>UFQX01000462.1:315131-357631 GCA_900497675.1 Arapaima gigas | reverse complement strand
GTGTGGGTCCGCACTTCCCACAATGCGCTGCATCTCACAAACCGGATAAATGAAAATCCGGATCAACTAAGAACAAGCGGTTTAATAGTTGTAGACAAGTCGAGTAAAACAAGAAAACTAGATACCAGGAGACCTTATGATGGGGAAGACTGAGGCTGTTGCAGCTTTTTTGAACGCTAGAAAACATTGCCATTGTCTTAAGACGTTATTTTTGCTCAAGTGGGACCCAGCTGTGTCCCGCCTCAGCTGAGCAAACTTACCACCAACTTACCACTTACCACCATTACTTACCAGGGACTACCGTGTCGGGCAGCCCGGCGACCCGAACGCTGTACTCCACGACGCCGTGTTTCCCTAAAGCTCGCTGCGATTTACAAACTGCTGTTTGTCAGTTAGCTGCAGAAAACTCTGACCAACTGTTACTCGCATGATGTAGTACATAAAAACTGACCGAATTTCTCAATTATTTTTCCTCATTTTTCATTTAAACAGTAAGAAATTGATTTACCAAACAAGAAGCGTCTTATAAAGGACAAATTACTGGACCGTTTGGTTCTATAACCACATTGCGTACAGCACCCTAAAAGGTTCGGTCAAAATGTTCTAGGAGGGGTTGTAGTTTCCGTGTGGAACTTCTCAGTCTGAGTTCATTGAAATTTCATTTGTGAACACAGAAGCCATTGTCTGAGGAAGAGGAAGAAGAGAAGAGCGTTTTATTTCATGAACGAATGAACACATATATTTCGGTTTGCGGTTTTTTCGTATGTCTGCTATACGACTGATAAATATTACTTACCGAGCCAGAGCCAGGAAAGTTTTACATCCAGTTTCAATCCAGCAGGATTTACATCTTTCCTAACACTGCTAAAGGGTAAAAATGGAGTAAAATGGGTTTGAGGTTGGGGTAAGAAGGCATGCTGGACATGCTCGAAGTTCATGAGGTGTGAAGAAAACCTTGGAAAACTGCAGCTGTATGCACACTGGCTCCTCAGCAGTCTGTTCATAACTGGAGTTGTTCGTAACTCCACATCCACTTTTACTGCACGGTAACCAGAAAAAAAATGCCGAGTCACAGTATCCACAATTGACAAAAACTGCAAGTTTTTTTCTGCGTTTTTTTTTTAAAATTGTAACCGAAATGCTTGTAACCTGAGGAAGTAGCGCATCACTACAATTATAATGGGTTCGAGTCCTAAGTTACGCTTTTAATTTTTTGCAAGGCGATTATTTTGCTTGTGCCATTCATACGTAATGTTTTCCACACGGTTACAATAGTGGTGCCATTTGACAGAGCGCAAAACAGGCTTAGAGGCCCGGACTTGCTGCCCACATTGAGCCAATTTAAATTTACATCTGATTTTTGTTCTTTACAATGAGCTCAAGGTCAGTCCTGAGATAAGGAGCGATATTCTGTTACAGGTTTTTTTTTTTTTTTCAGGTCTGCGGGGAAGAAAATTGAAATCGGATTCCGCAAGGGAACGCGGCTTCTGTCCCCGCTTATAAATAGGGGCAAATTAAACTGCTCTCTAAAGGGAAGGTCTGAAATTAAATACTTGTGTGGGTTGTCACACTCCGCTCCGGCTCTCTTCTGCGTTACACTGGTGAAACCCTAAACCGCTAAAGTCACTGTCGGGCATATGGTGCGTTCAGGTGTCCCGATGAGATAATGACGCTGAATTTATCACGTCGGCGTGTGGGTTGTGCCGGTTTCAATCCGGTCGACATACAGGGAAAAGCAAACTGGCATCTGCAACGTACTCATTTAGTCACGTTTTCCTTTAGCAAACTTTACTCAGTAAATGACTGTGATGCGGTGTTATGTTTGTTTGTTTAACTTGCTCTGAGCAAAGAAGTGTTGTGGAAAAAGTGTACTTGGCAATGCAATATATTTTATTGTCAAAGTCTATATCTGATATTCCTGCTAGAACTAAAGCTTTTCAATGAGCAAAATGCTTCATTTTTGCCCAGTAGAGGAATGAATGTTTAATCGGCATTATGATTTTGTCAAATTTTTGGAACCTCTGGATATATATATGGATGTACATGTCCACAGCACCCTGAAAGCACGTGACTGAATGGAAAGAAGGAGAGAATGTGATAACTCTTTGATCCCGAGACTTATATCAAAAGACACACCAATCCGTTTCTCCTCAAGAGTTTCTCCTTGTGCTGCGTATCGAGGGTCTGGCTCTTAGATGTGGGAAATGAGAGGGTCTCTCCAATTCAGTACAGCTTTTAGATTTTTTTTTTTAATTCTGTTTGTTTCACCACACTGTACCCTCTTTCCAATGAGGCAAATGGGACAAAACCCAGTATAGACTGGGACCTGGTATCCCTAGATGCCCCGAGGGTTTCAATCATCATCAAAA
This sequence comes from Arapaima gigas, assembly GCA_900497675.1. NCBI lineage: Eukaryota > Metazoa > Chordata > Actinopteri > Osteoglossiformes > Osteoglossidae > Arapaima > Arapaima gigas. The sequence goes on along the minus strand of UFQX01000462.1, from coordinate 355,262 downwards.
ATGTGGCGTTGAGGTTCTGATTTGTCACGTGTCTTCTTTTGGAATCTCCCATCTTTAACATTGAATGAGAGTAAATTGATTTTGCAGCAAAGTTCACAATACGATTTAACAGCACCAGTAAACAGCACCTAATGTATATTTATTCAGAACTACTGAGTCCCTCTTACTGTGATAAACTGACATGCTATTGGCGGGTCATTCGTGGCCTACGCTTCTGGGATACGCACCGGACGACCATGACCTCCTCCGGACTGAGCGGTTAGCAATAATCGATAGGTGGATGGATGGAGCCTTCTAAGAATTCAAGAAGGGTCTCAAAACAGATTTTTCAGAACCATTTCTGTCCATAAATTTGTCCATTTCTGTCCATTCCCAGTCAATTCTAACAGCAGCTACTAATGGAATGTATGCTGGTAAAAATGATCTTAGTGGACCAGGTGACTGTATCTCCATCTCTGACTCTCCATCTGCTGTGAAGTGCATTTCTGTTTCCTCTGAGTTGTACATCAGAGGAAATGTCTGCTAAATGAATAAATTTAATGTACCTCGTATTCACGTGACACAACAGTGCAGCAAGTAGTGTGATGACTCACGGTGCCGTGCTGTCGGTTTTGGGTTTGAACTCCATTCAGTCTAAGTGAAGCTTGCACGTTTCCTCCAGGTTCAGAAGAGTTTGTTCCCACGGTCCAAAGACAAACGTTTCCGTCGAACTCGCGACTTTAAATAGCCGAGTATGAGTATGTGAATGTTTGAGTGTGTGTGGTTACCCAGAGTGTGTGTGTGTGTGTGTGTGTGTCACTCCTGCTCAGGGTATATAAGACCACCCTACTGCCCAGCGCTTCCCACACAAGGTGTGAACCACTGCAGCACATAGGACACTGACTAGTAACCTATAAAGTAACTAAACCCGAGTTCCAGAGCTGAAGTATCTACTCTGAATGGGTCAAACACTAGATACTTTATACTAATAATAAAGCAGCAGAAAAAACCCAATAAAACACCATAAATTTGATTAATTTCTTCTTAATACACTTTTGACACATGTGGAGGTGCACTATTCAGAGTGCTGTAAATAAGGATGAAGGTTTTGATCCTTCATATAGGCCACTAAGAACTGATTTGGAGATTTATTAACCCGAATAATCGGTGGATATTTCTGATCACCACGTTTTTAGGACGTGTTTCATTGAGCATTTCCTCCCGGTTGATCCCACGGACTCCCAGATGCTAAAGTCATGCCGGTGAGGAGGCACAGGTGAGAAATGTCTTCCAACCCTCTTCTGCAGTCCAGCTTCTGCACTTCTGTTGGATCTTATAGTAAGAGCCAGGAGGTGGTCTATCCGCATAGTAGTGTGATTTTTTTTTTTTTTTTTTGCGAAGAGGATTTCCATTTTAAACAGTTATGATAGAAGCGAGGTGCACAAATGTTCACAGATTACATTGCAGACTTGATAAGATTTACAGCCTACATTCCCTTCTGGTCTGAACATATGTGCAGCCTTCTTCTCTGCAGTAACCTTACCTTCCCCTTGGACCTCATGGAAAATATAACTTGACAAACGTTCAAACGTTCAAACGTTGGTCAATTATTATTGATTAGCCAATATGAGAACTGAGTTGGGGGTCAATACCAACTAACGTCCATTTCCAGGCATATCGGCCACTCCTGAGTTAGCAAGAAGAGGGTTGGGTGCTTAAGTATTTAAATCAAAGGACAAAAATTTGCTCCACTATGAAGCTCAGGCCATCAAGACCCTTCATCAGCTAAATCTTTGGCTGAACACATTTAGTTTCCTCATTTATGCAAACGTATGCATAATGAATTGGTGACATAAATGAAACGAACATGAACTTGTGCAGAAGGATTCAGCACTTATTTCTCATCTGTCTTCATATTTCATCCTCTCCCTTTTCATCATTCTTGTCACGTTAACCCCCCCCAGGTTGCATCCCAGACAAATTCGAATCATTTACAACTTTTATCTATCACAAATACGGTTTGTTTTATCTGACTGCCACAAGGCTTCCTGAAATCCTCCTCATTAGGCATCTGAACACTGAAAATGAGTGATCACCAGTTTCACAACTTTTAACGTCTTTTGCACATTTTCTACATTTGCAGTGTTTCTGTTAGATTTAGTCGACTGTAAAAAAAAACTGCAGAAAAAGGAACACACACACACACACACACACACACACCCGTGCACATGCACATAAAGTGGTACCATTTCAGGTAAATGAGGTGTGAATTCCAGAAAGAAGTGTAAAATTTGAGATAATCACTGTCAATGAAGTTGGTTTAATGTGAATCTCGACATTTTTGATCATCTGTGCTTTATAATTCCTGCAGAGATCATTATAATCGGCCACCCAGTTTCAGACAGGAGCACCAAAAATAGAAAGCTGCCTCAAACACAGCCAAAGAGTTCAACATGGGACAGAGATAAGAGGTTTTACCACCAAACATAACAGTTCAAAATAAATCAATAACATTTTATTTCTCCAGGTTTAAAACTAGCCGTTGGACGAGTTGATGGCTCTGACTTTGTTCCGACAAGCAAACTGACCAGCACCTGACGTCCATCGCCTTCCTTTATTCCTCACCTGATGTAAAAGTCCTTCTTCTTCTCCCAAATGAGGCCCTGGGAGAAATATATTACCCATTCGATGGTGATCAAGTGCAAACAGACCGAATATATTTGTCACAAAAAAGTAAAAGGACTAAAGGTTTTCACCTCTTCTTCCAAAGTGAAACCCTTTCCAGGCCTTCAAAACATGGAGTAATCTATTTCTCTTCTCATGCTGCAGATAATTGAATTGGATTCGTGAGATGAGATGATGCTGTAACGCTGCACATGAGCATTGATCTGTTAGCAATGAGGTGAGTTCAGGGTTTTTCTTGTCTCCAGATGCTTAAATGCGCCTTTTTCAGAGAAACTGATGTACTTTTCTACACGGATTCCGCGCCATCATAGACGTCCATAACCAGACAGCAAAATCTGTATCCACTTTACGGTTTGTGTAATATGGAAGGGTGCAAGAAAAGGTAAGTAATTTCTTTCACTGGCCTTTTTGTCCGCAGCGGAACTTATAATGCTGATATATGATCCGAGCTGTACATTTCAGAAATTCAACCAGAACGGCTTACGCTGTTGGAACATCTCGCCACAGTCCAAGTGTAATATCCCAATGTTTCTCTCAGACACCAAGATCCTAGATGTGAGAGACTGGGATCGTTTTTAAAGTCTTTGACAAAGATGTCGATAAGAGCTGAATCTGTGGCTTCCTGGAGTCAAAAAAAAAGATTCACTAAGCACATAATTTCATCCGAATCACTCATTACCATTTTGAACAAAAGGGCCGACTTGAGCAAACACGCAAAGCTCACTTTTGCACAAGGCTCTTAATGGCACGATTCAGCATCCTGCTTAACGGGGCTAATAAATTATTGAATTAATTGCTGAAGGGCAGTGACTATTAAGCAGTGGTTCATTATTGAAATGATCTATTCATTGGGTGGGATTCACACTGTATTTCATTTTTTAAAGCTGCGGTGCATATACATTTTGAAGCTCTAAAAACAGCTAAAATGATGCAGCAGCAGCAACAACAGCAACATTATTATTATTATTATTATTAATAATAATAAAAATAATAAATGTCACAGCTAGTTAAAAAGTAAAAATACGGTTTAAACATGTCTTACTAATTACGAAGGTAAAAATCAGTGTATAAAAGCCCTTGTGTAAGGGTCTAGCATGTTAGATTGTTTAAACAATGAATTATGCTTATATATGCCTTTATATACTGCTTATGTATTGTGTGCTTGTGTTCCCTCCCTCTTGGCTTTTGTCTTCGACCAGATCACATTGGTTTTTCGCCGGCCTTGCAATTCCAAAAAAAAAAAAAAAGAAACGTAAAGGTAATTAATGAAAACAAGGGGGGCTTATTTATAACCTTGGAAGACAGAGACTCGGCGGAGAAGGACAACGAAAATATTCGGTTGTAATCATTTAATCAGTCTAAGTGTGACACCTTCTGACCTTATACCTATTTTTTACCACGTGTATTAGTGTCTGTTTCCACATGCATGGTGCAAAGCCCTGAGGAAAGGGGGAAACTTAGTTTGTGTGGGTGGTGCTGAGAGCCGAGAGCTGAGAGCTGCTTGGTCCTCAACTGCGGCTTCATTGGAGGGCAGGATCTGCCAGGCGCAGTAACTCCTCGCACTGCGTTGTTTACCTCCGCCTGACACATTCAAATGCTGCAAACTCTCTGTCCTATTTCTTTGTTCTCCTGCTAAAAAGAAGCCATTATTGATTCAGGTAATTTTTGTTATGCCTGAGGTGTTGTGATATTAACGTCTCGCGATAAAGAAAACGCTGAGTCGGAAGTAACAAGTGTTGTACTCAAGTCTGACACGCTGAAAACAAAGAATAGACTTGAAACTGGGTTATGTTTTAGTAAGAAAAGGAGGGGGGGTGGATATTTTTTGTGAGAGAGACAGATTTCCGTGTCACTTTTACAGTTTGATTCTATCTGCTGTTGTTGGGGTCACTCCTTGTGAAATGCATTGCTGCAACATCTGCATGCAAACTGGGGCTCCTGGGGTTTCAGCAGGACAGACTTGCACGGTTTTGTTGTCTCTGGGGGATCTAGATGATGGAAACAGGACTGCTAATGGTCTTTTTTTGTCTGGGGGAAAAAAAACGTCCAGTTAATGTACATTGTGAGTTCATTTGATCTGTTTAAACACCACTAAATCACTCTCCTCCAGTCAAAGGGCATATTGACTACTACATACACAAAGCTCTGTATAAGTGAGTATGGAGATTTGTCAATGGAGGCTTGTTGAGGACGTGAAGCCAACGAGAAAATAAGGACTGCAAAATACTATCCATCATACTGTTAACTATCATTTTTTTTCAGCTTTGACTTGTGTGATCTTAAAAAAGCTATTATATGTCAACACACTGATGTCAGAGCTCTGCACAAATATGTATGCAGAACCATTAACACGAGTTACAGAATTTCTATATTACTTATCATATAATTTCTTAGCAGGTGGATCCACGCAGCCGGATATTTATACTGGAGCAATTCGGGGTTTAGCACTTTGCTCAAAGTTGCGACAACGAAACATCCGTCCGAAACTCGCAGCCTCGGATCAAAGGCTCAGGACCGAAAGCGCCAAGTTGGCGATGCATTCCTTTCTTTTATGTCTCTTTTATGTTCTGCAAGCGTTCCTTTTGAAGCCATAATGCTTGTTGTGCTTCCTGACCCCAGTGGAAATAAAACGTCAGCAGCCGACTTGTGACAAATATCAGGCACCGAAGTCATGCCTATTGTGTCAACTCTTGTTTTTTTTAGCAGGTATCCGATAAATGCTGTTACCCTTTGGGACTAAATGAACAAGCAAACAAACAAACAAACAAACAAACAAACGAATGAATGGGTGGATGGATGAATTCCCAGACTTTTCCAAGTTCACTTTGAAAAGTCTGGGAATTACACAGCCTTTAAATACACAACCTTTAAAAACATCGTTCATACCTTTATTTGCCATTGATTTGTCATTGAGCCGTACTAGTGTGAAATGTACATTTTGGTCCAATCTTGCAGTCTAAAATTGTTTGTTCTGGCCACCACTGCATTGACATTTTCAGTTCTACGCATAAACAGTGGATTATTTTCTTTCCAGGTTTTCAGTTTTTGCCACAATGAAGCAAAAAATACATAAAAGAAAAAAGCAAATTCAATTAAAATCACGGCGAGCAAAAAAGGAAAGCGGTGAGTGTTTTGCGTACGCACGGACTGACACGGTATGCGTTCCTGGGACGCCTAGCCGGACACACAGCCGTCTGACAATCGTCCGCTGTGACCAGCGGAGGTCCGGTCTTCAGGGTCCGAGGTGTTTTGTCCCAGATTTATGCAATTATGCGATAAAGTTCTTATTAAAATAACTGGGTCACTGGAGACAAGGTATTTATACCAGGGTGAGGGGTTAAAAAAGCCATCAAATCCAAATCAGCAAACGTTCATGAGTTGACCAAGTGATACTAGCATATGAGTGCATTTGTGTATCTTCTGGGTTAAAAGAAACGTTTTGTTTCATCTACTGCCTGGAGTGTTAGTGGCTTTGCTGGCACTTTTTTCCCAAAGTGAAACCATCTCCATGTCTTACATAGAGTCTATTCTCAATTTTCCACACTTCACAGTGGGAGGTGGGGACGAAATATGGTGGAAGTCAAAAGCATAATTTAAATAAAATATTAGCATTTTTTCTTACTACAGAATATAATAGTACATTAAAACATACATACATATCACATACAACTCGATCAGAACGCCGCGACAGGGGACCGGGGAGGGAGCTAACAATGGCGATGCTTGGATGGTCCTTACTGAAACTCACTATCGACATTGTTTAAAACATTATTTCATGCATTGACAAAATCATTTTCTCCAACAAAGGTAAACAATTAGTTGTATATATCATTATTTCTTTCTTTCTGGAATGTGGAACGGTCCCGAAAACCCAAAATCCATAAAATCGAAGATTTCCACCCCCCCCCTTTGTACCAAGTTTAATTTAAATAAATGAAACACAGAAAAAAATAAACAAATAAACAAACAAATGTACCAAAGCTGAAGTTTTGTCAATTTCATTTTAAAATAGAAGAGCTTTGCACACTGAGACCTACAGCAAGTAAGATTCATATTAATAGCCCCCCAGAGGTTAGTTTTGACAGTTGCCAGTCTCGTCTGAACAACGCATCTTGACGGGTATTTGTTTTGTCCCGTCCATCACACGCTATTTGCGGTGCATAAAAGCAAGTCAAAAGTCTGAGCGCAGAAATGTCACTTCGGACTCGTCCCGCCGTGTGCGGATGCAGCGAGGAGCAGCTGACAGAGAGCAGTCAGCCCGAGGCAAACTGCTGGATTAGCAGGATAAGAAGTCCTGCGGAAGCCACGCTGAACACCATCGCTGTCAGTTTGAGAAAAACACCGTATATGTAGAACTATTTTATATGTCTTTAGGTATCCTGATTTAGAGTTTTTTTTTTCTTTTTTAGCTGAACAAGCCTAGATTTTGAGGCTTAGGAGCAGCTGCGGATTGATGTAGGGAGAGGAAAAAGCAGTCCTTGTTTCTCTGTTGTTTTTCTCCTTATTACAGCTAATGTGTGTTATAACAGCTTTTACAATCGATCCCCTTTTCTCACATTTTCTAATGTCTATATGGGGGAATGGGGGGGGGGTCCGTATGTCTCTTCTCTTGCTTTTCAGCTCCCATTTGTAAGATTACCCTTTGTTCATAGGCAAAACCCTTGCAAACCCCGTGTCAGACCAAATGCGGCAGCTATCTTTGGGACGACTTAAGTATTCGTGACAGTAACTTTGTTCTTCATGCTTTTTTGCGCCGCCTACTATGTGGCAGACAATATAGGCCGGATACAGCTGATGCGGCGCCGATTACTTTCTAGTGAATGCATTTATTATTGCACCTGCTCGGCTTCAAGGCTCCGCGAGCTTGGTGACAGTCGCCAACGTCATTCATCTACCAGCACTTCCATTTTCAGGAGATCTGCATAATGAATGCCAGACAGACAAATAGTGTCATTTAGCACTCTGATAATTCTCTTTATGCTCGAACGTTGCCTTTGCTATCCAAAGCGTCAGAAAAATTATTTACTTCCGGTGGAGGTGACATCATAGAGCCCGGATCAAACAAATATAAAGCGATGATTGATCAGAGATAGGTAGATGAGATCCCCTAAAAGATGCTGTTTGCCCAGGTGGGATATTCTTTGGTTGCCATGGAGCAACTGTGATTGTAGCTATGCGTCTTCTAGGAGCGTGCGGTCTACTTTATTGTTTTCTTATTCACTCAGATTTCACTTTCCCTGGCTAAGTTCCCACCAACCAGATCTGCATATCGTGCGAGGAAAAGCATCTGCGCAATGTGCAGAACACAAAAAAATGCCACTTGGGTAAAAATGATATATGTAGCACACCCAGGTTTGCCTTTTTGGTGACAAGATTGCTGCTGCAATGTTTTGACAGTATGGCACAGATTCTGGTGCTCTTGTGAAATTTTGAGGTATTGAGATATCGTCCAACTGATTCTTTGGCATCATTTAGGTAAGCAACATAGCGGATTAGAAACATACAACCAACCAATAAAAAAGCAGATTGATAGACAGATGAGAGAGAGTGATTGATATCTAATTCGCTAACTAACTAACTAACTAACTAACTAACTAGCTCGCTACGTAACTACAGTTACCTTCAACCTCAGCTTATGCTGCAGCTCAGTGCAACATGACTTAATATTAACATTTACAGGATGCCCACCCTGAATGATGTTTCATTATCGTGACAAAACTTTAATATTTAACGTTTAACTTTAATATTTAGTCTTCGAGCGCAAATATGTGTACAATATCAAAGCTTTTTCCACCGTTTTAACAGTGCTCCCCGAGGCGGATAGAACAGCCTGCGGTTATTTCATTATTTTTTTTTATTGTAAGACGTTCAATGGCGTGCGGAGTTAGAGCAAAGTCATGGGGAAGCACACGATCCCAGAAAGGCTTTCCATTAAATGACTGGAGGAATCAAACGTTGTTTGAACCTGCATGGATTAGAGGGATCACAAACTGTCACATACCAGTTTCTGTGATATTTGTAGCGCAGATTACAGATTTATAGCCTTTGACAGCCGCGGGTGAATATTTCCAGATGGTCCCTTGCATGCTAACAGACTTATATGTATTGATTTTGGTGAGGGGTTCTGTAAGTATCGAACACGCACTTTGTTTACTCTCCTCTCCCTCTGTGCTCCAGTATATACCTGTGATTTCTCTTGCTCAATAGCACAATGATGTAAAATGCCCGAGGCACGGCAAAAACTATTCATCATTTGAGGGCGAAGCACAAACTGGGCCTGCAGCCTGACACACCGCAGATGCTCTCCGTAAGGTAGGCTTTAAACTAGCACAAGATAATTACTAAACAGGTGAGAGAAATAACTATACAGATTAATATCAGATTCATACACATTATGTGACTTTATGAAAAGGGGTCCCGAGCCATAATAAATCAATGCTACCTAACGTGTACCATATGTGTGATGGGGGGGAAAAAAACTGTAAATAATGCTTATAGTGTCGATCATCATTTCCATATTTATGTCCGAATCAATACTTGTAATTAGGTGGTTTCCAAGCAGTCGTGCTAGCCTGTCCGTTCCAGGCAGTGGAAGTGGAAGCCCAGCATCCCATTAGCTTGATTGATAGTGTATCATGGACTCATGGCAACATGCATCCTTCAGCAGGGAGCACTCTGTAAAGGGAAGATTTGCCAGATCTGTAAATAACCTCATTTTTCTTGCTCGGAACATAAACAGCCCCCCCGGCCCCCCAACCCCTGCTCCCCAAACTCCACTCCCCTGATCTCCTCATGCCGGGAAGAGAATTGTAAATTGTGAGTGGCCTGTATGCTCACAGACATGTGTTTACACACCTTGCACCTGTCATCCATAATATCAGATCAATTGACTTACCGTGGCTCTTCATTATCATTATTATTTCTCTTACTGCATTACTCTTTTTTAGGGTTAGGGTCTCATTGATCGATTATGGTTCGTTCTTTGACGTCTGAATAATATATAGTTTTTTTGTTAAAATGGGTTTCGATATAACCCGCGGTTCGTGCTTTCAAAAATGACCTTCAGATCTGCCGAGTTAAGCTGCTCCATATACATCTGCAAAATTAAATTTAGCAATCGGAGGAATGAAATTTTTTTCTGTTTCTAAAATCATGATTTTACAGTAATCATTGCTTTAAATCTTGATATGAGTTGAGGGGGTGTGTGAAACTGCTGGTTCTCTTTAGTTGTTTCATATGCGATGTGGGATTTATGCACGTATTGTTTATGACCTACGTGACACTTATTTACCTTTTTTAATTCTCTACATTCAGTGCCTTCGTGTCCCTAAACTTTAACATAGTTAACCTTTCAAATAAAATGTTTTGATATTTAGGGCTGTCCTGAAAATTGTAGACATCCAGGGGTGGGTAGTGTCAGAGTAAATTTACTCTACTAGAGTAAATGAAGATTACTTCTACTTAAGTAAATTGTTGGAGACACTGACACTTTTTTTATCTTTACTTGGGTACATTTGTAAATAAAAAAATTAAAATTGACTTTAGTTTACTACATGTTGTGTAGTACTAATATGTATGGTCTTACCTCGTCTCTCACGTCCATGTAACATACGTTTTTGACAAGAGGTAAGGTTGGCGACTGAACACGGTGTGTCAGCACAGTGCAAGCAAGGTAATCCACAACTCGTACAGCGGGATATACAGTTATACCGAATAATAGATGCTTGCATACAAAATACCCACATATACATAACTCTGAAATAAAATATATATCAACAACGTTGTCTACTGAACACAGGCTAACAGTGTGAACAAAGCGCTCACTAAGTAGTTGTGCTACAGACGACTGACCGAACGAGACGTGAGCAGCAGCACGTGGAAGTGGGCAGCTGGAGGACGTTAGCCTATGTCGGATTTTTAGCATGGTATCGGAGGGCGTTGTCTGTTGCGAGTGGCGCCATTATGGGGTAGAACCGCATAGATGGTGACACATTGCACGTGCGGTGAGGGTGAGAAGCGAAGTCGGTGGCTTTTTGAGGGAGGTAGCATGGCGAGAAATTTGTTCTGCTTCAGCACGTGGTAAGATGCAATTTCGGCAAGATAACAGGGGGTGAGATAAAGGGGCAATACTGTATATTGATCTATGGTAGTGAGAAAGATACAATGATGAGATGTGATGTTTTGGTTCTGTTTTGTTAACCGGTTAGCTGACTTCTTAGCATATTAATCCAGCTACTGTTTATATAATTAATAGATTTCAATTCATTAACCAATTCATTTTTTCTAGTTTGCCTCTGGACTGCTTATGAACAATGATATCGTATCCTTCCAATGGCTGGAACAACTCACAGATCTTTTACTAAACCTTCTGTCTGTCATCTTCTGCTCCTCCAACACCCGTTTTGATAAAACTACCCAGAAAGTCTTAATTGGGTTTTCTCAGATGTGACACAGCACCTGTGCATGAATGTACGATGGTAAACTCAGCATATGGCGGGCGGCGTTTGGTAGTTAAAAATATGGATCGGTCTGGCCTGAACCGGGGACAAGATGAACAACCGACACCTTCCGCCCTTCTTCTGCGCTGCTCTTGAAAGCGTCTGGGCAACTGTGCGCCTAACTCTGATTAATGGAGAGACCTTCATCTATTCTCAACCCTTTCAAAGGATGGATATTACAAGCTGACAGTAATGAGCAACAATTTATGGAGGGAAACACAAAGCTGTCGGCTTAATCACTTGAAGGAGTACTTATGGAACAAGGGAATCCACCTCGAGCTCAGACTTGCTATAGGAAGAACACGCTATACTCAAAACTGACAAGTTCTCATATCAGATGTCACTGACAGTTCCCACGTAGCCTTATTTGTATACTGAATTTGCATCATTCCCTGGAAAATAATGAAACGTGGCGCGTGCTTAGGATTCAGAAAAGGGAAAGAAGACGTTTTCTACAAGCTGCAAGCACATAAATCTGCTGATGGAGTGGCAATTTCAAACAATACATAAGTTCTAAAAAAGGACTGTGCACTTTTTGACATAATAAAAAAATAAATTAAAAAAATGCAGGACTGACCAAGAGAAGTTTGATGACTAAGAGCTTTATTAATATATTATACTGCGTTGGAAACCCTGCATAAGCCTAGCAGGAGGAGTCATGTGGCGGGGAACACTGAAGCCTCAAGCCGGGTGACAGCAGTCTGGATTTGGAGCAGGAAAGAACCTCAGGCAACATCTTGTCATCTGCATTAAGCCTCAGCTCCAGCACACAGTTAGTGATGTTGACACAGCTCACACCTGATCAGACCATGTCCTCCTTAAAAATAGACATGTGTGGCACTCCACAGTGGCCAGGACTCAAAGTTTATTTTTTGTGTTTGCTTGTCCACCAGGTAGGTACATTTTGCATTTTACCTGCTCCACCAGATTTAGCACCTCTTCAGTTTTGGAACACATCAGAAGGACAAATGTAATAAACGTCCCGCAACTAGTCACGGAAGTGTGAGAATTAAGGCATTGAGAATGAAAGGACCTTCGCAAACGTAAGTAAATTCTAGGTTTCTGCATCACGATGTTCTCGTTTTGGATCAAATGTGTTAATGTTTCACTTTATTTATTGCCCACCTGTCCAGAGGACAAGTATCAGAAAGATTATACCTGTCGAACTAGGAAACTTTAAAGAAATCACCTGACCTGGACAGTCAGATAGCCATTAATATCAGACTTTCATGGCTAAGGAACGTGCGTGGGAAACAAAGTAGATTTTGGGAAAAGCACATTTCTGGCCGTTGCTTCGGATGAAACCAGACACGTGCACTTCGTGTCTATTTAGCTGACTTGTTTGGTGTGTGGATTTACTTTCTTATCATTCTGCACTTATATACAAGGATGTTTCTCCTGGACCATGGTGCACCCTGCCAACAAACAACATAAATACGCAGGAAAATGTAGAAAAATTGAGGTAATCCTGAGGTGTCTCTACACTTCTAGAAGTCTCTCCCTTACAGGGTGATACACATTTAACTTGTGATCTATAATAATGGGTTCAGAGCTATGAGCTGAGGTCTCAGATCTAATTGAGAGAAGCTCCTAAGAAACATCCTTTCATTTTTGCCGCCCTGCTTAGGCCAGGATCAATGCCTTGACTCCTTAACCAGCTACGGCTAATCTTAAATGAAAGTTTAAAATGGGAGAAATTACAGTTTTAGTAGAAATGCTGTGCAGAAAATGTGTTTGCTATAATCGTTCTCTTGTAGCTGTCTGCAACAAGGAGGTTCTGGCAACTTTGCCATTTCTGTGTTCTAATTCGATCCAGATCCCTCTAAACCAGGGAAACGTCCAAGTTCATGGTAGTTTTGGTTGAAAACCATCACGTGGGATCTGCTGGTGCTAGATGTACAGAGCACGTCTTACGTTTTGGCTGATGCAGCGTTTGTTCAAACAGTCAGATCCTCGAGCTGTAAAATTCTAACAGAAAATCCAAAATTAGATTTATTTATTTATTTATTTATTTATTTATTTATTTATTTATCTATCTATCTATCAGTTTATTAAATTGTCTGTCAGTGGGTGGCATCACTAAAAGAAAAGCATGATTAGTTCCATATCCGTGGCTAAAAAGATGTATCGTATCATATCATAAGTTGGGGAAATATAGGCAAGTGCATTTTTTCATAAAGCTCGAAGGGGACCCCCGCTCCCAAATCAAGGTCAATAAAAAAGTTTTAAAAAATTTTTAAAAAGAAATATTCTTAATGTTAATTTAAAAAAACTTCATGTTTGTAAAAATTTTTGCAAAGTTACCAGGTCAAGCACGGGTGCAGAGGCCACTACAACTGTTCTACTTTCGGTACATTTCAAAACTTATCATAGACAGAAATCCAGATGAAAATCTCGACTTTGAGTTTTTAGGTATTTATCAAAAGGTTTCCACGTGGGACGAGTTACGCAAAGTATTCAGTTACAAAGAAAAACGTATTTTGATTCTCATAATAATTTCTCTTTTGAAGGAGAAAACACCTTGAGATGTTTTTTTTAAAAAATTACTACACTGGCTAAAATGGTGGATACTACATTAAAAAATCAGGTGTTTATGTTAAGACACTGACTGTGTCTGTATCTAACCTTTAGTTTGTGTTACAGAAAGGTTTCCATTCAGAACTGTTACCTCTTCTAACCAACGTCATTCTCAGTCATCACCGTCAGGTCTACACTTCTTTTTTTGGAACTTATGGTCTATAGACGTCATTTACCTGAAATGTTGCCACTCCAGTGTGTGTGAACACCAGAATCTGCTATCTGATTCTCTTTTCCTCACCTACTCATTTCCCGTGACGTTAGACTGAACGGAACAGTGAAATATCAAAGCTGCCAGAAGGTCTTTGTTGCGAGATGATTGTGACAAATCCAGCAAAAAAATAAACACCATATCTGAGCGGTATTAATGGCTGTGTGTTTCAAGTACGCTGGGTGTAAGAAACGCATGTGTCCGGCGGACACACCCAGAACTGATACTGAATTCAGACAAGTGCTGTTGTTTCACAAGTTCATGTCATGTCCTTGATATGACCGGCAAATGACCCATGTCAAAGTAATCTACAATACCAGGATTCTCCCTCATCTTTGCTGTAATAAATGCACTGCAGTCACGCCTGCTGCATAACTAATGAAGAGCAACTGTGATTTATGTTTTTGTCATCTTCTCTTAAATATCAGAATGTGGACCTGAAGTTCCTTCAGAATGTGGCTAATTCACTTTCAGTCTCTCTTGCGGTCTCTGTGCTCCTGTCACGTTTGGTTTGCCTCCTTCTTTGCTGAAGTCAGTCACATCTATATTTAAGTTTGTGCAAAGGGGAATTTTCCAAGTAACAGATAAGTAATTTAAAGCAGTGACTGTAGGGTTCATGCATAAATGTGCAGATCTTACATATCAGTGCGGACTGTGGTCAAGCCTTCCATGTGTTTCTAACCGAAGACCAGGGATCATTTATAATCGTTTTTGTTCTATTATTATTATTATTATTATTACAGAGGGAAGGAGATACATGGGATATGTTGACTGAACGCCAGTCACGTCAACGATGATGGATCATCATTTCTCGAAATCAACCATTGTTCTTATTACAAGATCCTCTTGCGATTCTTCTCTCTCCTTAAGTTCTGATTTGCTATTTAGTTCTGCTGCATTTGCCTTCAGCTATTACCGTATTTAAAGGAAACGGCTCATCCTTAAGTGAACGTTGAAATTTTATACTTTGCCCGTGGCAGCACTTCCATATTAAGCTAACAGTAGCTGACTTATAATTACTGTAATGGTTAGGAAACCACCGGGAATTTATTGTTCAGTTATGACTTTTTTAGTGCGTTAGGATGAATGATTTCCTTTGGTGAGTGTAGCACATTACTGCCATAGCAGAAGTTTTGGTTACTACACAGAAATAAGGAGTATCGTTTAAATATGTTCTCCGCAGTTGATCCGCAGGAGCATCTGTGAGGAATACGGCCTGGACTCTCTGGGCCGAGCCTGAACGGGAGGCACCGCAGAGAGTGGCGGAGAACAGCGGAGCCAAGATCCTGTGGGACGTTCACATCCAGTCAGTTAAACGGGTACTGGTGAACCAACCAGATATAGAGGCAATAGCTACGTATGGATTGGTTTGTCCCACCAGCACTCTGTTGTCCTTCACTTTTATAGCCTCGTGCCCCCTACTTAGCACGGTGACCCTACTGTCAGCGGACACCACAGCAGCCTTCGTAAGGAGTTCTCTGTATAGCAGCGGAAATGGATGCGGTGGGAATAAGTCTGCGGCTGATAGGCACATACATAAAGGATAAACACCTCAAAAAAGAGGCTTCCTCCCAAACACACCCACATGCTACATCTGCTAACAGGCCTTCATTTGGTGGCGACGCACCAGCCAGCCAGGCTCTGCTAAGGAACAGAAATAGGCAGAAGGGCAAATAGTAATGAAACTATTTTTTGCCAACTAGCTTGTAGGCCGGTGCCAAAGGAAGGAGAGGAGGAGGAGGAGAACGATAATCTGTCAGCTGTGTCAGAGTCACTTAGTAACCCCGTCCCTGAGGGATCACTGGAGAGAGCGAGATTATAGCTCACAGTAAAGTTACTAAACCAGAGCCAATTAATAAGTATAAACCGAACCTGGCTATTGCATAAAGTAGTGCCTTGCTGTCCGTGGAGCACGATCCTTTTAGGGATTCTTTAAATGTGCCAACTTCAGTATAACTTGACAAAAAAAAAAAAAAAAAAAATTTGCCACAGTGCAGGAAAAAGTGGCAGAAACCCCAACTTTGCGGCATTTAAATAACAAGAAGTCCACATATGTGAGGCTTTAGGAAGCCACAAAGCACACAGAGCAGCGCAGAAACGACACGCTGATTTACGACACGCGCGATGTATGAGCGATTCGCGACGGCCGTCCCACTGACCTTATCGCCCTGTGTTATTCTCCACTCCGGACGTGTGGTCAGCAAACCCTGCGACGGCATCGGCCGGTCGCCGTTGGCGGCCGCGTCTCATGTTGAAAACCTTTTATTGGTACGTGTTTGCATCTGCGATTCCTTTAAAGTTTCTTTTTTAAGCGTTTTCTGGAAAGAAAACCTGAACGAAAATAGACTGAAAAATGTGAGTAAAAATAACAGTACAACGTCAAAATATAACTACGATACTGCTCTCTATATTATATTATTGTTATTGTCACACTAAAAACTCATGTAAAAAAAGAAAAAATATGTAGAATAGAATATATAACAAGGATTTTTGACACGTCATCTCTATATATAGTATATCTCTGCATAGAGAACAGTGTATCTGTTTCTGTACACAATTTGCGTATATAATACAATGTAAGTGGTTTTGTGACTTACAAGCACGTCGACGTACAAACGGAACCCCTTCGTAGTCCTGCAGGTCTGAACCAGCACCTGGTCTGAACAAATAAAGTTTTGTTTCCTTGTTTGTTTATATATGTTTATATATATTTGTGGTACAGCTGCTGCTGGAAAGCACTTGCTTCCAAAGCCACTGTTCAACAATGTATATCTTGTAAATGGAGTGATGATGGGAGCAGGACTAAGAGCACTGATACGAGTCGACTGTCGTCTTCTGTTAGCTGAAGCAACCATTAAGACGCCGGTACCATCTGCAAAAAACGTCGGCGCGCATTTCTATTCATGGATAATTGAAGCAATGTGGAGCTGCTGAGAACTGAGAGCACTCCATTCCCATTAGATAGTGTCTTCCAAATCAGTCTTCCTTTCCTCTCCTCTCCTCTCGCCGTGCGCTTCCTCTACCTGCAATTTGTCTATGAAGAGACCGATACGTTCCGTCCTTTTCGTGAAGGCGGCTGCTGATAAACACATACGTGAAGGCTAAAAACCTAGCAGAAATGTTAGACCGTTTGAGAAAAGACGGTAAACCTACAAAAGGAAACCTCTCGAAGGCAAAAAGATTTTAAGCTAACAAACTATTTTTTTTCTATTTATTACTTTTGAAGAATGCACAACGCCCTGTGAACGAACGAACGAACGAGCGAACGAACGAACGAACAAACAAACAAGCGAACGAAGAGAGTTGATTGTTTAGCAACCTGGCACAGTTTAGGCTCCAATACTCAGTTTCTGAAAACGCTATTTTTGGAGAGAGAAAACTCAGTCACGTAGTTTATCGGCCCATACGTGTTTGGAAAATTGACACTCGATTTTGTGCCCGTAGCGTCACCGATTTTCTTTCACAGACACTCCTACTTAGAGAAAGTTCCAGAAGTCCACATATTTCTAATGGTCTCATCACTGCACTAAACTCAGATGTGAGGATCAGTGAAGTCAGGCTCCTCTCCATTTTGCCACATACCTAAATCAAACCAACTTAAATATAAACACGTAAGTGTGTTAAAAATAATCATAAAGAAATGTGCACGATATTGTGGTTTTAAATAATTCATTCCTATAGCTGCAGGGAGACTTTTCCAAACAGAAATCATGTTAAACTGCATGAAGAATAACACTGTTGGGGTTCAGGTTGTGCACAGAAGTAGATTTTCATTTTCATACTATAACTTTGACACTAAGTCGTATTTACATTCCGCAAGACTTAGTTTCCTAAACGTTAAAAATACCAGTATTTCAAATTTGATGCGGTACTTTATGCAAACACTTCTGAAAAGTGTTGCTTTAATTCACGTGAAAGTTTCCGGGATATGAGAAGTAAGCTGTGTTTTCCACCCAAAGCTATGGTACCAGGTGTTTTAACTTTATCTGTAATTTTCTGTGTTTCATATTTCATTTCTTCTTTCTCTATCAGAGCAAACATCCAACAGCTGAATTCCGCATTTTTCAGCACCCGCTACTGCCTCTCACTAGCATGCAGATAAATAAAACCAACCGGCGTCATTAGGAATATCAAGGCCAATAAATAAGATTTACAGGCATTTTCAATATGTAAGACAATGCAAAATTGCTGTAGGTTTTGGCAGCCTTGACCGTCCGACACTGGGCTGACATTCTGATATTTTTTCTGAGGGAAAAGATGAATGGACCGATGAACAGATGCAGCCACTGTGCAAATATAAAGAGGATGATGATATGAAGACACTGAAGGAGCACAATATGCTCTTTAAAATAAATCAAATTTCCAACAATAAGGTGAAGTCAGAATCCAGCAGAGGACAATACATTACCGATACCGGCTTATTACCAACTAAGGACATCTAGTAGGAACATGACTCGGTCAGACAGGAGGCGTCCTGGGAACACGGAGGAAAAGTTGTGAACATTTCCTTAACATCTACTGCTAAGAGACTATAGAAGTAAAGATTCTGAAAAATCACAGGCATATTATATACCTGCATCATATAAAAAATGAAGCATGAAAAAGAGAACAAGTGTGGGCGGACTTTCTATTCCTCTTCGGCGTGTTTACCATAAATGCAGAAAACACAGGTATAATAATAAAACAAGAGTTTAGCGGCCAACTTGAGATGTTAGATGAGCAAACAGGACACAAAACCAAGTCAAACCAAAATAATATGACTAGTTTCACTATGACAGCAGCTCAGAGGTTCTCTCTCAACCCGCCCCCCCCCCCCGTTCCAGTCTGTCGGGGGCGGTTATGGAGGATAACTGTCTGTACCCGAGGCTCATTTTTAAGTCAAGAAATATAATGGAATAAAAGGACACTCTTCTTCACAAATGTACCCGAGTAAAAATAAAAGGCACTGATGGCAACAATTTGAAAAGTATAATTATTTTACTTTTATTTTTATTTTTTTTTCCCAGAAACTGACATTTAAAAGTAAGGGAGTACTTGTAACTCATTATTACTCACCTCAGATTTACCGTGTTTTTCTACCTCAAGATTCGGCCGCAATGCTTGCATCCTGGGTCTGAGATTCTGAGCTCTTCTAAGAGGGCAAAAGTTACACCTGGAATATTTTTTCTTTAAGTGCGAGCGTTATTTAAGCTAAGCCTTTATCCCTGCCAGAACCTTACATGATGGCTGTGATTTGTTTTCTCGGAGACAACACGCCTTTTCCGAGAACGTGCCACTGTTCATTTGGGCAAACTGCTAAAAGGGCATCGCGCTTTATTGGAGGCCTGTTTGACAGTCACTCACTTAATCCCTTCACCCGGTTTAATATGACGTGTAAGGCGGTCAAAATGGAAAGATGACATTAAGCTTTAATAACAAACACGGGGCGTTGGACACCAAACCTGCCGCCGCGCGCGTACAAACAATGGTAGGAAAAATACATAAAACCGATAAATCGGATTTTTGAACGGCTGCGATTATAGCAGCTCTATGGTTGCGTGTTGAAACAGGTAGGGGTCTCCACGTGTTCTCGAGGGTTTCTTCTCACAGTCCCAAGACGTGTTTCACATGATCCAGTGAATGTAAATCGTCCTTAGTATGGGATCACCCCGAGATGGACGGGGTAACAAACGATCTTTCTTGCGAGACCCTCGTCGGCGTTCGTAACAAACTGCCCATTTTATTTGCTTGTACTTACTTGCTCACACTCACCCACTTTCATTAACCGCTCCTCCTTGTCAGAGTCACGGTCTGGAACCTATCCCAGAATCACTGGGCGCTGGACTAGGAGGGTGCCCCCCCCGGAGAGGACGCCAGGCTGTCGCGGGGTTGAGACACGTGCAAATATTCACTCGCACGTTACTGGCAATTTAAACTCAGCAAGTCACCTGAACCACACCTTGGGACTGTGGGGGTCCGAAACAAACACCTGGAGGAAATGCGTGGGGAGGACAAGCAAAATCCGCACGGATCGAGCCGGGTTCAAAACCTAAACTTTGAAAAGATACGTTTCAACTCTGCTGAACGCTAGACGTAAATAAGGACATTTTGCAACATTAAGGAGTCTAATGCACTGCAATTCACTGCTGTTATTCGGTTAAACGCCATATATTCATATGTCACGACATTTAACAAAAATTCAGCTACAGATGGAGTTAAATTATTTAAATGATAAATAGTAGATCTGAATGCCCCAGCCCTCCTTTACCTGTACGGC
This sequence comes from Arapaima gigas, assembly GCA_900497675.1. Classification (NCBI taxonomy): domain Eukaryota; kingdom Metazoa; phylum Chordata; class Actinopteri; order Osteoglossiformes; family Osteoglossidae; genus Arapaima; species Arapaima gigas. The sequence goes on along the minus strand of UFQX01000462.1, from coordinate 335,056 downwards.
TCAAGGAACTGCAGTAACTTTTGAATAAGGGTTGGTCTTATTCTCCAGGTATATGGATGTAATGAGTGATGCGGAATATAAAAATGACAAATTCGAAAGTAACAGATACGCACTGACTGCAGTCGCGAGCGCACATCGGCGGAAGCGTTGCCTGGCACGTGGAGAAGATGGCAGCGGATATATCTCACAGAAACGGTGCACTATATCAAGCGGAACGAAGAACCTGAGCACACGGCTCAGCCGATGTGTGCGAGAACCTCCGGCACCGCTGCCTTCACTGGGGGGCCCTGGAAAGAGGAAAAAGGACTTACCGCGCAAGGGGTCGTCCCTTCAAATGTCTCTAAAGACAACATTTGGCCTTGTTTGCGTTCAAACGCCGGTCTGTGAAGTTGAAGAGGAAAGTTCTGATGAAGATTAAAAGCCTACACAGCGTCCAGATGCCTTTGGCGGCGCCAAGGCTGCCAAGGCGGGAAAAATGCGCATCATCTTTCTTTAAAGTTAAGTCAGTCTTCCGTTCAACATTTAAATACCCCACATAGTGGTTTTCCCCTCACAAGCGGAACGCTGATTGATTCGAAATTTGTTATTAAATCCCAGCATTAGTGCTAACAGAGCACCGCTCTCCGTTTCGGGAAAAGACACGTCGTCCGGCAATTTTCTTCACCATCTTTTATTAATAACACCGCACATTTTCTGACTTGGACCTGATGTTATTTATGAGATTAGAAACGCGGACTTAGCAGACACATCCAGCATCGCGGATACACAGACAGAATGAATATTGATGAGGCCCCCGGCGGCTGGGTGCAGTCATATGTACAAAAACCTTTTATTCCTTGAGGGGGGAATCGAGAATGACTTATTAAGTTATTATATGTCGGCTGATTTTAGAAATAGAGACACATGACTGCGTGACCCACAAATAATCATTCATTATGTAAAGTGCCACCCTAGGAAACACAAAAAAATATGATTTATTCACACGGCCCTTCATTGATCAATGGTTAAAATAATCAATTATTCTCCCTGCTTTTGTCGCTCTTTAGAAGGGCATCACGATGTCGAAGGAGTTGTTGTAAAACATGAATTTCTCTTGATGGGCTCTTGAAACATTCCCCTCCTTCATTCTCAAATGTAGATATTTCACCTTATTTCTTACGCCCAGCTATCCATCCATTCATCGGGAACAGCAATGCAGGGTCGCAGCGGAATATATTTAATACGTTGCTGCCCGTCCAAAGAAAGGAGTCCGGCCTCTGATTTCCATTCATTTCCGCCGTGTTTGTGGTGTTTCTGAGTATCGGGGACCAGTGAGAAGGTGAGAAGCCCTGCACGTGTCCATGGAATAAATCGCCGGATAATATGGACTGAACAGGCGTTTGCAAACACGAGTTTAATTTCAAGTTAGTCTGAATCTAACAGTGGCTTAAAGCACGACAAAAATAAAAGAAAAATATTAGAACAAAAAGTTGAGAGAAGAAAATGCTTTTATTTATTATTGTGTTGCCGGTGGTAAGGAGCGGACGAATGCAGGCGCGAGTTGACAAAAGCGGTTTATTGGAAGGGGACGTTCAAAAGTCGTGGTCAGTAAGCAGGCGAGGGTCGGATCCGAGAGACAGAGTATTACAGGCAAGGACAAGGCGGAATCGGTGGTCGGAGTCGAGCGAGGGTCGAGAACAGGTGAGGCAGTCAGGAAGGTTGCTTGGTACGCACGGTAGAGACATGGGCAATACTTCGCACCGATCTGTTGCGATGCGGAGGTTTAAATACCGCAGGGGAGCAGGTGCGGGTAGTCAGGGAACCGAGGGGGGCGGAAGGTGGAACGGTGGGCGTGAAAATTATAGCAATGCACGGACTTTTCACACAACCTAACGTGCAGATACGTCAAGGCAGGTCTGCAATATTAAGCTTTTATCAACTGTAATATATGGGATAAAAGCGATTTTGGTTCTGCACACAAAATAAGTTGCAGTTTACAAAGTAAGGAAGAAGTCAAGTGGGTTTGCAGGTAGAGACGTCGGTGTGATCTTTTTTTTTTTTTAAACACGAGGCTGTAAAATAACAAAAAAGAGCCTATAAAACGCAAGAAACTGCCTCCTTGCTGAACTTTGAAGGTGTTTTAAGTGTTTTTTTTAAACACTTAATTTAACATTTAACAAACTTAGTAGGCAGTATTTAAAGTAATGATGTTTTGAGACAGGTTTAGTTTTGAGACGATGACAGGAGAGCATTTAGAGCAGGAACCGTGCCTTCACCAAATTCTAGCTGCGTCATAAAGGTTCTTTAGGAGCCAAATGAGCAGCAGCAGGATCAGGTGTGCAGGTATCACACCTGCACTTTTAACACAGCAAGTGGGAGAGAAACCGGTAGAAGCTGAAACTGTTTAAAGTGAAAAGATGGTTCTCCTTGACTGACTAGAACAGAAAAGCCTGAATTACGTCTATGTCGCAAAGGAGTGCACTCCGCCGAGGTGTGGATGTGCTGCCGCCATCAGCAGGTGCGTAAGGTGGTCATTTATGATTTTATTAGTTCTGTTTGCATTGCTGTAGCTTTGGTGGGATGTAGCAAGATCAGGTGCTTGGACCCAGGAAAAGTACTGGGACAGCCAGAAAAACGCAGACGAAATAAATCCCCTCACCCGTGACTCCTTGACATCCGCACTGACGTACAGGTGTAGCGGCGTTTTACGTGTGGAAACGTCCTTTGTGGGGTCGGTCAAATTACAACCGCTACCCTCTCGCACGTTCCCTTGCTTGGGGGGAGGGGGGGTGCAACCCTGAGGTTTCGATTCCCCTAAAGTGCTGAGCCAGTAGAGGCTTTAGAGTCATAGCGCAGCAGTATGCGAGCGAACAAATGCAGAGGAGTGCAGTTCACACCTGAGTGGACTTGCTGAATTATCCTGTTAACATAGAGAAAGTGGACCCAAGGATCACACGGCAACAACCAAAGTGTGACCCTGAGCTTTGCTTTAAAACACTGGAGAAGGACTCAGTTGTCTTTAGCAGGCTATCGCGTACATGCGTCGTAATTCATTTAAAACATAGTCGAGGCATCGGGGCGGCTTCTCGTGATTTATTTGTCACCATGAGGTCACGATATAGTTTTATCAATAAATCCTCGTGTTTCATCATTCACGTTTCAGCCTGGAATTATGAACCATTCAGCAAGTCCTGCTTTTCGTATACATGCATACGAAGCTGCGGTTTTAAGGAATCAGTTAAGATACTTCACAGCTGCAGGTAGTCTTAACACAAACTGAAGTTCTTCCACGGGCGCCTATTGTAGTAAATTAAAAACAGAAGAAAAAAAAAAAACAAAGGAAGGCCCCATTTGCATCGACAATGTCTCTTGTCTCGGGAAAATCCCACCGCAGAAATCAGCTGCTTGTGATACAAAATTAAAGAGCAGCGCCGATCGTGCCCCCGACGGTCTGCTTTTATCCCCTCCGAGCGGCGGGAGCTCTGTTTACTTCCAGCTCACTGCAGAATAACTCGATTTCTGGGCTTGTCAGGTAGGATTGCTACACGCATCTGTAATTGAACGCGGCAGAGAGGATGCAGCAGGGAGCTTCTCCGCAGCGCTGGGCGCCTTTACGTAACACACGGCAACAAGGCTGAGCTCCTGCACAAGAATGTGTTACTGTATAAGGCGGGTTTATCCGACGCACCGTGAAGCAGGCTGCAAGGATTTTTATTTATTTATTTTATTTTATTTTATTTTCCACTGCTATCCTGGCGTCATTTTTATTACTCATAGCTAAAGCCTAACAAGTTGCGCTGGAATGAACGGACTCTACCCCTCTGGTGCCATTTGAGCAGCATGTTTAGTTATGTCCTCAAGAAGTAACAGAGGGGAATAATGTTGAGCTGGAAATCTATATGCTTCTGTTTAATCTGCGCTGTTCATTAGCGTAGTAAAAAATTCATTTTAAATATATCATCCTTAAGTGCGGAGAACAGGGACGGCACAGATAAGCTGAAATTTTTATGAAACTGGGTGTGCGGCTGGAGGAGTCGGAGGGTCGAAAGCGGGCCGCTCCCCGTCCACCGCCTGGCCTAAGAACCTCTCTCTTTTCGTTTCGTTTTGATCATTTCATTATTATTTGAATCATTTTAAATGCAGCCAAGTAACATTACTGCATCCAGTGAGGAAGCCCAAATACTTCAAAAAATGAGGAAATATTTCAAGTGTTTATATCATGGCCTGAGAATAGATTTCACATGTGCAGACATCATCTTCCACTATGGCAGTATTTTCATTCTGAGGCAGGAGCAAACGGGTCAGCGGAAAGCGATCGCTGAATTCGGCTCCGTTTTGGTGAAATAGTTCCGCAGTGTTATCAGGACCAAAAACAGGACAACATCTAATATGTTTTCAAGATACAGCGGAGCGGCATGGGCAGTCAGGAGGACACCGTGCCCTCAGCTGGGGCCATTCTGACATAAAAAAACAACCTTCTAACTGCCAAAACAACAGCATCCTGATGTGTCTGTACATTTCAGCTGGGATATGACAACAGGTAAACTTTAGCTTTTTCCACAGTCTGAATGATGTAACAAAGAGGCACAGGTGTAGCCCATCTCTGTATCCATGAAGCTCACTCTCTGTTTGTCTCTTTGTCTCTTTGTCTGCATGCTCTTTACGCACCGATCTGTTTTTGAATTGTAAATCACACACGTGACGCTACACACATTAGACAGTTCCCAGCTTACCTGTCAAGACGAAAACAAATAGGTCTCACACACACACACACACACACACACACACACACACACACACACACAAAGACAAACAAACTAGGGAGAAACAAACCTTGGGAAAATATTACTTTTTTCTCATAAAAGGACACAAACTGGCGACGGGGATGGTTTAAGAAACTATACGTGACACACAAGTGGCACTGAACAAATATCTGTGAGGGTAATACAGTTTGGTGACATCTCTCCACTGGACTACAGCCAGCATGTCACTCTCTGTGTGGCGTTCGCTCGGTCGACGGCACTAAGAATACATACGCACTAAATGCAACCACTTAATACAAGACATACTAAATGAAAACAGAGAAATACACTTTGGTAACTTATAATAATTTGATTCGGTTCGGTTTATCCTTCTCACACAGTGACACGGGGGCCAAACAAAGGGTCAACAGGTATGGCAGAAAGAAATATAACAAATTGGCTGCACATTTAAAGACTATAAGGGCGATGTAATACGTTATTACTTTTTACCTTTCTGCCTTTCCACTTTCTGACCTGGGCACCGCCGGGAAACTCAGCTGGTCGACTAATAAAGCACAATATGAAGCCCAGACTCAGGAAAGTGAGAGAAGGGCAAAATTCTGATTGTTGGCTATGCTGAGGTTTCTGAGTCTCCCTAGTTACTTGCTTTGCATTAGTTTTGGGTTTACTCTTGTTTGTGGGTCTTTTTTTGTTGTTATTAGATCCTCACATTGTTCGGGTATCGGGTAAAAATGGTCAAACGTGATAAAACGAGTTCTAAATCCTCCCGCGCTCGCTCGCTCTCCGGACCGGGCACACCCCGGAGTGTTAGGAACAGGCGGACAACTCTACAAACACAAACGCACCGGAAACGTTCGACCTCCACTCGTGCCCACCGCTTATGGTGTGCAGCAAATCACATTGCTATGCTGTTTTTGATTCAACGCCCTCACAGCTCCCTCGGAGAGAGACGCGGACCACGCCGAGGGCCACGTAAAGAAGCATCGACGTCCCGGATCTGTAGTCGCGAAGGGAAAGGCCGGAATTTGGGGCCAGAGTACACGGACGCCCCGGATGAGAGTGACAACACGAGGCTTTCGGCTCGGGCGCGTGTTTACCTGTACGTCATTCGTCGCAGGTGGACTTTCACGAAACGCCACGGTGAACAGACTTTTCTCTGAATAGCTGTCAGGATTTCCCACCGCTTCGGGCACCAATTAGAAAAAGCTGACAGAGACAATACATTTGACAAATGGGATGGGTTGAATCAGCCTCGGAGAGATGTTTGTGCTGTAGTATCTGTAATGTTTGGGGGGGGGACTCAAAATGACAAGGACATGTGCAGCTCTGGTTATATATTAGCGCACAGGTGCTGTAATAAATGCGTTCTTGTTTGTTAAAACAGAGAACATATTAAGTCTATGCTGTATTAAATGTGTTGTATTAAAATGTCTGTTTACAAATGACAAAATCAAAACAGCTTTAGTTTGGTAATCGTGTACGCAAACGCATAATTGTTATTGCTTCTTATTTGGAATTGAAATGAACAAATTCTTTATCTAAACGGATGTGTAATGAAGCTTTTCCGCGACGTGGTCTTCTAGTCGAATAATTCCTTCACTTGTTGCTAAACAAATGCATTTAATAGCAGTTAAACTTCCCTCTTTATTTAAAGTGAGCACGATTTGTTTTTTTTTTTTTTGTTTTGTTTTTAAAGCAGATAAATATTTTCCTGGACAACGTTTGCTTAATCCGTGCTCAGTCAGCATTTTTCTTTTGCATTTTCATCTTCTCTCTGTTTTTTTCCCCTCTCTCTTTTTTTTTTTTTTTGTCCCGCTTTATACAGACTTACACATGATGGAAATTTCTCTTCGGCGGAAAGAATAGGTTGAACGTTCACCTGTAATAAATCGGCCGAGCGCCCTGACAGATTGCAGGCGGAATGTTAAGATGAATGTGGAAGCAGGGATACAGCTGAAAACCTGGGAAATGCAAACGAAAGATGAATTCGGATCAATGATGGGGGTTTATATCATGCACATCCGAGCTTTTGTCTGTGTAAAACCTTGGGAAAATATAACTTTTTTTTACCTCCCTTATAAAAGGACAAAGCCTGTGGTAATATGGGTAGGAACCAGTCGATCACTCCTGAGTGCTGAATCATAGCTCAGTGTGCTGCCCCTCACAAATCCAATTCTTACTGAGGCTTCATCTTCTTTGCCACAAGGATAATCAGAGTGCCTGAAGTTTCTGGCCGAGGCTCAGAAGATGGAAGGATGACGGATGTTGTTCGGGGTATGAAGCAGAAAATGAGCAGAGGAGACAGGGTTTGGCGGTGGCTGCTGGATGGGCGGCCGTGGAAAGAATAGAATAACCTCTTTTATTGACCGTTTAAATATGTCCAAAAACATTTTTTAGCAGTCGTCGAAAACATACGGGACAAAAAATATACACGCCGGACTTATTTTTGTTTCGTGGTCTCATAAAATGTGGCTTGTTGTTAACAGGCTGCTTTGTTGTCATGATTAATAATGAGAAATCCTGAAAGCTTACATTAACCTCAGATGGAAATACAGTCAATTATGTTGGAAAAAGGTTCCCTCCCCCCCCTTTTTTTTTTGCAAGCAACATTTCTGAATAATGTTTTGCAATAATGAATCAGCTGAGCTGCGTTTCGTTGCTGCATCATTTTATGTCTTTTGAAATCAGGGTCTCCTCTTTCAGACATTAGCGGTGGTAGCGAGGGTCTCATTTAAGATGATCGGCGTGAAGTGCGTTCGCCTGGTCATTTCTTTCTCAAAACAATAACAAATGGCGGGGTTAAACACTTGATTCCTTCTTGCACCCTTCATTTTCTCCCTGTTTCTTTGGCCTTTCTGTTGATCCCCGCAAACAAAGTGTTAAGCGCGGGTTGTATTATGTGACAGTCACACAGCCCACGTTCCTTCGGGCGGCTTTGAACGTTTTATTGTCCCAGGTTCCCACGCTGCAAGCAGCACGTAAACAGAAGCGCATCTGCGAAATTCCTCCTTCATCCACTTCACATCCATTGTATTTTTATCAGTTCGTGACCTCAATATATTGTCTGCAGCTTCCATTTTCTCTGAGCTGTGGGATGATTCACACAACCGGTTGTGTTGCTTGGTCCAAATGAACAGATGGAAACATCACAGCTGCATGGAGCAGAAGGCAAAAGCAGATCTTAGGTTACCTGGGTAGATACTTGGGTTCATGGGACCCTGCATGCATTGAGTTAGGCTTCAGTGTGTGTGTGTGTGTGTGTGTGTGTGTGTGTGTGTGTGTGTGTGTGGACTAAATGTATCCAACTAATGAAACCTGTCTACACTGGAAAAGGAACATAAGCTGATGCAAATACATGCATATTTAAAATTGTCAGCGGCACTTGTTGCTAATTCTGTCGAACATTTTTAATAAAATGAGTCAGTGTTTGTATCTCAGTTAAAACTCAGTTGGCCAGTTTCAGGCTTAAAAGTGCGCGTGTGTGGTGTGTGTTCACGTGCGACACCGAGCAGAGGCGAGCGTAGATGGTTCTAGCTTAAGTTCCAATACAGTTGTGTTGTTTTCCTCACACGAGCATTTTTTAGTTCATCTCTGCAAGACTGGGTTAACAGGGTTAAATAAGGACAACAGTGCAAAATGCATAAAGGAAACGCATTTTTCTGTGGGCAAACTTTTTTTAAACCTTCAGTTTTTTTCTTCTTTAAAAATGTTTTGTGATCCCACACTCAAGTTGTCGGTAAAATTCATTTTCGCTTTTTTTTTTTTGTTAAATATCACATGTGAAGAAATAGTAATGCATCAGTTGGTTGTCCAGTAAAATGTGTGGTTTTGAATATTTTTGCAAGGTGCTCTCATGTCTGCGGGACAGGTGTATGTCTCTATTCCCAGTTACTTAAGACGACTAGTTTAGTTTAGTGCATGTGACTAGTGAAAAGAGATTAAATCCAGTTAAACTGGGCAAACGTTCAAAACGCTTTTGCTCCCACGCTTTTTGAAGACTGAAGATGTGTGACCCATTGCAAAGGCTTCGTGTTCTTTCTTCCCTCACTCTCTGCCCTTGTTTACCCAGCTTGGCGAAGACCTGCGTGGCCACAGGAGGACGATGCTCACAGGCGTTTAACCACTTGGCCACGGTTTACCAGGCTGTGTTGCTGGAGGTAACCTGATGAAGATCTGCTGGAAAACTACACCCCCCCCCCCCCCCCCCCCCCCCCCCCCCCCCCCCCCCCCCCCCCCCCCCCCCCCCCCCCCCCCCCCCCCCCCNAAAAATTACCCCCCCCCCCCCCCCGCCCCTGTTAGAATGGACAGTGAAGTCCATGCCAAAGGTAGAAGCTATGAGAACTTCTCTGCATACGTCTGCATGTGAATATATACCTGTGAATTAGTGCATATTGATAAATCAGTGCAGGATCATACCATACATATTAATAATGAGCATTATAAATAGATTTTATCCTTTGCATGAACTGAAAAGTTTATTCTAAAGGCAACTTGTGATGACATGACTGTGCATAATGACTGACTTCCAGCCCAGAATGTACTTACAGAAAACTGCCAGCTTGAACTGTTTATAGCAAGTTTATAGTGGAGGGATGGGACTGAAAAAAAGGGGGAAATATATTAAAGGCTAAAACTTTGCTTCTGGGTCACATGTGTTTCCATCATGAAATCATCCCAGACATAATATATCGAACGAGATCCTGAAGCATTCCGACTCATTCTTCAACTTGAAACCGTCCATCAGTAACCATGATAAATCGACGCAATGGAAACGTCTGATATTTTATCATTGGGCTTTGGTTTGACATGCATTTTTTTTGTCCATGTTAAACTTTCATAAACACATAACTGGCCCTTCGTGCTTGGACTTTTTTTTTTTTTTAGCTTCCGGCAGATTTATTTTGCAAGGAGTCAAACCTACACCAGGCAAATGAAACACTAACAAACTAAACAACAATGTTGATCTCAAGCGCTGCTGGTGCATCCTGCTATGGTAACCGTGGTTACGGGCGGGGACTTACGTAACAAGTGCGAGCAATTATTATTGCTGTCGTTGTAAGAACAATATCGATGCAGACTATTTATTCATATTATTGATTTATTCGTATCTTGCAATGCATTTAACTACGGCAGTGATGTTTTAGCCGCAGAATTTAACAGATGTGCTTTACGTGATACATAGAATAGAAAATGTCGCTTGACACTCAGTGAATATGATGAATGAATGATGTTCCACAGCAAATTGCATTGCAGGACTTAATTCCATTCTCTCACGCACAAGCAGCTGCAAATATATCTGTGCTCTCGGCGTTTGTACAACGCAAGTTCCTGACGGACTTTTCTTGCCGGGATCTCACGGCCTGCGTTTGTCGCCTTTTGTACGCAATACTGCGAGTCTGTATCGTCCAGGCGGGTCATCTGGGGAACGTGCGGCTCGTACGGTTACCGAATTACGGCTAAGGTGCTCAGAAAGCCTTTTGTTTAAACATTCGTCACAGCAAATCAGCGTTTTCCATCTGCGCATGTGTGTTTGGTATCCGTTGCCGGCCATTTGTCAAGATTTTCTGGGAAGAAAGGGCGGCCCGCTATTTTATTTTAGTCGTCTTTTATCGCTCATCGCGGTTTTCGCCGTCTTAACGCTGGGAAAGATCTCAAAGGCAATTTTTCCTCTGAACAGACCTGTGCTAAGTTAACAACAGCAGGTTTCAAGGTGGTCACCCTCTCAGGTGGGCCGCACCCAACGTCAGGGATTCATTAGACTGTGGATCGCTGGGTTTGTCAAGGTGCTTCTCGCCTCCAGTAAAAATAAAAATTCCTCAGTAAATGCAAGTGAGGCCGAACGTTTTCACTTTCAGGTGTGTTTATCCAGTTCTTTTTGTGCCGCCGTTAAAAATGATTCTTCCGTTAGGCTGACTTGTCAGGTGGAGATGTAGATGACCCTCGAGTATGAATGGGACGCATTATGGCGGTTGGCATAGATGGGTTGGAAGGAGACCCGGTACTAGACTGGTGTATTGTCTCAGTGGAGGCGTCTCCCCGGTTCCCTTCATCACAACAATAAATGGGATTTGCTCTGACCTTCTGAAAAGCTGAAGTAATTAAAGGGATATTGTAGCCTAGTCTGCGACGCAGTCCAAATGTATTTGTTCCAACTAGCTTCGCTTTTTATTTTCTACTAATTGTTTTTTGCTGCAGAATAACAAACCGAAAAGAAAAATGCCTTATACAGTAGTACCCGGATTAGCAATCTGTATATGTTCTTGATGTTTAGACTTTTTTTTTTAATATGTGGTCAAATACTATGATGAAATACTGAAAGGGGCAAGATAAAGAGAGCCAAGCGCTAAGCGAGGTTTTACTATAATATTACCGCAATTCTCTGACCAACGCAACAAGCACAATTTTGGGCCACCGGTTCACCTGAAATAAACGTCTTTCGCCTGTGGGACGAAACCCGCACGCGTAGGACGTGCAGCATTTTCGTGAAACACTCGCGCCCATGTCCAGGCCACAGCCCAGCATGGGTACGGCACCAGCGCTACCCTCTGTAACCCCACGTCTCCTGCAGGAATCCCATGTGTGTGTGTGTGGTTATCCTTCTAATACAGCTGAACCGATTCCTCATAAACGTGACGTTATTTATTAGATATTGTTTTATTAGCCATTTATTTATTGTTAGCAGACATTGGCAAATCAGAAGTGAAAAATTATTTTAAACATTTCTGGGTATTTTAAGGATTAATTAAAAGATATATAAAGGCATCCCCTTAATAACCAGCATAACGTGCTCCTGGAATTCGCCCCGTACGGTAAAACCGTGAGTCGCAAGGCGTATTTTACCGAAGAAACAGGACAGAAAGTCACATGCGTTCGCGGTGGCGCGGACCTCATGTAGTGGCCTCGCAAACAAAGCATAGAGCAGTTTCAGTGATAAGGGGCAGATATTTTCACGCTGCTGTCTGCAGTGAGAGGGGGAAAACCCCCCAGGGAGGCATCTTGCCGTGACACTACCACTGACATCAACTACTAGTTATCTGGCAGCGATATCTGAACCTGGGCTACAGAAATTGCAGAGAGCAGGAGATGGCATTATCAGGGGTTTACTACATTTTTACACTGCGAGGAATCTGATGACACTGCCACCGGGAGGACCAATCACAGTCACGGCAGCGGGGGGACAGAGGCCGCCGGCACGGGCGTATCACGGGACCGTATAATCGCACTGTCACATCTGTCCCCTGTAAGGCTCCACCGAGGGGCTCGGCACGCTGCCATTGGGCGACTGCACTGCTGAGGGGACGATAAATAAACCTCAGTAGGAAGAACTAAAAAATATCTGATAATTTAAAACTTTAATATGGCAATTTCTTTATGTACCATGTACTAAAGGCCTCTTTGTTTGCAGCTGCCACCGCTGTCAGCTTTTGGCAAACAGAAACGTGTAGAATAAACTTATTCACTCTTTCACTGCATGCCAACATAAACTGGTCCAGCTAAATTGCTAGGCTCCAGACCACCGCAACCCTGGTCCGAATCATCTTTTAACAAAACAGAATAATAATAATAATAATAATAATAATAATAATAATAATGTGCCCTCCTAAAGCATAGCCTACCACTGTCTGGTTCCAGGATAGGCTTCAGATTGCCATGACCCTGCTCAGGATTAGCAGATAATAATAATAATAATAATAATAATAATATGCTTAACTACAATAATTTGCTTTATACTCAGAAATGATGGACAGTAGAAAATTGGTTAAGGGATAACACTTGAGTTACTCTTTTAGCCTGCATAACAACCAAAAAAAGAAATAAATGTAAAAAATAAAGAGACCTTGACTCGCAAACGTCTCAGGTTCCGGTGCCCTCTTGTCCCTGTGCTGAGTATCTCCAGCGTGAACAACACCTATATAAGCCACTTTGGAGCGGTGCGAGAGTGTGTGCGCCGATAGCGCGCGTTTGTGCTGGAGTTAGGAGGAAGCCATTATATCTGTCTTGTGAATTTCATATTGTTGTTTGCTAGCCTGGTAATGCCATTTGTCAAGGACCTTTAAACACAATGCTCTAGGTACACAGACAGCCGAGGGGAACGAGTGCTGCGACCACACACTCCTTCCGCAGCGCCACAGCGTGTCATTGTGCAGCTAACAAGCAGGTCGCAGCAGGGAAAGAGCTAAATGTCAAGTACGGAATAGCAGATACAGTATAAATAGCCCGGAACTGTTTAGCCTCAGGAAAAGATAAGAAACAAGAGCTTCTGCATAAACAGCCCAGGTGCCGTAAATGAACTGGGACTCGGTAATAGGTTCAGGATTTCAGTATGTTTTTTTTAAACTGCCAAACTGTTAAGTTCCATGACTGTCAGCCATGGAGATGTGTGGAACTTCTACCTTTTTTTTATGAATATATCGCTAGACAAGCGTGATGCAGCGGGCGGCACAGCGGGTAGCGCTGGTGCCCCGCAGCTCCTGAGCTGTGTGATCAGACGTAGGTTTGAACCTGGCTGTGTGGGTGCGGTGCGCCTGTTGATCTGTCCTCTGGGTGGTTTCCTCACGCTCTCTGTTACTTACGCATTTATCTGAGACTCATCTCTAAACCGACTTACAATGTGAGGTTTTCACACTAAGCTACTGGGCTGTTATTTACTCATTTACACACCCAGGTAATTTTTACTGCATGAACTGAGGTAGATACCTTGATCACAGTTATGAAAGCAGCAGTGGGAATTTGAACCTGGGTCCTGCAAAGCCAGGACGAAAGCTCTAAGCACTGCTCCTCCTCCATCCCAGGATATCATTCATAGTTTTATTAAAATCAGATGCAATTTCATGCTTTTTTTTCCTTTTTTAAAGTCTAGCCTAAAAAAAAAAAAACAATTATTTGTCCTTTAATCAAAACACAGCACTTTGGGTTCACACACAGCGACACTACATCGACGTGACAATGTAACATGCAGAAATGTACATTCCATGCATTTTTTGAGACAACAAAGTTGTTTTGCGAAAACTACCTGAGTGCAGAATTAAAGGAATTCAAATATGGAGCTTGTGCTGGACAAGCTAGTCTGACAATAAATGTTTGATCTTAAGTGATTAATACAAAACTTATCTGGATGGAAGGAAAATTCAGTATTTAGGATTGTCTATAAAACGTTTAAGACATGGACTTCAAGTGCTACTCTGACTGAGCTATCAGAAGATACATGGTTTGTATACATAAGATGAGATGCATCGTGTGGCCAGTTGAACCACGTGGGGGAATAAAAATAAGCAAGACATTAATAAATAACTGAGATCTGTTTTTCCCTCCTTGAAGCATCTTCACAAAGCTTACCTTCATAGCCCCTTTCTCAAGCAGGAGACTTAAAACTGCTGGTGGTATTTCCATCAGAGCGATTCACACACGCCAAGGTGACTTGCTTCAAATGAGGAGACCTTTATCTCCCACACACCACCGACTCACCTGACACATGTCTGTTCTTCTGTGTGAACCTTTTCACAGAAGCGTGTGAGAATGAGGTTATAAATATTAAAGATGTCTGTGTTATTGGTCATGTGGTAACTGCAGTCATATGGTGGCTGTTCCAAGACGAACACGTACTTCTGCAGGCACTACTGCTTGGAAAATGTAACTACCCCCCACCCAACACATTTGTTTAAATATTGGAATAACAAAAAGCTCCACAGAATTGTGTTGCATATCTTCAACTTTGTGTCTTCATGTGCTTACTAACATTTTATGCTAAACTACTAAGTTGACTGGAAATTAAAAATTAGTTTAAAAACCTGATTGTGAAATGAGTTGCTGAGCTGCAAAGCTGTTTAATAGTCAATGAAATTACCAAAAAGTCTCACAGAAACAGGTGCAAATTTTGGTTACTGACTAACAGGGTTCAAAAAATGTTTGCTCAATTGACCGACGACAACGTCACTTCCCTTCATAAGCCTGCGGTAAAGCAAGAGGCTAAGAAAAAGGCAAACCAGGAAAGAAGGAAGAATTGAAATAAGGTCTATATGAGTAAATTGGTTTTACCTAAAGTAAATAAAACTCATTTTCATTTACTTCATTATTTGATTCCTTTTCAAAATTTTTCTTTTTTCAGACTGTTTAAACTGTTAATGGATTGTTTCCCCCCCCACATGGCACACTAACCCTAACAGTAAATGCGCAAAAAAATGCACTTTTCAATAATAATGGGCAAAGAACCTTAGCTAAACTCCCAGAGGAGGACTTTCCAGCAGACCAGACTGCGAGACACACTGAAGAATCACTTTACTTCAAAAGAAACCCTTAACTGCACATAATCACAAATATAATAGTATCTGAATTCAAACTTTGGCTACTCTGTGCTGCTACAATGAATCAAACTGAGGGAATTAAATCACGTTCACTCTTAAAACTCAGGCCAGTTGAGTTTCAAAAACTGCAAATTCTGTTGTCAGTCCCTCGGTGCTTGCAAATCGGTAAAGGTCCTTTTCTTACACCAGTACTTGTTATGATATTATAGCTCTAGTTGAACAAACACACACAGTTGTTCTGGATGAAGTCAAATTTATTAACAAGAAGAATCACTTTTTTCCCCATAAGAAGAGGGAACACACTGGCTGACAAATATGGTTAAACCAGTAAAGTTCCGTGAAACCTCACATACAGGATCTAATACAATTTTGCATCTAACCGACAACAACCGTTTCATCGTCAGGAAATTCATAGTAGGGCACCTCCAGGTTAAGAGGGGCAGGTCCTTTCCGAATTCTGCCTGAAGCATCGTAATGGGAACCGTGGCAGGGGCAGTAGTAGCCGCCGTAATCGCCTGCGTTTGCAATGGGGACGCAGCCGAGGTGAGTGCAAACGCCGATCACGATGACCCACTTGGGATTCATGACTCTATCCTTATCGTGCTGAGGGTCCCGCAATTCTGCGAGGTTGACTGCCGCCTCCGCTGTGATCTCTTCCTCCGTTCTGTGGCGGACAAAAAGAGGCTTGCCTCTCCATTTGAAGGTCATGTTCTTCCCCTCGGGGATTTCATTCAGCTTGATCTCGATTTTCGACAAGGCCAACACGTCGGCCGAAGCGCTCATTGAGGAGACGAACTGCGTGACCGCAGTCTTAGCAGCGTAGACGCTAACCACGGCTGCTGCCCCGGTGATTAGGTAAGAAAAGGCTTTTCTGGAATTGTCAGAATCTTGAGAAGATTTCTTGGGGTCGAGCACAGAAATGCGTCGGTAATCAGAGAAATCTGGAACCTTGATGTCAGTGTGAGCAAAACGGATGCTGGCCGGAGCTGAAGTTAAAAACAAAACAAATAGTTAAAATTTAACACATTAGACACAAAACGGACAGGAACGTAACACATCAAATTGCCCTGAATACAGTAAATGTTGAACAGCAAAACTACTGTAAATTAACTTGTTCGAAGGGATATTAATTGAGAAAATAACCTAATTTACATCCAGAAATGTAACCACAGCTACTGAGAATATGTCTAACCATTGAACTTAATAGTAGAAAAATGATAAGCTACTGATAGTAATACATTTCGGCGGCGCACACATATGACGTCACGGAAGCTACAAATGGATGAAATTTCATTTGACGCTTTAAGAGAAAAAACAAAACAGAAAACTTAAATCTCGAGTATTCGAAATGATTACCATGAAATACGTGTAGCACTGCATGTATGCAGTAGAAATCCCACGATTTTACTGAGTTTACGCTAATAAAAACGCCGGTCCAAAGCGCGGTCACAGAGGTTAAATAAAAGCAGTTATTTTTTTACAGCTTTATTGTTGATAAAGTATACTTTCCATCCTCTCGATTTTCGCTTGCTGTAGAACGCAAAATATGAAGCGCCACACTTTTCTACAGAACACGGCGGCAAATGAACAGAACAAGGAACGTCCTTGGCACATCCCGTAGGCCGCAGTGCAAATCCACGGCACTCGAGTAGTTTAGAGAGCGGAGGACTCACCGCTGAGGCCGACGGTGACAGTGGGCCCTCTCGTTGGACACTGACCATTCAAAGACTCGCGACAGAGGAAAGGTTTCTTCACGTCCAGCAGCACACTTTCACTTCTCACAACAAAAGCTGGAACGAGAGGCTTGAGCGGCCCTGCAACTGCGAAGTGTGTCGCCTGCAAGTACGGGGACAGAGCCCCAGCACGGGCGGCTAACGACATCATCCTCCTGGCTGCGTTCGCTACCGCTCGGTCACGCCGACCTTCCCGGTCCGCGGAAATGACAGCGAGGTACTGTGCGTGCTACGTCACACCAAAAACGTCGACGCACGTCGCAGTAGATATTCGTGAGCATGCGCATTTTGACAGCTCCGTGATTCCTAGGGAAACGTTGTGTTATTTCGATAATATATACGTGTGTGTGTGTGTTTACGGTTTCATAGCTGCTCGTAGTGCTCACTAAAATCTGTTGACTTACCATTACCCGCTATTTTACACTGTATTTATTAATGAACGAACATGCTTTGTATCAATGCAAGTGAATGTTGTTCTGTTAAAAATTTGCTTTGGCATTAATATTACTATATGTATATAATATTTCCCATTCACAAACATGCCCTCAAAAGAGTGTAGGATAAACTGGATCCTTTTCAGCATCAGATATGTTTTTGTCATATTTAACCTATTTTAGTGCCATTCTGATTCTACAATATGCAATTCCAGATACTTTGTTTTCACTTGGCTGCCCCTGTCTTGTGCTCCTGTGCTCAGTTTTTCTTCTGTCTTGTCCCTGGGAGGTGGGAGCTATGCTGCCATTTTGAGTTAAAGGGATGTGACACTTAGCCGCATACTTAATTAAGCTGTTATCATAGTAATTAGCATTTCTTTGAACTCATCAAAGTTGGCATAACCAATTAACTGGCTCTAAGACTTCTAAAAATCATACTTAGTATCAGGCTTTCAATGGATTTATCCAATGCATCGCAAAAAGGCCAGAAAAATATATAGAAATGTTTGTGTGTGTGTGTGTGTGTGTGTGAGAACATCTCTGTCGCTAATACATTTTGATCAAAGGTCTTCTTTTAGGCAAAGTACTGATTTGTTTTTCCAGAGCTGAGATAATGATTGCTGGTCTGAGAGGAACAAGATGCTGCTCTGTATTTCAATCAGACCCCCCCCCCCCGGGTACCACTGCTGTCTGTACCATGTTTGGGTGGTGAAAGACTGTCTGTGTTTTCACTGCGGGTGATGTGTTACAGATGTAATGGATTTGTCCATGCACATTTTTTTTAGGCTCATATTTCTGCCGTTCAGTTATAAATTCGAAATGCTGAGTATTGGCGGTTGTGTTATAAATAGTGAGTGGTACGTGTGAGTGTGGTTAAAAAAAAAATTGATTTAAACCTGGAAAATGAATCTGAAGGCAGGGAGTTTCTGGTTCTTTGGGTTTCATTGTAACTGACGATCCTATACTTTTTAAATAAATTGGACAAATGGAGCACAGAATGTGGTGTGAAGCATGATGGCACTCAAAGAGGACTAAGAGCTCCTTTGTAAAGCAAGCAAGTTTTAATATCCATCCATCCATCCATCAAATCTGTCAGTTCCCCAAAACTGCTTGTCCTTGTCTGAATTACAACAGTCCAGATAAGGGCAAAAGTAAAAACTGTTGCATTGCGTCACCTTTTAATATCGCAGAAACACATTTAGTAGCACAATTATACAAATGTACATTTTGCCAGCAATAACAAAATAGCTGATGTACAATTAAATCCTTTCGGTGTGTAGTTTGCACGTCTTTTAAAATTTATTCGACAATTTTAATATATTTAATACCGTGCGATTAAAGTAACCGTTATTACTTTGCTTGAAGTTCAGTCACGGAATCTAGATCACTTCTTCATTGGGGATTGCAGGAACATCTCGATCGAGGTTTTATGTATGTAAAATTTGCATTTTCCCAAAATTAATAGACTTAATTTTATCTGATCCATATATATTCTTATCAAATTTGTGAAATAGCCTGCAGTTTTCAGACACAAGCCGGCGGGCGCGTGTCCCTTTTGCGCCTAAAAATGCAAGGATGTGTCCCTGCGAGAGTTTGGTTTCCGTGCTCGAGTGTGGCTATATGTGTCTGTGATGCTACTTGTCCATGAAACGCTTCCTTAAAACAAATTCAGCAGATGAAGTCATGCAGAACGCTGCTGTGATTGATGATGAAATGATGGCTTTCAGTCAGACACATCACCATTAAAGGGAAACATTGTCCCTAAGTGACAGGACAAAATGAGTTTTCTTAAAAGGGACACGTTCAGGGTTACCGCTCCCATTCCAGACTCTGCCGGACGGCTGACGTTAGCATGCTCTGCCTCGCAGCTTGACAGATTATCCACAAGAGGACTTGTTAAGGTGTTCCAGACATGGGAGGTGGGGTGGGGAGCACTGTGTCCTTAGCCCTAAGGCCTCATTGGGGAGGAGCAGCCATGCTGAACCGACATGTTTTTGCATCAATGCCCTCGAGATGTTTTGCAGACAGTTTGCTGGTTCTTGGTGAAACCGAAAGGGGGGAGGGGGGGGTGGATCTTTGCGGTGAGACAACAGGTGGAGAGGGACGCTGCACGTTTGCACCTAGTCCTGCAGACACAGCAGCCGGACTGTAGTCAAAGGGGGATGGGAGGCAGCCCCCTGTGGAGGAAAGGACTGGTGCACCTGCTATGTAATCCTTGTCAGGTAAAATATCTTTGTCTCTAAAGCTTGTGGCAAAGACAATCTGGCTCCTGTGATTTGCAGCCAAATTACCCAAATTCTTCACACAAAACCTTCTGCAAGGCCATTGAAATTCGTGCACTTTGCCTCTGAACACTCAAGTTCATCCATTTATTAAAGCGTGAGTTGAGAATTTATTTATTATTTATTTTATTTGCTTTAAACTCTCAGCGTTGTGATGTTCGGGTCTTGAGCTCTGCGTTACTGACGTGTGTGCGCACACTTTGGATTTACCCTTAAAAAAAACTGTGAAGGATTTGTAAGATCCAGTTCCAGTAGGAACTCATAAACATGATGTATTTAATAATTCCAGGCCGTAGAGAAAAAGTTTGTAATTATGGGATTTGGATCCATTTATGGCTCTTGGGTCACAGTGAAGCTTTAACAAACCACAGATGGCTCTGAATATGTTGTTAACAGCAGGCCACAGGAGACCGGGGGGGGGGGGGGGGGGGGG
>UFQX01000462.1:270687-315079 GCA_900497675.1 Arapaima gigas | reverse complement strand
GGGGGGGGGGGGGGGGGGGGTTGGGGACGAGGAAGAAGACCTTGTCCTTAGCAAGTTTTCTAAAATTAATTTTCAGTTCTTTTTGCATTATTTTCTACTATTCCGTGTTAATATCACGTACGCAAAGTGAAAAACCAAAAGCATTTTGTTTTTAATACTAGTTCTTGTTATTTTACTTAAGAACAAGACACTTAGAGGAAAAAAAGATCTGTTGTATCTTCAGATTATTTTTTGGTCTTCTGAGTCAAAATGATAACACAGATGAAGCACCGACCGAGGCCACGCTGGTCTGTATCACAGAGCTAGATTTTCCGCAGTTGTAGAGAACAGTAAAGCCATTCACAGTTGATCTGAGCATCAGTGAGGGCCGAGTTTCAGTTCTGTTATGGTTCATAGCTGTTCATAGCGGTCACCTTGCTCACTAAAAACCCACTTTCCAAAAATTTACTTAGCGTTATACAGCATCTTACACTGTATTTATAAATGTAAGAAGAACACGCTTTGCATTAATGCAACTGAATGTTGTTGCGTCAAAAGTTTGCTTTCATATGGAACAAAAAGTTAATAGTTTAACATGAAATGAGCACACGGATGTGGTTTTCCGCTGTTGGAGGCAAGAGAAAAAAACAGGAAAAAAATGATCCGCTATTGAACAACGAATTACTAATTGTACATTTAGAACTCCTGACCACAATAAAAGTGTAGGGAAAAAATAACCGCGTGGTTTTCTCTAAGGTCCGTGTCTGTACACCCATAATTGTACTAAAACCATGATGATTTTTTTAAATTATAGTCTTATTTTTGACTGTTTTAAAGATAACATCTACTATATGTTGCTTTCACACATTTATGGGGTTTTGTGTCCACTGGGAACTAAACTATTTCTGATTAATATTGATTTCTAATTCTTGGGGAACGAGTTTAGGTGTCAACCTTTAAAATCTGTCTTATACCTCGGAAGACTGTGGAAAAGACATGCGAGGGAGAGGATTTAGAATGAATTAGCCACAGTTTTAAGGGTTCGACAACAGGGATAAAGCACAGGTTTTATTGGCCGTAAAGGGTGACGGAATTCCCATCGGAGCAAATCAATAGATGGACACTTGCTTAGGTCTCACTGGAAAGGTTACGGGCATGAAAGACACCGACTGCGTGTGTTACGTGCAGTTCCTCTGCACCCTTTGCCTACCTGTTTGAGCAAGTCAAACTTCAGATGAGGTGTGAATATTTATTACGTTTGCTCAAACCGCGTCGCTTCCACTCGCGGTGTTTGCGGACCTTCATCCCTGGAGAGGTCGTGCAAAGCAAACTGCGGTCGATCCGGTGCCGAAGGAGTTCATCAACACGAGTCAATTTCGCAAGTGTTGTGCTCAAGCGCGGGCCAGGGTTTATATCAGTTTGTTAAGTAAATTAATAAAACGCTTATTTAAATATTTTTAAAATCATATGTCCTTCTGGAGACTAAAGATTTGTTGTATCTTTTTAAGCATCAATTTATTTGAAGCCAGCATACCTGTTTTATAACCTTTAGTCTTTCAAACTGCTTTTTTTCTTTTTTTTTTAAATTTGTGGTCTTTTAAGATGTATTACTTCTATAGTAATCCATAATATTCATTCACTCATTCATGTATTATCTATGTCCATCTATAGCAAGTGATGTCGAGAATAAACAGACAGAGATGTTTTTTTGGGCTTTATCTACAGCATCAATATTATTTCTAGTGCTACAGCTGCAAGAAATAGTTCCAGACCCCAAGACTAAAATCTAGACGTAGTTTTCATCTTGAAACAATTTGAAAAAAAAGAAAAGAAAAAACTTGCTTAAAAATACTTTTGTCATCGCCACGGAACCTGTTCCAGGTGCCACAGTCATAGTAATATGAGGGATATTATCATACATTACAGTTTTTAATCTCAGGAGCCAGCAGGATTTCTGAACTTGCCACAATGAGCTTTGAAAAACAGAATTATTGAAAAAGACGAAACTGCCTGTAACACTCAGGACAATGGATGACAGAGGCCAGGAGTGGTGAGTCCAAGTGGAGGATGTTTATTAGCTTTTGTGCACCGAGACGGGGCTTTTGAGGGGGTGGCGGTGCAGGGAACAGGGCTGCGTCTGCAGGTCAGAAGGTTGTGATCATCCCTCATTCTCTCACTCACTCGCTGTCTGGTTCCCTCGCTATCGCTGAGTCGTTCACTGCAGGGGGCCAGTTAGAAAGGGACAGGTCTTTAGAAACAGGTGCATCTGCCCTACATCCCACCTCCTCACAATCCCCCTCTACCGACTGGGTGTGTCGGCGTGTCACCCTGTCTAAATACGACTGATATCCTTCGACAGTTAGTCAGGTAAATCAAACCCAGAATTATTCAACGTTCGCTCGATTTCTTTTCTGAATATCTTCATAGAACAGTTAAAATGATGGATGAAGACCTCCAGTGCTCACTTTCACTCACCTTCAAGTCTTTCATTACTAATCAGTTCCTCGCATTGCGACAGGTAATAAAATCTTAGACATTGTTCAGATAAGTGTTAAAATGCAACACGGAGGTAGATGTTGAGGCTCATAAAAGTGAGAACTTGACCTTTCGCGTCATCATTCTGCTCTTTATGTACAGTGATGCTTGTTTGCTCAGGTGCCTGACAGCTTCTTATTACACAGCTACACTAATAGAGGAACATGTCAAGATAGCGAGGCTGACTGATCGTCGTTTCTCTAGTGGAAGCAGCGTAATTCCACTGTCTTGCACATCTCCAGTCCCCGAAGAACAACCCGTTAGAACACGGTTTAGCGCAAGTCGATTTCCTTCGCAGACTCAATTTAGCAGCCCCTCTATATATCTTTAGATGAATATGTAACTTAACAAGCTCCATGGCTTTAGGAGGTGTTCTCTATAAACATGATGTTCCACCATCAACTGGACTGGCATTTGCAGAATATGAAAACTGAATGGTTGTCTAAAAATTGGTTAAATGTTATGAGTCTGCATTTTGTCACCTTTAGTAACGTAAGCACGGTGCTGTCAAGAGCCATCATTTGCGGTTTAATCCCACTATGCGGGTCGTGATGGTTTCTCGTCGCGGATGGCCACGATGGTCTCGGATGGGGAAGCGGAGGGATCCGCCGAGGCTGCCTGTCGACACCTTGGTACTATCTTCTTGGTAGGACATGAAGGTTTGAACCTGAGACCCTTCTGTTCTCCCTTTGGATAAACATGTCTTTTCTGTCTTCAGTCTTTGGAAAATGGTGCTCTGTGGTTGCTTCACTAGGAATGGTTCTCTGTGTTCAGTTCTACACCGGAATTTCCCACAATTCATCTACTGTGTTCTCTAAACAGTAAGTACCCAACAAAGAAAAAAAAAACACGAGGGAAATGATGCTCTTACAAATGTAATGTTCACTGGAAAAGTGTCAGACAAAAGTATGGCTTCCTTGTCTGCTAAACCTTATAATGGGCCAAAATAATATGCAGAAGTTTTTGAATTTTGGTATTGGATTAAAGATAAATAGAATATAGGTGATACCTCTGATGTTCACAAAATATATTTCTTTAATAAAGGAGTGGAGGAAATATAGCGTAACAGTGCACGGCGGGAAACGACTTGTAGCTGTGGTTCTATTATGAATGATGGCTGTGTAGAATCCGGCCAAGCGGGAGGAGAAAAGAGCACCGGGAGCTTATAGAAAACGTACCGGCGTGTGAGGAAAAAGTCCTCGCTCTGCAAAGGAGAGCAGAATTTGGCAACCTGCGGAAGTGTGAGTACTGCGTACGGCTCACTTCGAGCACTGGGGTTATGGGATTTCAGCCACAGGATGAGGGCATGTTGATGAACTGCGAGGTGACCAAATATCAGCACAGGTTTGGGCCTCGAGATGGGACCCAACGGACACATAATCTCATTAACAGGATTTTTCCAGCGAAGCCGAACACCGTAGGGTTATAAATAACAATTAAATATGAAAGCAAACATCTCCTTTGGCTGCGCATCCTGCTATTTTAAACAGCTTGTTGAGGAATTTTGAGCTGCATTTAATTTCCATTTTGTTGCTATACTTTATCAGTTGTGCTTTATCTCTTTTTTTTGTTTTTTTTTTTTTTTTGAAAAATGAAATGTCATCAGGTGAAGCCTTGACTTTATCAGTGACAATAACAAATGAGAAGACAGATAAATGAGGCTAATGTCAGACCGGCGTTGCCTTTGTGTTGTTTATCCTTCACTGTGATTTCACCTGAGCATGTTATCTGCGGTGGCAGGTGGGAGTCGGAGACGTTTTCTTTATTGGTTGCGTTTGATACCGTTTGCGCGTCCCTCGGTATCTTTTTTAAATGACACGGCGTCATTTTACGGCAGCTGCTGATGCGAGCCGTGCGTTTTACCGTGAACCGCATCTATCTAATGTTCCGCAGTCTTATTTCCATTTGAGTTTAAAATATGTATTTAATAAAATTATCTGACAGCGGCATAAATATGCTTAAACAAATGCATATCAAATGTGCTACATTAAACATCGAAACCAGCCGTTTAAAAAAAAAAAAACAACAACAACAATGAAGGGGGAAAAAGGTTAACCGGTAATAGCCGGTTTAATATGTCTGTCTGAAGGACCAAAGGGTAAGGTTGGAGTAATTTGCAAATTTTACCCCAGGGACCACCCATACCGGGTAAGTTCAGAGGTACGACAAATAGCAACTCGGAAACGTTTCGTTCTAAAGAAGACCGAGGCAGTACAATGCAAAACTTGCGCTTTGCGTGCAGCACTTTCGGTTTCCAGCAATCCGCCACTTTTCTTGTTCAATATTGATTTCTGTGCCGCTCCGGTTCCCCGAGGTCATTCGCACGAGAGACCTCCAACGCCGCGCCCGTTTATGACGCCACACGCACAGTGACAATACGCAGGTAATGGAGCGACGCAAGCGTCCGTTCAAGCGTGCCGCCTATGTTCTTCCCTCCTTCTCGGCCCTAAAGGCCGCCACTCCTGAAACGCGACTGCTTTGTTTCTAGCGACATTGTGCTTAGAAATCCACACTTTGCCGGGAGTGAACCAAAATTTAGCCCCTTAATTGAAAACGTTATGTTACTATAAATTAGCTAATATGTGGTTTTCATTAAAATTTTGATTACATTATGATAATTACAGAGGATTCGACTAATGGGCCATTAATTGTGTTCAGAGCTCTCAGTAAATTACAGTGAGGGAAATTTTAATGGCTTTATAGCTATCTATAATTCATTTTTTGGGTGGGGGGGGGAAAAAAAATTATTGCAAATGAATGCTTGCTGACAATACCCCGGTGGGCCGGGGAACGTCAAATCCGGCACTAAACCTGCCACCGCTTTCCCGCTGTTTGAACGTTTAATTATATTTGATTATCTTCGTTCTGGTTTTCGGGGAACTTTAGTTTTTATATTTGCCTTTATTAATGACGGTGTGGAAAAGGTGGCCCTCTGCGCCGTTTTCCGCTTTGCTGCTGCGGGGAGTGCCGTTGGGCGGTTCTGACAGCTGCGTGCGATGAGGAACTTTACGCGGAGCGGGGAAAGGGGGAAAGTCGTTCCTTATGAATAACTACGCTGGCCTCGTCTGAAAAGACGGAGCGTTTCGGTGCTTAACAAAATGTCAGTAACAAGTTATTGCTCAAACTCAAATTGCCATTTGTGCCCCATTCATTTAAATGATCCATTTAAACAGTCTTCATATCCGTTTTAATAACCAGCTGATTCCCAGCTCGGCTTCGACAAAAAAAGAACGTTCAATCTATATCTGAAGACTTCAGTGGTAGTTCATCTACGCCAAATGCCGAGAACTTTTAGTGCAGGACATTTGAAGATTCTGTTCCTGCATAAACTGTAAATGTCAATGAGCAGCTTTAGATATGAATGGGAACTCGACTGATGCGTCTAAAGCGCGAATACATTTTTTAAAAAAATGAATCAAAGGTTGAAATGCGTTTGTGTAACAGTCTGAAACAAGTCGTTTCTAAAATATATTTGGTTTTAGTTTCCAAACTTTTCATTCCACGTTCCGTGTCAGTTAGGCACAGTCGCTTATTAATAAATTTAAAAAAAAAAAACAAACCTCAGATGAACCGTTTTTTTTGCATATTGCTTTAAAGAATATATACAGAAGGAAAATCTTTTGATCATTCAGCCGGATTGTTCGCTTTAGACAACCTGGCCTTGAAGAGACAAATGAAATTTTATGCAGACTGTTCGTCACGAAGGAAAACTTTGAAGCTCGACTCGCTGGTGGCTTTCGTCGGGCTGGATGCGAGGCGTTTCAAGACGAAGCCGATTATAACAGGAAAACAATGGCGACGCCCCTGTTCGTTTCCATACGCGGATCCTAAACGAAAAGGTGACCCCCTTTCTTCACCTCGCGCATGAAGGGCAGTAGATCTTCCATGAAGATGGCCCTGAAACCTATGTGTACATATGGATAACAATGAGTGTCGGCACAGACAGGAGCTCACATCACTTCTGTATGGCAATGGAGGTTTCTTCTCTCCTGCTTTGAATTGCAAAATGGGCAGGTTTTTCCTCTGTGGAATATTATCAAAACTGCTGTTGTTTTTCCTTTCTGTACCAGTGTACCAAATCTGCCCTGCCAGGGAGCAACCAGCCTTCCTGGGAATGCAGAAGGAGGTCCCTCACCAGAACCAACACCTCCTGCTAACGTTAAACCTCTTTCTTACCGTTCCCAATGCCCCGGGGTACCTAATATTTTTTTACGGGATGTATTTTCCGTCTAGGGGCGGTAGGTGGTTGAAACCACCTCCTTCCCACCCAGATTCAAATCCAACCTCCTACTGCTGTGCCCTTGGTCAAGGTGCCTCACCCCGAGATGCGAAAGTTACCCCGATTTGTAAATGGTTCAATAACTGTAAGTACTTCAACAGAGTAAATTGTTTTTGGAGAAAAGCATGAGGAAAACACATTTTGTTCAGGTTTTGCACTGGAAATTTTTCCCTGCGAGGGTGAAAGGACCACAGACGGAACTGCACTGGCTCAACTAAACAACGCCGAATTATTTTACTACAACCTGAAGCTGAAAGAAGCGACCTGAAAGGATGAAATATTTGCCAACAGTTAACTAAAAAAAAAAAACAAAAAACAAAAATGTGATTTATAAATGAATATGCCGTCTATACACGTATTCATATAATATAAACCGTATATAATTGTAAATGTGCCTGTAAATTCCTAAACGAATACACAGGAGAAGGAGAAAAACCAGAGCGGGATTCCTGTTGTATTAAGGATTTCAGACAAGGTTCCACAGTCAAGGTTCTGCATCCCTCCAAAAAGTCACCAATAATTCATGTAACATCCATCATGTTGTTATTGATCTCCTCGGGCAAACATTTCAAATTCAGAGTCTGCAGACCATGTCGCTGGAAGCAAAAGTCCGCAAAACCCGAAGCAGTTGTGTGAAGGCCTAATACAAAGCTTTGATGTCACACAAATAATGTGATTTACAGCCAGTATTAACCTTAGGGCCTAAGGTCTAAGTTGTATAGCGTCTGCAAATGTCGGGAAGGAAAAAAAAAAAAAAATCCCTTTGTTTAGGAATGTACTGTCCTTGGAGGTCGCCAAAAGGACCAAATGATCAATGGGAAAAAGTGTGAGGAGCAGCTGTGGCTGCATTTTAAACCGAGGATAACTGTGGAAAGCAATATAGCTGCCAGCACTGAGCGCTGCTGAAGAGAAGATAAGGAGGGCAGTTATTTACATATTAATTTCCCTCAACATGGTTTTATTTTGAAGAAAATTAAAAAAAAAAAACAAAGAATTTTCATAATTTGAACAATGGAAACTTGCCTTTGAATGATGATGCCAGCGATAGAAATGCTCTGTTAGAGCAACGTTGCCGCCTCACAGAACCCGGGTTGGTCGGGTGTGAGTTTGGACCCAGCTCAGTCTGTGTGCAGTTTGCATGTTCTCCCTGTGTCTATCTGGGTTTCCTCTGGGTGCTCTGGTTTCTTCCCACCATCCTGTATTTTAGCATGAGATGTATTTCAGGGCAACTGGTCACGAAATTGCCTATAGCATGCAAATGGGTGTGTGTGGCCACCCTACAATGGACTGTTGTCCCACGTCGGGTGTACCCAGCGAGTGTGGGAGAGGCTCCGGTCTTCTGCGATCCTGACCAGGGTTAAGCGATTTAACGATAACAGATAAACCTAAAAGTTTCAAAGAGGCTAAAAAAGTATGTATTGATATTGGAAACAAATGTCTGGAGGGGTTAAATAATACGAGGTAAAAATCAGCTTAAAGAACACGAGCCGCCTCGTGTCAAATGCGATTTATATATCTTTGTCAGTTAACCTATGGTGACAGTTTTACCATTTTTCTGTGCTGTTATACTGGCAACGACCGAGATGGCAGGGGAGAAAAGTGAAATGGAGGTGTGGGAATTATCTTGCTGCTGGCTGAAGAAGCCCTGGGTACCATGACCTGATATATATGCTGCTCTTACATGCCGTATTTAACCAGTCCTACCAGGCAGGTTATATGGCGTCAAAAGCCGCCGATGAGGGCCGAAAACAGCAGTGAGATGGTTTGAATAAATCCAAATGAATTACATTGCAGAACGTCTTTTCCCTCACTGTTTGTGTTTTTGTTAGTGCCGGTGGAACGAACGGTTCTCGGGCTAAAGCAGCCGAAGAAGAGTCCCGCGGAACAGAGGCCACCCTTCTAGTTAAAAGTTGCGAAACAAATTCTTTCTAGAATTATTGAAACGCAGCATCGCTTATGCTCGGCCTGGTGAGAACGACAGCGTTCACATCACTGTGTTTTCACGCTGTCAGCCAGCGCTCAGCTCTTCACTGCTGCAGACAGTTCATCACGTCCCAGGCGAGCAGCGGGAAGGAGCACTAAAAGGCCAATGGAAGTTAATGCCTTTCTCCCCTATATCGTCAGATCCTTTTCTCCCACAATGCATTATTTAAACCAGTCTGACCATTTCATGTTGTGGCGAGCTTGGCTGCGGGTGTGGATGGGGTAGTAGAAGATACCAGGAGAGTTGCCCTAACAGGGCACTTAGAACGCAAAGGGGCAGCAGGAGGTTACGGCTGGAGAAATACGTAGAGATACTGCCGGGCCAGACTTTAAGGCAACCTTGCAAACCTACCTGGGTGGTCTAATACCCTCTCCTGGTCGTAGGACCGAGCTTTAGTAAGAGACGCTAGCTTATTGCGAAACAAAACCTTTGCTGACGCACCACATCTTCACAGCCTCGCTCCTGCGTTTGCGGAGTAAACAGAGGGCATCCTGTCACACACAGTCACCCCTCGGTTTATGTGCTCTCACGCAACATGTTTCCGCGAGAACCCCATTTGATTTTTCCTACCATTTCTCCATTTACGCTCTCGTCTGCTCAGTACAACACACTCTGGCCAAAAAAAAAAAAAAAATCAATGCTTGCCTCCTGTATGTGGTGGGTATCTATTTATTCCGGTGGTACTTCAGTGAATATGTCATCTTTAGGGCTCCCTACTGTGTGTATAATATACAATATACAGTGCGCACGCACACACACACACACACACACACACACACACACAATATGGAGTCTAAACAGGACAAAGCAGTTAAAGATAACAGATGGAAGGGGGCTTCAAAAGTGCACCTAGACTCCATGCAAACAGTCTTTTTTTTTTACATTTATCCCATTCAAGTTGCCTGCTGTCTGCTGTTTGGTATTCAGCTGGAATCCATGTATTTTACTTTGTTTTATTTTATTGCCCTATGTGCCAGTTTCAGTTGTTCATGTTTGCAGATGGGCTGTATTTTGCTTTACACTGAAGTGTGTGTGTGCGTGTGTGCGTGTGTGTGTGTGTGTGTGTGTGTGTTTTGTCTTTTAAATGCAAACAATCTCTACTTTGGTTAAAGTGTACAATAAAGAATAAAATACCCAGCTATTGTTTTGCGTCCTGTCTGAGTTATTATAACTCGCAAACACATTATTTAAATTATTTAGCCATAAAAAAAAACACCATTCCTTGCTGTTTTAACTGCTTTCTTTTTATCTGAGCGTCTAAAACTAATTACGTGTTTGGTTTTATCGGGCTTAAATAAATAGTGTCGAATTAAGATGTTAATGATAATTTTTTCCTTGCCATGCAGCACATTGCTTAACAAATAGAGGGGGATACAAATTTTAGGCATCAATATCTTTGTCGTCTTATGTTCTTGTCCCCCCTGAAGAGCACGATTCTTTTTACGCCTTTACGCCGTATTTGCTGCTGCCTTTCATGTCGTGTGATCAGCTGGTCAAGAGGCAGTTTGTCATTTCAAGGAACCAGTCACATTCAGAGGAGCGTCTATTTTCTAGCTCCGTCTTGCAGGGAGCCGTCTTCGTCTACATGCATCAGTGCCATCATGTCTGGCCCATGTTGGGACACCGGCAGCACATTTAGTAAATCTGTGTACAGCTCCCCGTGTTGTCATAACTCATATCTCGCCATCGGAGCAAAGGAAATGCACGGCTTCCATGTTTCACTGAGCAGAATGGAATCACATTAAACACTCATTTATCACAGGAACAAGATGCTAAAATGAAATATTGCTAATTAAAAGTTGCTCGAGGCACCCTGCTTCCCACATCTACTCTTATTGACAGGTTCTCTCAACTCAGAGCAGCGATGTCCATCCCCTCGGTCAAATCAAATCTCACACGACGGCGTCCCATTAAACGGCTCTTCTTCTCAACGGTTTAACCGCTACATTGGATCGCGACGCAGTTTCGAAAAACGGTCCTAGAAAAACGCACGGTTTCAGGCACGTTTACGCGGGTATGGCTGCAAAGATAATAACCCCGACTCTGTTATATGGTGAAATCGCACATCTCGTGATGCTTGACAGCGCAGGTCATGTAAAAGGAACAAAGAAAAGGCGAAAATTCGCTGGCAACTTCCGGTCTTTAAAATCCAATTAAAAGTTATTACAAATACAGCATTAAGTGTGTTAAAACATGGCGACTTAGAGATTCCAATTAAATCTCCTTCATTAGGAAATTATATTCAGTCCACAGAAAGACCAAATGCATTACATAAAAGACGCGCTCCCTCGGGAAGGAGTGAATTCTAAATAGGATTTTTTTTGTTTTTTTTTCTACTCCCAATCAGAAGATAAGAAGTAAACAAATCAAATGGTATTCTGCACAAACCCACATTAAAGCACCTTTCGGGTTGTACAAAGTACACATTTTATTGTTGAAGTTGTTTTATGCTTTAGAGTTCGTCCAAAATATTAATAAAGCAAACATCTTTATTCTGTTCGGGCTTTTTTTGAAATTATTTTTATTTTTTAAGTCCTGGCTTTGTGCGACACACACTGTAGAAGAAGACAAATGCCAAATGGCACCCCCTCCCCCCTCAGCGCTCAGCATTTACAGAGCAGACAGGGGGGTCTCGGCCTCTAAAGCTGTTCATAATGCCAAGGAACGGCAGTGTCAAGAAGCACACAAAGCTGATCTATTGCCTGTTTGGAGCGCTTTCCACCTCCAAATTATGGAAAAGTAAAATCTCAAGTCAACACAGAAATGTGAAGATCCCCATTTCTACACGCTTGCCTTGCTCACCACGATAAATCACAACACGTGTGTGTGGAGTGCTATGGATGCTGAGTAATACTCTCTAAATATCTGTCATGAACGTGAAGGTAATAATGATGCCTCCAGACATAATCTGTGTGTGTGTGTGTGTGTGTGTGTGTGTGTGTGTGTTCTGCACCTCACCTCCCGGAGGTTCTGCTCCATAATCTGTTGGGTTCAATTGCATAAACACAGTCTGCTTCCAGGGATCATGTCTTGTTCTTCTTCATGAATAATACCATTTAAATACCGTTTGCAAACCCTGGCTTTGAGTGTCTTTTGCCTTTCTGTCATGCAGAAATCACAACACCTTTCTTGGCCACACAAGATCCGGTTGAAACGGAGAAGCTGGTTCGATGGTACGAACACAGCGTGAGGCGCAGGGGTGCGGACTTCAATGTCAAAGTTGGACGGCTGCCGGCAAATGCCGGAAACTTTGCAAAGTGACAGATCTTAAGCCCACTCTTGCATCCTAATATGAAAATCGTGCTTCTCCAAAAATGGAAAATGTAATTACATCTTTGTTTCCGTCATCCTTTTGTCACTTTTTGAATTGGAAGAATTGGCTGCCACGCTGGCTGTTACACCTCAGCAGTGTTAAATAAGGTGTACAAAACAATGTATATCGTGTTCTGATGGGAGGGGTTTAGCCTCCTCCAGCAAGTGGCAGCTAAGGGTTGTCTGGATGAGCTTATATGAAATTTTACATTAAATTAATTTTATATAATTACTTTTTTCCCCCCAAAATGTTCATTAAGGGTTTGCATTGCTTTAATGAATGCAAGAGTTCAAAATGAAGAAATATTGTCGCAAGCATCCTATCTACAGTATGTGGTACCATAAATGTGCATTGAAAAAAGTTTTGAAAACTTTTTTTTTTAAACTTTACTGCAGATACTTTAAACGTAGGGTGAAGCAGAGCTACGTTTTTTTTCGTGGACGTTTCACCGCCTGTTGAGGCGGCATCATCGGCACATTTCTGCCTTTGTGCAGAAAACACACTGTGTCAGTGTGTACAGTGTGTCCCTACATTTATATATGTGCATATATACACAGATGAGAACTGCTATATTTAAAAACACAAGGGTCCCTAAGAGTGCAATGTTTTGACTTCAAATTCAATGTTTCATTTCTTTTCGATCATATTTATTTATTTATTTAATGGCCAAATATCCCCAAAGTGAAAAGCCAAGCGCCTGCATCCTTGACTATGGCCATGTCTGTGTGGGATGTTGTGTGTGTGTGTGTGTGTGTGTGTGTGTATTTGCGTTCGGTGAGTGTGGAGTGCGTGTGCGCCTGCGGAGTGTGTGTCATGGCTTGTCCTGGCTGGCTGTATGTTGGGGTGCAGGGAGGGTGGCATCTGGGGACAGATAAACAGAACTGCTGGGTAAACAGAGCATAATGCGAAGTGTTTTTGTTCTGGATATCGAGCGGCGGTGTGTTTGTCTGGCTGCTCTAATCACCACTCATTTGCTGGTTGCCGTCTGGGGAGAAGCTCTGCCTCCCTGCCCTCACATTCAGTCATTTGCTGATGCTGGCGCTGTGATGTGAGAGGAAGCGGCTTTTGGAAAAGGGTTGAGCAAACAGCACAAGTTTCGCTGTTCACCCCTGTGTACCTTTTAATGATGATGAAGATCATAGATACACTGACACACAGACGGAAACATGACTGACAGACAGACAGTTAGATAGATAGACAGATAGATAGATGAAGCGAGTGAATAAATATTACATTTAGGACACTGCTTCACATCCCCCGACTCCTGTTAGCCTCAAAACATAATTTTTTTTTTGTTTTAAATTTGAATAAGACAAATATGAAACATAAACAAATGTGTGTGAAGTAAAATAAATATTCAAATTTGAATAAGTATCCTTTAGGGTAATGGGTAATCCATGCATGGTTCTGACATTCCCGTCTGCCAGGGGTGTTGCATCATCCCACCTGTAAATCCTCATAAAGCCATGAAAACCAACACAGTTTCTAGAATTTGCATCATCAGGTTGTCCCACTGGCCTATTTCTGAAGGATCACAAGTCATAAATATCTCTCTTTGCGGGCCTGGTATCTGAGTGGGTTGTCGGTACGATTTTGCTCGTATTCTTGTCGTACTTTCAAAATACATTATACGAGGCACTGTGCACTGTAGGGAGGACTGCCTCGGTAAATCAAAGTCGCAAAAGCCGGTGAAACGCCGTGCCGGCGGAATGAGTGGTCACCTTAAAGAGATTCCGAATGTCGAGAATTAAAGAAGCGCAGCTGCGAACCGTGAAGGAGCGTCACGTTTTAGACGTCAGACCTGTGTCAGTGTGACTGACAACTTCTGAGACACAGAAAGTCAGAGGTTTCCTGCAAGACTGGCAACTATGAAGACATGTCAAAATAGGATGTGAAATTACTATCTTTGCCATAACATCCGGCATCTTACTTGCTTAAGGGGAAAAATCAAGTGTTCCGAGATAAAGGAAAGGAAAAAACATATATATTCACGCACTATTTTTTTCCCCATGTCGTTTCCCAGTGTAGATGATCTACGGTATTGTTACCCTGTTTGCTTGCAGTTTTTTAATGGTTGCTTTACACCACAAACGTGTTTGTTATTTTCCAAGCGGAAGCCAAAATAACTGCTGTGGATTGCAGGTGTGACACTGAAATGGACGGCTTTGAAGATGTCCAATAAATGGCACGGTGCTGCTCACAAACCGAAGTACAAAACCACAGGCGTGTTTTGACGTTCACGGAAAGTTATGCAAAACTGGAACAAGGACCGCAAAGTTAAAAGTGTAGCTTAATCCGGATCGGTTAAGACGAAAAAGCGAAATTATCTTCGCTAACTGTCAATCATCACTCTATCCGTCCCTCAAAGTTGTGGCATTTTGTATCTATGCACTTTATGTTGTATCACGACTTGCTGAGGTCAGCTGTCAACCAATAAATCCATAACCGTATCCGTCTTAGAATTTTTCGATACGTCATCTTAGCCTACGAAGGACTTAACAGAAGGGTGGTGGGAACAGGTTCACAGGTTAACCGTCACCACTGTCCTGTTGGGAGAAGGTAAGGCGCATGAGCGATGCTCTCATTACTTTGCTGTCCATTATATACGACAAATATTACTTATGGAGCTGTTTATTGGCAGAGGCTGAATAAGTGGGTGTCTCGGCGATTCCGTTGGAGATGGATGAGCGCATTCACTTACCGTAAGTGTACGTGTCCTCCTATGAATAATGTGTATCATGCCGTATACGCAATAATCCAGTTTGCCGTGCAAAATTAATAAACAAATAAAATGCAAAAAAAAAGGGGGGGGGGGGGAAATGAACTCGGGAAACCGACAAGTCTCCCTTTGCATAATTCATTCGTTCATTTNTTAAAATGAAAAAAAAAAGGGGGGGGGGGGAAATGAACTCGGGAAACCGACAAGTCTCCCTTTGCATAATTCATTCGTTCATTTCCGAGGAATTTATACGCGCTACATTAAATTGAGTCTACAGATTATTTTTCCCCGCCGTTTGGGCTCTTCTGCTGTCATCTCAGTATTGTTCAAGTCCGTGCCAGGAAATGTCTGCTTCATGCCACAAATAAAAATTGCGCTTTTTATCTGCTCGACAGTCATTTAATTAAAAACAACCTGTATACATTAGCCTCCGCTGCGCATTTGTTTAGCGGGATGGATTATGAAGCAATTTCCAGCAGGCCGTTTAAGAGTGTAAACACGTTTATAAGAAAGGAGGAAGAAAGTCCATTTTCACCAGCACTGCACAAGCCGGTGGTCTAAGGTACAGAGTGGTCTTGGCGACATTCCTACAAGTTGTAATTTATTGAGTTTATTATACCACCAGTATACAGGGGGAAATGAAGCTGAAAAAGTAATGCTGATCCATTCCCCGCGTTTCAGTCTTATAAAAAATGAACAATATTTAAACAAAAACGTTAAATTTCACTGTCAGCCACAGCTATAAGGAAAGTCATCACATTTAAAATAACCAAACGGTGATATCTAAATACACAAGATTATCGTCATAACTGATACTCCATCATGTTACCAGCATGTGGAACATCTTATATTTTGATAGATACTTTTTAATTTTATTTGTAATATTTTATAGGCTTCCTCCCCTAAGAATAGCCGTTCTTGGTGTGGAAAGTGTTTATAAATAAAAAAATAAATGAAATAAATCTCGGCAACCATACCACCAGCTTCTTGTTTCTTTCAGATCACTGTGGTATGAAATACTAATCATTTCCCAAGGAATATTTTGCTCAAAACACTGCACAGATGGGGCCGTCCCTCGCCTTCAGCCTCATTTAAGTTAGCTGTGTACGGGAGGAACTCCGTCTATATATGTCCATCTGCCATATGGAACTTCGACGGCGCACCGGGGGCTTTGTCGGGCCCGCCCTGGCAGGATTTTTGCGGTCACGGCAAGGTCTACTTCTGCTTGCACATTATCAAACTTTTTCGTTCGTGTTCTTCCGAACAGCAGTTTGTATTTTTGTGTTACACCAGGAAGAGCTTTCTGGCTGTTGATCTCCATCGTCTCAGACCCCATCACCTTCACCACCACGGCTCATGACTGCTGCAATCTGCTGTATGTGTGTGTATGTGTGTGTGCACGTGTGTGTCTTTTGCATTTATCTTTCTTTTATCCAAACACAATTCTTTTTTCTGTTTCATATTTTCATTATTCATTCCCTAATTTTTTCCCCTGCTCTGCACACCACGGGCTTGAGGAACTAACTTGCGTCTTTCCTTGTTTCCCTGCTGCATAGGGGTGTTCGACAACAAACGATTCTTGACTCTTGTTTCAATCCCAGGCCTACGGACTGTCGTGAATTTACCAAACAATGAATATGCAACCCTACTATTTTAAAGCATCTTGGTCAGCAGGTCCCATAGCAGTTATGAGGACCCAGGTTTGTTTCTCACGCTTTTTTTAGTGCACTTGACCAAAGTAGTGGCTTCAGATTAAAACTGTAATAACTGCCCAGTTGAGAAAATGAACAAATCACAGTAAATGTGGGTCTTGAACATGTGTGGTAAGGCGGTGCAGTACAGTGCAGGATCTTTGGTCGTGCTTACTGTGGAGAGCAATTGGGTGAATCTTTTGTTGGACGATGTGTCAGGATCTGGGGAAGGTGGCCTTGACTGGCTGGCAGTGCAGGTTCGCTGGCTCCGCAAAGGTTTATGAGTGCTGGCACTGGTCCCGCCACCTTGCCCCCCACGGGCCGGCGACACTCCGTGGTACAGGACGTTACGAGGCTGTAAAACGCCACTTGGAGTGTCTGAGGATTGTTCGTCACGACAGCTCATCTCTTCCCTTTCTTTGCCGTAAAGAGTCCCCATCTGATAGGCCTCGTTCCTGTTTTGTTTCCAAAATCACAAAACCGCAGTCGCGCGCTTATAAAATATCCTTCTCTTTGACGGGTTTTGCTCACTGTCGTCCATATCAAGCAGCTGGTTTTCCACTAAAGGTTCCGTTCGTAGAGCGGGAACTGGACTATTATCAAAAGTCCTTCTTATTGAAGCTTTTCTCGCAGTTAAGTCAAAGGAACTTAACAAATCTATTCTTTTGCAGTAATCATAGGATTCTTTTTTACTCCTATTGGATGTGGAGACCATAAAGGGTAGCTGATTCATTTCAGGATGGGGATTTAGTGGACTACTTGAGCAAACCTTACAGTCCAGATGGTACCTTCTCTTGGCAAGCTCAAAAAAGAAAAGTGAGCATAAAAAAGCTGAATGACGGATAAGAGCACTGTGGCATGCAGGCCCACCCTCCACCCCACGGAATTATTGCCCAGACGTGACCGATCGGGGTGAAGCGCGGTGATGCTATTTAAAAGGACCGTGAGGAGCTCAGAACAGGTGTGGTCGCAGATGTTACCCCACGCTCCCCATTTACGCTCTTATGCTCGTCTCACCGTTTGTTTTATATATTTTTCAATAAAGTCCACCTCATAACACCTCACTCCTGGTCACCCTTCGAAACCTCCGCACCTCCGCAGACACCTGCAAATTATACTGCTGGTGTCAGGTGGCGAAATGAAATGAAAGTGTCCGTCCAGGTTTTCCGTTTACATTTGCCGTAAGGGGGGCTCTTGCGCATTTCAGAAGGATGGCAGCCGTGATGTCGGCGCTGATGCTCAATTAGAGAAGGATAACACGGTGGAACCAATGAACAACACGAGCCTGCACTGCTTCTCGCTTTAGAATTCCTCTTTGAGCTTCCTTCGTACTTCCGGGTGTTGCCAGGACAATAGGCGTGATGAGAAGAGTCGCAGCTGTTTTGTCATGCCTCTATTCATACGCTTTCCGGAGAGCGAAGGAAAGGCAGGAGTAGTCAGTGCTGTGATGGGAATCCGGGGTATTTTTGGAGAATTCAATTAGGTGGAAGCAGAAGCTGCAGATATGTCAGGGAATTGTCTGCGCTGCAGACCCATCACCTGCTCCCGAATTCAGACATGACAAGTTATTAAAGTTGACAGGGTCCTAGGGTCTACAGTGCAGGCCTGGTGTGGATCACTGAGGCTTAACGTCCTACATATACATTATATGCTGAGGTCATAGATAGCCAGCATCTTCCCTGTCACCTCCCATTCTTGGATCATTCTGAACCCAGCTGTCTCAGGTGGCTTCCCGATTTCCATTAGACCAAGAGTACAGTCACGTCCTTCTTCTAGGACTCAAGACCCCAGAATGCACTTTAGGGTCTGCTGCATGATGTTGATGTTTCAGACAAAGTCCCTAATTTGAGCTGCGCTTCAGCCTTGCAATGACGTAGCACAGATGTGCTACCATTCAGCACGTTTCAGTAGAAGAGCGCTACTCTACCGGGCGATGATGTGAGCTGTAAATCTGTAGTATTGCAGTTGTAATCTTTAACTCTTTAACCCCCAGAAAATCGTGAAAGAAAGAATTTGGTTCAACCAACTAGACAGATAAGACCAGTAATGTTTTCAACCGTTTTTAATCACTTTATTTAACTACCTTACACCCTAAAACCATCAGCCAACCACATCAATACCTTACGAAAGGTATCCCTCTATCCATCCATCCGTCTGTCTGCCCACCCATGTATTCATCCATCCCTCCAGCATCCTTAACCTTAGCAGTGCCGTGGTGATCCAGGGCCTATTATGTGCAATGCCTTATATGCAAATAGAAAAAAACAAGGTTTATAAAATTTCAGCGATTCCATGAGTTTCGCCATTTGCATAATAGTCGTGTCAAAGAATGTCAGCGATCGAAAGTCATTGTTAATCTTTTACTGGTTATAACTGTTACTATTGCACAACACACAACAGCTACGGGACTTTAAGAGATACATGGAATTCCAAGTAATACAACACAGCAGCTTCTCTCAAATCTGTTCCACGTGACTTGCGGAAATTTGTAAAAAGGAAATTTGCAAAAGAGCTATTAAAGAACATAGTATGTTTTTTATGAATAATGCATGTAATAAAGTGGGCTGTGTGTGTGGGGGGGGGGTTAAATCTGTGCTCTGTGCTAATTTTCAAATTATTTCACTGTGGGACCTTTGGCATTATGTTCCCAATAACCCACTTTAGAAACGAAATAACTGTTCAGTTGTTTAAAATTACTTATTTATAGCCGTCAGCTTAAGTTTTATTCATAGGCAACACGGAGGACTTGCGCTAAGCTGATAGGCTTTCATTATATCAGTTATAATGAACTCATCTCTACAATGGAACAGCTTAAAATGCAAAGGGAATCTTTTATTATGCTTGGTTCGGTCGCTGAAAAGATGAGAGCGAATACCTAATGCTGAAGGTAATTCCTTTTTGTGAAACCACCGCCCGAGGTGTGGGGAGGAAAAAATAGACCTTATGGCTAAAATGCTGATAATTCTGTGGGAGGTGAGGCAGGGATGTTTGACAGAAAAAAAGCATCCATTTACATTTTTACCGAGTTAAATGTAACTTATTCATAGTAATTCGGAGACAAATACACGTAAAATAAAAGCTGTAATTTTACATTTATATCACAGACCCGTCATTCATGTTGTGCACGTATGTTCTGAGTATGCTGTACTTCGTACGGGCCACTTTCAGCGGAGCCTTTATGTCAGTTGTTATCCGTCACGTCAGATCCACCTTTTTTTCTGCCGGTCATTCCTGACGTTTTCTTCCACGAACTGCCCAAAGTTATGCGACACCCCCATCAGAGCACATAGGTACTCGAGTAAAAGTTATGAGAGTCAAAAACCTGTGAAA
Organism: Arapaima gigas; assembly: GCA_900497675.1. Taxonomy (NCBI): domain Eukaryota; kingdom Metazoa; phylum Chordata; class Actinopteri; order Osteoglossiformes; family Osteoglossidae; genus Arapaima; species Arapaima gigas. The sequence continues at coordinate 295,249 of UFQX01000462.1, read as the reverse complement.
AGTACAACTTTCACAAACAAACAAACAAACAAATAAATACATTGATTTACATTATACACATTATACGCATTTATACAGACATACTTAGGCACAGGTAGCACAGTAAATGCAACCTTTCATTACCCACCGATGGTAGTAAGAAGTCCATCACGTTCAGATCCACCGCGTTCCCCTTCAGAGTGAACTTTGGGCTCAATATTGATAATTTATGTAATACTGAGATCATATTTCACCTGCTAACTGCACTATACGTCTACATCACACGATCCAGTCAAATATGGTACGAGGTACATTGCATTTATTGTCCTCGTTGGAAATAAAACCTGATTTAACTGTGCCTCTGCTTTGATCCCATGTGGAGTACTGGGGCCTCTGTTATTATTTCACTGAACAAGTACTTTTATTCCCCGTGGTAATGAGTCAAGATTGAAAAATTATTGCAGTGTCAAATGTGATATTGGACTACTTAAAATAAAACGCAATTTATTTTCATCTGGTGCTGAAGTTAAAGTTTTCTGTCGATTTCCCGAGTCTTCTAATGGAGCAAAACTGAACTTGACTCATATGAGCTAAATTATGTCAGATAATTTCCACTTCAAGGTGAGTAATTTACGACACACTTGTCACTTATCGCGAGTGTAAAATGTCTTAAAATGCGGCAAAGGTCAGAAGGAGCGTGTTTTCTAATCATTTTAGCCAAGCCAGGTCACTTGTTTCTTATTTTATTCATTCTTTGGGTTTGGGGTAAATGTGGCGCTTTGCAACACATCATATCGACAAATGGTGATTTTTTTCATAAATAAACGCCTGGCAGCAGCGATATTGTAGCAGGTAGTTCAACCGGGCGCTCGGTGATGGGCTCCCAAACCAGCACGCCCTCCCCCAGTTAAAAAAATAAATAGTTACGCAAAACAAAATAAATAGCAATAATTGCGAATGATATTTACGCGGCAATGAATCATCTAAACCCGGTTCACGAGCAGAAAGAGGAACAAATCATATTACATTCAATTAAACAAAAAGAGATGTCGACAAACTGTCAACACACGAACTGCTAACAACACTGTTAAAGTTTAAAGGTTTTGTGTTGTGAGTAAAATATTTAAAATCGTCTCGGTACTTTCTTGTCGCTTCTGGATTCTCTGTCATGTAGGTTTATTATTAATAGTCACGTTTGATGGAATGCCTTTATTTGGATGTCGTGGTGCAGCAGCTACTGAGTTTGAAGGCATTTCTGCTGTTCTGGTTTTTTTTCCACGCGATGGTTGAAGTTATTAATGGTATTCTTTTTTGTATTGTTTTTATTATTTTGATTTCGAATTCCTTTTCAAGGTAAGTTGAAGCAAGATTAATGAGGACGTGTGTCTTCCTGCAAGACAACAAGAAAAAGGAAGAGAAAAAACACAGAGAGAGAAACAGATAAGAGGGAGAAACAAATCAATCAGTTTATATCTGTAAATCTACCTTATTGGGACCAGAAGTCTATTTGTAAGTCGATTTAGTTGTAAATCTAAGCTCTACAACACGATCAATTAAAGTTCAATAATATTAATGTTCCTCAATTCATTCCCAAGTTAGCTTCCGTAAAAACCCCAGAAAAGGCAAAAAATTAAACCCCGGGTTACTCTTCTGTCCATTTTCTGTCCAGTGTGGGTCACAGCAGCCAAGGGTTCGCATGAGGTCGACACTGTTTACGGTTATTCATTAACTTTGCAACCAATTTAAAATTAAAACTTGTTTAAAATTACTGAATATAAAAGTGCATCATCTCCACAACCTCCCATTCAGTGTCACCGACCGATTTATCACGCTGACATATCCGGCATTAATCTTTACCGGGACTCAACATTTTCCAACTATTATAAACTTAATAAACTTATTAAAACGGGTTTTCTTCAGTTTTTTTTAATGGCAAGTTTCTGTAAAAACCTTGCCTACAGCTACAGTACATGAAATGGAATTTTAATATAAACATTTTTTATTAACTTTGAGCTACGATAAATTAAGGTTAAAATGAGAGAAAATAAAAGTAATCGCTTTTGACAAATCCCTACTGGACGCCGAAACGTGCAGCAGGAATGAAACACGCGCGACGTTGGTTGTATTGTCCTCGATCGCAAAAACTCACAAACACCACCCGCGAGTTGAGCCTGGAACTGTCCGCCGCACCACTGGCACCACGCGGGAGTTAAGACTCCCGCCTTTGTTTCCGGATTTACGTTAACAAAAATAAAGTAGAAAATGAATACATTTTTGAAACCGACGGCTGGTGGTTATCTACAGAAAAGCCATTATACTATGACAAAGAATACTCAAGTTTTCTTTTACGTTGCTCTACTAAACCCCCAATCTTCTGGCAATAATTAAAAACTATGTGCTGCCGGCTAGATTTATTGCTTCTTCGTTTCAATGCAATCTTTCACCAGTATTGATCAAGAGACGGAGCCTGAGTTATTGATCCGAAGGTTTTAAACGTGTCCATAAAAAAGCGAGGTCATTGAGACTCGAAGGATTTTCCTGCTGTATTAGTCCGGTAGTTAGAAGAAGAAAGAAGGAAGGAAGGATGTGCGTGTCAAACGTTTCCGTGTCGCCGAGTTTCATCGTGAAAACGGAGCTTCTCTCTGTGATAAAATAAGTCCGCTGCAGGTGTATCATTGATGTTTTATGTTGAGCTCAAAATGCATTCGTTGAGGAGCGGGATGAAAAGGACATGTTTCCACGGGGCCTTGGTGAGAGACGTGTGTTGGTGAGACGCGGTGCTTCCTATTTAATACACGGTTGCCCTCGGTCCGATTAATCTTTAAGTTTGTTTTCATCCGAATTGTTGTTTCAGTTACAAAAGACTTGTCAATAAACAATTGCTTGGGTAGAACCTCATTCTCCCACCGCAGTCCGCACAGGGCTGGAACTGAAGCTTTTAAAAAATGATGTTTTTATGTAACATATCTGCAGCGCTTCATAGTTTCGCAGCGCCAAAAAGCGGTGTTATGTATGTACGTACATAGCCCGGCCGACCCCACTCAGATGTGCAAATCCTGAACACATCGACGGAAAGTACTCCAGTGCACTTAAATTTTGTTATAAAATGGTTTAGTAAACACAATTTTGAGCAATTCCTAAACCATATCAATATATATATATATATTTTTTTAATTTCCAAAACACAGTTTACATTTTGTTTAGCAAGGCCATTAAGGTGTTTATATGATGACTGGACAACAGCTTAAGTAAAGCAGTGTTTGCCAAACCATTTAAATTATTGTATGATTCACATCTGCAAATTTTGGTTTTTTTTGTATGGCTTCTGTTTTGACAGCTTGGCATTTTTAGCCTTTGTTTGTTTGTTTGTTTGTTTGATTATACTCAAGAATAATGAATAAATACATGTTCACTGTGGATCCTATAGCATTTTCCTTTTATCATTATTATTATTATTTTTTAAAATTTTTTTATTCTTGTTGTTGTTTATGATGATGATGATGATGATGCTGGGCTATGCAACAAAACGCTAAAATGCAGAATTTTGGCGCAAAATCTAACAGCAGGGCACAGGAGGGGTGACGTGATGTCGTGTGCTCAGGTTCGTAAAGAGAATTAGGGAACGGTTTGACAGGGAAGGATGAGTGCGATGGCGAGGGAGTAGAATAACAAGGTGAGGGAGACAACTCTCAACCTCAATAAGCTAAACTTTGCAGTAGCTGAAAACAAGCTCCAGCCCTCGGAGACCAGCGTTTAATAACTGCAGGAAGCAGTAGCTGTCTTCTTGCGTCGAGCTGTCAAAAAGTACCACTTGCAGTTTCAGTGGATGCTGAGAGTCGTATTTGTGTCGGTTTTGGAAATTAAAAAAGAAAACCGATTCGACGGCACATCAGATTAAGACGGCCAGGTTATCATCGCTCTCACTGGTTCGGATCACGTGAAGAAGAATGTGAAAATGACATGAAGAGGAATATGGTAATATAATTTCTTTTAAAAAAATGGTGGAAAGCAACTGAAAGATCTGAGAACATATACATATATATATATATATATATATATATATATATATAGTGGGAGAGAGTGTGACAACCACAGAGAAGGAGAAAACAACATGCATAACACAATTAAAGCAGTAGGAATAAAACCTGAGTAGTGCACAGTATGCAAACATGCAAGTTATTATTATTGATGCTCGGTGTCCTTTGAGTGGTAGTTCCATTTTATGGTTGGTTTAACAATAAAAAGGTTACTGCATTCATTGCATAACAGTTATTCTCATATAGCTGCAGGATAAGCCAGGCATGTCTAATGCCAAAATGAGCTCTTGATGTTAAACTAACTGCATGTGTAGCTTTGCAGAATCTCAAAGCATAATCTCGCACGTCTCGGTTTATCAACAATTGTACTGTAGGGTAAATACGTCTAATTTTCCCGGGCGACTTTCATTGTTCGGCTACCGAAACCTCTTTAAAAGTGTTCACCTATTTATATAGCATGAAAATTTATTCCGGGTGTCAGCCATTGATCACATGCCTGCCTTGGACTGGAAAACAGATCTGAGGATGCTCCAGCTCTCTTTTAACGTGCAGTCTTTTATAATCCCACCCGGTTGTGGTTGCTTTAAGCTCCTTGTTAGATTTCCTCAGACATTCTTAAAATAGGAAGCTGTGGGACTGATCATAAACAGCCAGGATTGGCAATTGTCAGTTCTTTGAAAACTCAACAACAGTGTACAATAAATAGATTTAAAGTGTTTAAAACAACCATTCTTGGTCTTGGTGACCCTGTCTGACATTCTGAGCAAACTTGACCCCATTCATTTGGATGAAACACTTTTCAGCTCCTTCATGTTGCAGGATTGGAAATGCAGCTGGTAAAATAGCCTTGAGAAGGGTGTTCTGGCTTAAGCCTCTCAAAGGTATGATGGAGTTCACTGTGGAAGCCCTTCACGGCCTGAGGTGGTCGGGTGGGCCGTGCCTCGGTCACGAGGATGAGCTTCAATGCTGTGGTTTGACCAAGCGAGCCACCGTGTTCTCGTTGCTTCCTCCCAAGAGGGAAGCGCCTGTATTTTTATGAACCGGCTAGAGGTTTCGAGGATGTGCCGTAATGTCAATACGGAGGAGCCTTTATAGTTTAACGCAGTCCTTTAACACAAAAAAGAAGAAATTATAAGATGAATGCAACTGCAGAGTTGTACAATATCTGCACTTAGGCTGCAGCGTGGAAGGATTTGATCTCAATTTTTTTTTACATCCGCTTTGAAACCTCATCAGATCAGTACCAGTTCAATTCCCCGCAAATATCCTTGAGGAAATTTAAACACATTTTAAGATAAATGCGAGCCGCTCCGACAATGAGGAAAAGAAGAAACTCGCGAAGAAACGGATTCTGAGCTGCTTGACATTTTGTGGTGTGAAAGAAGCACGTGCGACACGTCTATATTATGTATCCCATGAGCGGTAGCAATGAAAAAAGAGAACATGTGTAGCGAGGTTGCCTAAAGGGTTAAGAATTAAACCATCATAGTAGACGTTTGCATTTAGAGGCTTAATCTGTTTCTATTCCTCATTCTGTTAAAATACACTGTAAATCATCACCCCAAGCACTATGACACTGTAACCCATTATCGGAATGTTTACATCTTACTAACACACCACAGGCTACATCCCCCTCCTCCCTAATATATAATGTATAACGCCGTGTCAAATGAGCAAAGCACGGCAGCACCGTGACTAATGCTGGAATGACATTTCAACCTGTGTTTGCAGAAAAACAGGCCGTAAAAGCACACGATCTTGGGGGGGGGGGGGTATTGATTTCAAAGGCCTTTGAGTGAAGCTGCAGACTTCATGGACGACACATAGGGGAGCTGAGAGTGTCATTAGGAAATTTCTCCAGCTCCAGCTGTTCCACTCCCACGGAAGCCACAGTTCAGAAAACTGTGTTTTACTGTATAGGTAAGTAGTCCTTTTTTGTGTCTTAGCGCTGCAACACCCACTGAGTCGTCCACTGAATCTATAATGGCTCCTGCGGGGGCTGAAGTACCTAGCATGGCAGCAGCTTAATCAGCTTTTTTATTTTTTTTTATTTTATCTACTTTTTGAATATTTAGTGTTTTTCTTGGCTCACTGTGGACTCGGAGTCAATCCTCAGTCGGTACGGCGGATGCTGTCATTAAAGCGAGGCAAATATTTTACAGTTAAAGGATAGACCACCCAGGTGTCCCATCTTGGGGTTGTTTTATAGTCCGGTGTCCAACAGCTCTGAGATCCACGACTCAGGACCAGGAATTAGCGGTTAATAGCAATAATGGATGGGAAACGCATAGGCACAGTAAGGGGCAGAGAAATGTGTTAAGTGTGCTCACGTCACGGGTTACACGGTTCTGGGTCAGACGGTCATGCGTCATAACATGGTTCACCGCACCCCTGCATAAACGCACTGTTTTGCATTCCCTGTTTCTTTAAAACCGTGCCGGTAGAGGAACAAGACCCTGATCTAATTTGTTCAAACATTAAACAGGTTTTCGGTTTTATGCAACCATCAGTGAGGTCTTGAAACACTCGCAAAAAGGGGATTTTCTGAGTGCGTGAAATTTGCCCAAAGTTTTCCTTTCGCAGGTTGCATGTTCTGCGGGACAGCCAGAAAACAGCGCCGTTCTGTGAAAGTAAACGCTTTGTTCACTTCACGGCTTTTACGACTTTTGGTTTGCCGCGTTTTCGCTAGACGCGTGAACCATCTCGTTCCGAAACGTCTTCAGCATTTACGCGGGTGTCTGTCGGGGGGCTGTTTTGGAACATCTGGCACAGTTTGAACGATGAAGATCCCTTCACGGTGGTTGTGTGCCACTTGATCCAGTATATCAGCCTAGTGATACTGTCATGTAAGTTCAGTATGATCCCTGTGTAATTACATTATATGCCTCCAAGTGGTAAACAACTGCATGCGGGAATACATAATAACCAAGTAAAGGCCAGAATATATTACCCGATCGGCATGGATGATTGGCTTTGTTGATCTTGAAGTTCACGTTGATGAAAATTGACTGTCGTGCTGCGGCTGACTCGTACGCTCTTTCTCGCTCGTGTCTCAAATTGGAAAGCAACAAGCTGTGAACAAGACCTTTCGACCACTGCCTGTGCGATCAGCCATCGGCCGTCCAAAATTCCCCCCGTTACCAGCTTCCATTGACAGGTTAAGCTTTTTCTCTACGCTTTCCTGTGCCTTAAAAGGCTCTCGCCTCAAAAAAGCCTTTTGAAACTCAGTTCGCACGAGGCGAATGCATTTCTGAGACCCAAAACTGGCGCAAATTGTACAAAAATACGAACAAGTCCCATTAAAGTTGAAACAGTACCTTCAGTGATTAACATTCAGTAAGTAACACAGAATAATAAATCAGTTTTTTTGTTTACCAATTTGCCAGACTGTAAGGTCCGCTCTTGTTTAGCTCTTTCGACCAAGAACCATACGCAACAAACCCAGCAAAGCATAAACACATCTGATGCTTAATGTCAACATGAAACAAGTTAATCAATGGAAACAATATAAATGAATTCACCCTCACAAAGCCAGCTGACACCGGAGTCACGATTAATGCTGTTAGGAGAGGTGAAACTAGCAAACAAGGGGTAATGGAGGTTGATAACTCAATGCAACCCTGGCCGAACTGTAACTGTGAAGAAGACCACCCAGTGACACCGGTCTCAGGTTGCTCAGCTGTTGGGAGGTACATGAATTCACTCTTTCTGAAGAAATGCCTCATAACCAGAGCAAGTGTTGAAATGAAGCTCCTCGGGAAGTCAAATTCTAGTAACCCGAACTGCTCTGTATACTATGTGAGTTTTTATTTTATTTTTTTCTAACAGTGTTTAATCATCTGCTGCAGACATAATGAATTTTTTTTACCTGCCAAGTTCAGCATCCATACTTCACATCTCCATGGCCACATTGCTGCTCCAGGGCCTGGAGTGTCTGCATCGATTCTTTCCCAGAAGGACCGTATCAGACCAATTCAGAATGTACACTTGTCCAGCTAGTCTGACCTCGGTTAGACAATACTGCAGCCAGCATGATTCTGCGGTAGACAGATTGGCTGTCGCAATGTTCACAACCAAGCTGCCTTTTTTGAAGCTCAAAATATATAGGAGCTGAAGTACTTGAGATGGTTTTAAATTTGCTTTGATGTGAATAACATAAATCAAATAAATGCATCTGGACAGTTGTAATATTACTTTTTCTACTGTACGTGCATATACTTTATAAGTGCATTTGTATACTCTATATATAAAGTCTAAACTATACATATACAGAAAAGTAATATTACAGCTGTCCCAGTGTATTTATTTGATTTGGAATTGTTTTTCATTTCATTTATTTTTCCTTGTTGTCAGCTCTATAGCAATGCATAGCAACTCCTGGCAACAGGCTACAGAATCAGATGGAAAAAATCAACATCCATTCAACACTTTGTCTACCAGCGACATGTTCGGTACCTAAGTGAGTGACCATCCCCCAGCAGGCCAGTACATTTACATGTGAATGAACAACCGCTCAGTTGCGTTCCATCCCATCATCGGGAACTATCCTCCGCTGGGTTATTATGGTTCTCCAGCATTTTTAATGTTGCCTCTTGACATTTTCTACCTTCAAAACAGCACTGTCTGTTTGCCACTGAGTTTGCTGAGTTCAGAGTTGGAATCGCTCCTCTTCTCCTCAGGAGAACCTTCAAGTCCTGCGTTGCAGACATCGGTCCGATACTCAATGTCTCAAAGATCAATTGTTGCTTTCACAGTGTTTTTCTCCTCCTCCACCAAGCGGATACACTTACTGAAGCCTCTGAAGCATTTCTGATTAAGTGTCAGAATCAGTGCCGGTTCCTTTATTCTGAATATGAACTACCAGTCTCTCGATATGAAGTATTTTCCAACATTTAGGACTGGCATTACTATACAAACAAAAAAGAAACAAACAAAATGTAGTCATTCTGTACGATGGAAAAATAATGCCAACAATTGTTATCACTAGTCGACGGCGGTACACCAAAAAAGTGACAGACTTCATATTTGTGTTCAATAAATTTCAAAGCTGTTAAGTCGGAAAAAAAAAACGAAAATCGTAGAGGAGAAAATCTCCATGGGTGTGTGACATTCTCCGCTTCATTCGTTCTAGGAGGTGAGCAGATGAAGGGTAACAATGGGCGGAGTTCAGCGTTGAACAACGGACCACAACGACCAAGTAAAAATAGAAATAATATAGGAAAATAATTAAGGCGGCTGGCACCTGATGTGAGGGGAAAGAGGAAATCCTTGCCATAAAGGAAAGGAGAAAAATTAAAAATCCCCGCACGTGCAAGCGGTGGCCCACCATCCCGGTCATTCTTGTCTGTGCTTCTATACTTATTGGTATTAGTATCCTTTTTTCCGACAGCAAGCAATAGCTGTTGAAATCGATGAGTGTTTTTTGCAGAATTCTTGTTATTCCTTCAAAATTCAATGATGCACAATGACGCAATAATAATGTGTTGCACGGTTTCGCCGAGCATTACCCGTCTCAGAAGAAAACAGACGCAAGGAAGGTACAGCCATATTGACAGCCAAGTGCCTGTGCACCTTGTACAGGACAAGTGTCTGTGTCCTGCATCTCACGTCAGCCTGCATGTCTTTGTTGTGTCTTCTAAATAGCCTGAAACTTACTTCCTTCCATATATTCGAAACCAGAAGGTCTTTTAGTCCCCTATTCCTGCCGGTGTGGAAAACTACCAGTAAAAGATTTGCTTTGTATTTTAGAAGTTTTACAGTGTCACAGTAATATGTGCAAAAAATTTAAAAAAATCGAGAATACAAATATACCTGTAAAATATGATAAACTACACGACGCAAAATAGGTATATGAGAGTAAGTAATAAAAAGAAAATAAGATAATAAAGTAAAATAATAAAAAAGGGAGCACACTCCATCGGTAACTATAAATAAATCCAGGCTTGTAATGAAAGGAGGAAATATGCCAAATTTACCAAATACCAAAGAATTTATTAGAAGTAACTCCCTTGTGTGCCAGAAACTCCATCTTGTTGAAATGGGCTCATGCTGCTGTGCGCCACAGGGCATGACTCATGCATGAACATATTTACTTTTTCCACCATCAGAATTATTTTCCGTCGAACCGCTGGTGTTTCCAATATCACCGCTGCCTGTTTGTGGTGAAGGGAACGCTGGGCCTGCGATGATGCTCTCCTCTAAATTGTGCTGATGTTGACAAACGTATCATCGACAAACAAATCTCATCTTAATACCCCGTGCTTGAGGGCTGTTTTCGGACGTGTTGACATAGAGGCATAAACTCTCACTTGCCCAGAGGGTTGGCAGCGGTGGATCTGGAGGCATTTATTCGAAGCTGAAATCCAAACGAAATCCTTGTTTTATTTGGACATTACAAATGAACCCTCAAAAATAAATAAATACATAAATAAATAAACAACGTGAAGCTGTAAGTGTTTGGAAGAGTTTTTTTTTTTTTGAGTGTCAAATACCTCCACAGAGCAGAACCAAGCGTCGCTTTGTTTAGATATGCAGCCCGTTGTCACTTTCCTTTTCACATTAACGTGTTTAGATGTTCCTTTCTTAAATGAAAGTTCCGTTTGCCGACTTAATATCTCTGGATCATAACAACGACTCAGGGTCCCTCAGTAGCAACAATACCCTTGTTCAATACAACATGGCAGCCTAAGCTTATTGATCTCTCAGAACTAATAGACCGTAATCTCACAACAAGGTGCTCTGCAAACACACCTGTGTTGTACCTTTGATGTTAATCGCGCTCAAACGCACCGCATTTGCATTTTTTTGTATAAATGTTTGCCTCTACTTGCACCGGAGAGAAGGGGGAGGAAGGACCGATCCGCCTCGTGTCCCCGGAGCTTGCATTTCTCGACGGTGTAAAAACAGAGAATCGCTACCGGGCCTCATCATTTCAGCACACACAATACTCAGTTCTTCAGCGGTTTTAACTTTATTTTCATTAACATTCACATCAGATCTGACCAGATGCCCACTAGCAGCAAACCTAATTATTGGCCCAAGTCTGGTTTTCTGCTTTTAAATTAAATCTGCGTTCGCATCCATTCGGGCAGCTTGAGTGGGTGAAGCATCAGTTGGTGTCGAGCTGAAGCAGATGCCCTATGTTCGGCTTTTTAGAGCAAATATTTAAAGTGTTAAAATCTGCACTTTGGATCCCACAGGGTTATAATGATTAGTGCCGATTTAAAGGCTTTTAAGGGTCCCAAACAGCCGCAGCTAAGGCAAGACACGAGGATCTAAAATATCCTTCAGACATGCAGTTTTCTGAGATGCACATTTTAACAGTTCTTTGGAACATCTGCCATAGGAAGAACATTTTCAGTTAATTTATTTGTTTGTCTGTTTGCTTGTTTGTTTCAATCAGCTGCGTGAGCCATTGTTTGCGCGTCTATTTCTAGACGGCACAAACATATTGAAAAAGGAAAAGCTATGTAATAATATTTCCCTTTGGAAACTGCGTTCGGTATGGACATTTTAGGGTTTCTGCAAGATTATGTGGGCAACTGCAACATCTCAGTGAAGGATCCGGGAGGATAAATGAATACCTGTTAACCGCGGCACGTCAGAAATAGCTTTTAACATGTTCGCCGGAGGCTCGCCTAAGGGGCACTGCGGAGAATGCGCAGATTTAATAGACCGCCGTCCTAAATTTTTGAGTGTTTTGCTCTTCAGGATATTTTCCAGGATTGACAGCTTGAATTCTGCCGTCAGATCACTTCACGGTACCAGTCTTAAACGTCCGATTTAACCGCAAACTCAGGTGCTTCCTTGTCACACCAGAGCACAACTTGACATTGTTATTAAGTTAATGTCATCCACATATTTCCACATATTGCTAAGAGGGCGTTGAGCCTTAGGTTGACACTAATGACAAGTTGAGTCACTTGGGTCAGAACCTCATTTATTTGACAAATGGATAATCTCTTAGAGGGAAGTCCAGTTTGTCAGACAGAGAGTAGCTGCTGAGCCACGACGAACACCGACTGCCGTGCTCGGCCCCCCTGAGCATCCCAGTTTCGTGTGCCCAGGAAGCCGCTTTGAGAAACCGCTCCTCATCAATTAGCCTGAGCTAAAATTAGTGCAAGAATTTGTTTTTAATTCCACCAGAATGACAACGTAAGGAATGATCTTGAATGAAGTGTGAAATGTCTCCTGCGAAGCATGTGATGCTGATAATATTCATATGTCTTGCATATTACAGCTGGGTGAGCACTCTAGATGTATTCTTGAGAAAAGAATGGTTTAAAGAAACACCATTATTATTATTATTATTATTATTATTATTTGTATTATTATTATTATTTGCATGTTAAAGTAGAGGATCAATAGTTCAGTAATACTAGAACAGATTATGTAGCAGGAGACTATTTGTCCATCGCTCCTTTTTTTGTTTTCTTTCTGAAGATAAAGCAATGAACACCGAAAGTTCTAAGTTGCAATCTTAAGATTAAAAGTTTGAAAGACGGGGATGTATTTCGATGAAATGAACGCCAAGGGAAAGGCAGTTTGATCGGCGAAGGCTTCAGAACTTCCGAAGTCCCTCTGCTGAAGTTAATGGGGCCATTTCTCAAGCACCTGCACCTCAGTGAGACATTCCATCTTAGGCATGGAGTAATTTCACTCGGCTCCCTCAACCGCATGGGATGTGAAAGCAGTGACCTTTTTCCCTCCATCTCGGCGATCTGCACCAGGCGACTCCGCAAACCATTCGCAGTCTCACTATTTAAACTGGAAATGGCCAAAGGTTGCAGTTTTTTGGAAGTGAATTCTATCCATCTATCCATCTGTTTCTCTGTCTGTATGTTTGTTGTTTCTTTTCTTGCTCTATTCATATCTTCATATATATATATATATATATATATATATATATATATATATATATATATACATTGCATTCCTGTCATTCTGAATGCATTTATGTATTTATTCATGCAGTTATTGTTAATGTTGTTGTTGTTGTTAGTGGTGACATTTAAATATGACAGCTGGTTCTGCTGTTTGCCAAGATCCAAGATTATTTTTAAATCACAACACATGTAGATGGGAAGGAGGAAATGGTATTAAGCAGGTTAATTATTGAAATGAGTGGAAATGATTCATTACGGCGTGACTTGCTGGAGAGCACATGTCGCGTTGTCGGCGCGAAGGTGCGGCTGTGAATTTTACAGAAGACACCTCTCAGCGTGACACACAGTGGGCCCCTATTCTCCGACGATCGTCTTTAAAATGAAACAAAAAGGAGCGATCGTTTCTTTTTTCCTAACTTCTCTCCAACTTGCGTCAATATTGACTCATCCCCACATTGCTATGAATAGGAATGTACTGTTCCTGCAGTTTTTGAAGTTAGTCTATTATGTGTAAACTATCTAAAGGTTTGTGCCTTTACATAATGCATTTAACTCTCGCGAGCGCAAAGTATTCGTTTCTTAACTTTCTCTCTTACGTTCATCCTTCGCAGTTCAATAAAACCGCTGGGAGGAGACCCCTTTCCACAGAATCATTTCTCGGTTTCCGCTGCGTTTCTGATATCACCTTTGCTGGGATTAGAACTGTTTTGTTTCATTCAAATGATGTCACGTTCAAGAGTTTTAAACCCCAAAAAAGCCAAGCTTAGATTAGATGCCCCCATTTAGATTGCAGTCCATCTCAAACCCTTGATTTTCATGAATATTCGACGTGCCCGGAAACGCCGTTCGAACCCTGACGCTCGTTGCCACGACGACGTCAAACGCAACCTTTGGATCCGCGCGTATTTTTTACGTTTTTTGCAAGTTACCGAGCTGGGCCGTATCCTTGCCGTGCCCTCACCCTGAGGTGGACAGTGTGTGGTTGCAACAGTAAACAATTTATTGCCCTATTAAATGCATCACAGAGGCTTAATGCCCGGATTTAACTGCATATTTTGGACGACGTGCCGATTCATCACAGCGATTTCTCATCTGTTTTTACAGGAGTCATTTTCACACAGTATTTATTTTCTCCCTCCACCTATTTTATGTGACTTGATGAAGTGCTTTTGATTTAATTTAGATGTTCCTAACTTCATAAAAGTATCTATGGCCGAATCTTGTAATAACTATGTAGAACTGCTGCTGGTAGTGAGAACGTGAGATTTTTATCGCTTTGGCTGTGTGATCTAATATGGTTGGGGCAGCCCATTCCCTTGTAGTTCAATCATACCACCTTATAATCTTATATTTATGAGAATATTCCTTCAGTTCCATCACTAAATTATGAAAACCACGATTCCTACTGAAATACATTGTATCGCTTATTTGGCGTTGAGTTCGCTTATTAATTTAGCACTTTTCTCTGAAGTTTGGATAAAGGAAACAGCTAAATTTATAATTTCCGTCTGTCCTTCCCAAACTAAGACGGCACGAGTAAATTCATGTAGCATCAGAAAAATGATTTATATAACATCTAAATTATGCACTTTCATTCCCCGCCGTCAGTGACACTCAAACAAGAACGTAAGCGACCGCATCTCGGTTTATTACCATAAGTCAGTTTTTATTCTACACTTTGTTTGATGCCATACAGCTGTTGATTTTTTTTTTCAAATTTTTTACTGCACTCCTTTTAAACGTTTTCAAAACCTCTGCGCAGGTATGCAATTTTAGAGGGTAACATAAGATCTGCATATACGCACAGATGCCCCTGTTTAATTTTTCACACTCTGCCCCGTCGCTGCCCACACAATATTTTTCTTTCACCTGAGCTCATTGGCCTCCACTTCAAAACCTTGTTTTTACCTCCTCTCCTGCTGTACCGTGGTGCCAGTTCTTTGGAGCCTGATGAATATTGCTCTTGCTGTGTGTTGCATCAGTCCGTTTCTATGTTCATCAAGCTGTGTTTGTTCCTTGCATGGCAACATGGTTGTTTGTTTCATTAATACTGTAAACACAGAGTAAAATACAGTAAGGCAATATTGGACATTTTTAAGATGGGCAGAGATCAAATAAAGTCAGATGAGTCCAGTCACACTGGTCAGCCTGTTTTTTTTTTTTTTTTTTTTTTGAACATAATATTTCTGCTGAAATGTCCGTGACCTTTCACTGCTGCTCACGCTGGTTCCCTCACTGGTTGTTCTAACCCCAAACCGAATGTCATTTCTCACAAACTATCTACAAAAAAGGACATTTATGCATAAGTTTATCGGGAAATAATTTCGTTTTTGAATTATTTCTTGCAAGGTTCACCGTCATTCTGCCCAGATACAGATCTAGGAGTTTGAAAATGTGGTTTCGCCTGGACTCTTCCATCCCTCGGCGGGTTTCGATGTGGTTTGTTTTTCTTTTCTGTGTGCGTTTGTTTTGTTTCCCATCTGTGGGATCCGTCCCGGTCCCTGTCACTCTTCACGAGAGCCCTGCCGTCACTTCTGTCCTCCAGACCAGCCGCTCGAGGCTCTGGCACGTTTACGACCCTGCTGGCTGCTCAGGTAACCAAACCTTTGTCACGTTTTGCTTGCGTCTCACTGGGTTCCAGCGTTTGTTCGCGGCCCGGTGTAATCTGTGACTGATTTTTTACTGTCTTCACTGCTTCGTCCTGGGGAGAGGAGAGCAGGTGAGCAAGTCACGTTGATCTGCATATCCGACACGTAGGTGTGTCGAGACATTAGGGCACCACCCCCTGTAGTTATAGCAGGTAAGTTAGGGCATCACAGACGCCCAGCTGACTTTGTTTTTATTTTAATCCGCAGCTACAGAATTCATAACTTGAGGTAGCTGTCTGATTTTCCCATTTTAGGGTCTTGGTGTTTGTATTATTCTAAATACTGTTAAATATGGTAAAGAGGGACCTGAATAACTGCACCGTTAGCAGAGAATTTTTTTTTATGTGTGGGTTTTGTTGACCCCGTGTTGCTACTGTTCAGTTGAAGTTACATCGTTTTTATCTCTACACACCGTGGGGGGTACCATGGACCGCAGTGCACACCACACTAAACAGACCCCATGATGAGCTGGACAGCAAAGGCTAGCTGAACTGATAAGTAGATGAAGAGTAAATAAATGTAGTAAATAGGGTAAGATAAGAATTATTGTTCATTTATATCGTTCGCTATCAAGTAAACCCCAGTGGACAGTTTCTGTCATACAGTGCACAAAGTTATTGTGTATTTTATACGTCTCCTGCATGTGGACCCATGATCACTATTCAGCAGGTGATTATTGACACATACAGTGCCGGTAGTGTGTGTGTGTGTGTGTGTGTGTGTGTGTGTGTGTGTGTGTGTGCGTGTGTTATTATATATACTTTTAAGAGCTTTTCATCAGACAGAACACACACGTGGAGCTCATTTCATTCACTGCAGCTCACTTTAGTTCCCACACGTCCACAGATCCTCCAGACACGATCGGACAGATCCCCGCAGGACACCTTGCCATCCCTAACACACACACTTACTTACATCAACAAACACACGTTTGCCATGATGTCACTTTTTAACCCCTCTGAAATGGCTTTAAACCTCTCAACATATTATTATAATAATAATAATTTCATCTATCTATCTATCTGTTTGTTTATTTGTTTATTTATTTATGGACACTTAACAAAAGTCTGTGCAGAGACAGAGAAACAGACATCTGTCCTCATCCACTTCTCCCCAGCCTGTAAGTTCCGGAATAACGCAACAGTAAACCTCAGTTCTTCAGCCTGCGTCCTTCTGCGCTAAAAATCAGTTTTCAGATGTACATTTAGCTGTGGCTTCACTTTGAAACACGACATCTACATTTATGCAGATGCACTAAGTCTATATTAAGCTCAAATCATCACTGTAACACAGGACCTTATTCAAGTACCTTTTTTGTTTTTTTTAAAAAAAAAAAACCTTGTTGCTGAAGTAGCTGCTTTTAAACACCGGAGGTCTAGAGCTAACAAGCTGAATAGATTGTCGCAGTAGTGCCGGCTGCTATAAAAAGCAAACGCTTTCGAAAATGCTTTTGAGTATTATTTTTTTGTACAAATGGGTTTGGCCCTCTCGACATTTTATTATTATTATTATTATATTTTTAAAGTTGAAAGTGGGCAAAGTAGTGAAATTTTGAATAGAGGTTTTGTTCCCACTGGATATTATACAAACTTTTTTTTTTTTTTCCCTGCAGGAAAATCTGTTCTCTCTCAAATCGCTTCATGTTTACTGGAGTGCTACAGCAGCACTGATAGGACGGCAGGTATTATTTCTATTTTTTTCCATAAAGGCTGTTGGACTAATTCTGCCAGGTAGCCAGATGCAGGACAATACTAAAGCAAAGCCAAAAAAACGCTTTATGATGCATCAGCAGCTAAACCGGGCTCATTATCACGTTTGGAGGCAAATGCTGTGATCCCTTCTACACGTGATGCTCCTTTTGCTAATTCCCAAATCTGGCCGAGGGCCTCCGCAGCGGCAGGGCGAAAGCCAGTCCGGCGAATTCAAGCTCCCCGGGAGATTCAACAGGAGATCCACAAAATGCAGATTTGATCAGACAAATATACAATACGCCATATTCTCAAGAACATCTGTTTTTACCGCAGCGCTTCATGTATGCATGAGTGTCAGAACTTTGGAGTCACGTTTGCTGAGGGGAGATTATGTGCTGGTTAAGGGATGTATAAAGGAACCTTGCACAACCATCAGAAGTGTACCACGTTATGTACCGCGTTTTCCCTGTGCCGGCGTGTGTTCCAAGTGTCGTGGCTACTTAAATCAAGCAGAACAATGCTGACTGTTCCTCTAGGCTTTTCAAACAGAACTGTGGGAGGAAACCAGAGCACTCAGGCAAAATTAAGGAGCACAGACTCTATGCCCAAAATGGGCCATATCTGCTGTCACATTCCAGGAGCTGTGAGGTGAGATTGCAAGCAAATATACAGTACTGTGCAAAAGTGTAAGGCATGCAACTTCAGTGTCTGTTGAGAAGTACAGGTAGATTCTTATCTACCATCAGGGGGGTTTCTGGTTGGTCCCAAATTCATTCTGCAGCCTGAGAATGACCCCAAACCCCCAATCTCAGTCATACACAACTATCTTCAGCAAAAAGAAGGAATCCTGCAACAGATGGTATGGTCCCCACAGAGCCCCGATCTCAACATGACCAAGTCTGGGAGGACATGCAGAGACAGTCAAAGTCTGCAGAACAACTGTGGTCGGTTCCTCAAAATGTTTGGAAGAACCTACCGACCTCCACCTTAAACTGCATGCAAGTTTGCATAAGAGAACCGATGGTGTTTTAAAGGCAAAGGGTGGTCCCACCAAATATTGATCTGATGGAGGTTTTTTTTGTCTCCTGCACTTTTTAGAAGGTTTATTGATTAATAAGTATTCATGGCATTATTTTTGGAACCGTCCTCGCTTTATGGCATTTTTCCCACAGGTGCCTAAGACTTTTGCACAGTACTGTAAATTAAGATAATTCTTTTAAAAAAATGTGAAGCCATGAAATGAGTAGCTATTCAAAGTCGTGGTCTCCAGAATTAAGATGTCGAAACTTCTGTCGAGGTTTTACCCCCTTTGGCAAAGATTTACACCCAGCGAAGCTTCACATGAACAAGACACGCGTCTACAGCAGACTGTTGAGTTGACCGGGTTGTTTTCATCTACAGGGCTCATCGCCAGTGAGTTCAAAGCTTTTCTCTAGCTGTCTAAAAAATACCTGTACGCAGGTGGCCAGTTAAAATTATCCAGCGCTGTGAAAATTATTCTGCTTTTATTTTCCGAACGTTTCCGATCCGGTTCCTGCGCCGTCGTGGAGTTTGTACGTTATTGCATGTTGTTTCCTACAAGTTCTCTAGTTTTCCTCTTTACGTCCAAAGGCTCACGAGGATTTTTGCAGTGACTGAATCTCTGCTCCAAATTTGTACCTGTGTGCATTTGTGTCTGAGGGCGCATATTTATATAAACAGAAAATAACCACAAATTGCTGCAACCCTTCACCTCACAAGCAAATTTTTAAAGTGAATTCATAGACAATCTGTTTTGCATAAAAATGTCAAAGCCATATATTTCTGTCATTATTACCTGAACTGCTGAAGCACTTGAAAAGGTGAATATAATTTACAGCATAAATTGTCCCAAAAATTATGCTTGCAAATACACCTGATCTCTGTTTTGAGATTTTAAGCGGAAAGGACTTTGCTGTTTCATGCAGCGTCATTCTTCTACTTATAATTTCAGGGATTTTTGCAAGGTGTTAGCGTTAAAACACATATTTATAAATACCTGATTGGAAATCCTTCAGTAAAGTACGAAGGGGGAGCCTGTACAGGGGCCCGACGGGAGACTGTAAACACCTCGGTTGCGGGTGTTCTTCACGGCGGCTGTCACTCTCCCATTTGTCTTCAGACGAGTTGTTGCATAAGTGAGATTTATATGACAGGCCCTGTTCTCAGGGTGGTAATATCCCCCCGGTTCTCCCCACAAACCAGCTGAAAGTATGAATTATGGCCTCTGACACGTTCAAGTCCAGTCGCATGCAGACACAGAGAAGAAGGGGGAAGTAATGAAATCTGTCTGCAGTACAGGAATGATGCACCTCAGAGACTCCTGACACACCATGATGTGTGTGTGTGTGTGTGTGTGTGTGTGTGTGTGTGTGTGTGTGTGTGTGTGTGTGAGACAGACAGAAAGTGCAGGCAGCCTCTGCCAATTCTTCCTACCCTCCTGAAACACCTGCCTCATACATTTTCTGCTCTCCTTCAAACTGCACTGAGAATGTTGGCACTACAGCTACTTCCAATATGCCGGAGGTGACTTTTTTTTTTTTTTGGTCACCGCCTGCCCTTTGTTTGTTTTCATCTCTTTTTTCCACCTCCTCTTTTCCCAAACTGCCGTCAGTACAGGTATCCCCTACTGGCGAGTACGAGGCGCCCCTGGAAATGAGCTCATAAAATCAAATCCAAAAGCTGATGATATAATTCCAGTCATTTCTGTTCACCGGCGTTCCTGAGACCACAAAGTCACCTTCATGTAACACCAAACGCAACTAAAAAGAGATAAAAGAGAGCATTTATATTTTAAAACAGACATTTCCTTTAATCAATACGTGGCAACAATAATAATAATAATAATAAGTATAATTATTGTTGTTGTTGTTGTTATTGTTATTGTTATTGTTATTATTTTTAATTTATTATTATTATTATTATTATTATTATTTAGTTTAAAATGGATGCCAAAGCATTTATATTTTAAAAAAGATATTTCCTTGAATCAATATATGGCAATAATAATAATAATGATGATGATGATAATAATAATTATTATTATTATTATTATTATTATTGTTGTTGTTGTTGTTGTTGTTGTTAATTTTAAACTAAACAATAATTATTATTTTTATTGTTATTATTATTATAATTATTATTTTTTTTTTTTAGTTTAAAATGAATGCCGAATTGACTCGATGGCATCACCGCTAATAGTTTCAGCAGTTCTTCTTTTGAAGATAAACTGTACAGAGTTATGCACTTGCATCGCATCTTCCCTTCTCTCGCCGTGGTTGAGGTGATTAATCACATCAGTTTTAACACAGAGGGGAATTCGCCTTCGGTGGGGGCTTTCCTCACCTCCGCTCCCAGCAAATTACGGCCCGTGATGCACAAGACGCACCGGAGAGATAGAGATGAGACCACAAGGCTGCGCACAAGAATCACGCAGAGTCAAGCAAAGGTGTGTGGATAGTAGCTTCAGACAAGAATGGGTGCGTCACCTGTTGGTTCGAACTTTGAAAATTGCCCTAGGCGCGGCTGTGGCTGCCTGTCAACGTGAAAACCGGCCAGGCGACACAGTAAAGGCTGTTAAAATTTCACTTCTCCATTCAAACGCTCACAAGTCGACATTCGTATCTCAAGGGGGCATATAGGTATCCCTACAGGTAGCCTTGTCTTACTGAATTGGAATTGGGATGGCAGGTAAACAGACAGATAGATAGATAGATAGATAGATAGATAGATAGATAGATAGATAGATAGATAGATAGATAGATAGATAGAGCTATCATTCTAGACCTTTTCCCCATTTTCTCCATCTCCCTGGGAAATTTCTAGATTATGCTAGTAGCATGTTAATTACTGTCCTTTACAGACTAAGGTATACAGGGTTATTCTAGCTGAACATCATAGACTCCTGGTTTCATTTCTTACATTTTTAAAGGCTGGCACAAAAAGATATTTTATAGCATATAAAACCTGCATACTTTATGGGTTTCCTTTGGTTATATTTTCACATAGAAAAGATACATAAAAAGCCACTGAGGCTTGTCAAAAAGAGGCATTTTCCTCACTCGGCACTGATTCAAATCCACCATGGATGAGAGCAGCGATGACTAGATTTATTCTAGATTTAGCCTCATTTGTTGTGAAAAGGCTCAGGCTCAGCGGGATTCGGACCCATTTGCTCTGGGAGGACTGCAAGCTCTTCTAGATTTGGGACCATTTGTTCTGTGGCAAAATATCAAGCAATTGTCCGGCCCAGCAACTTGGCACGGTAATCTGATGACTCAAACTGCCTTGGAGGAAGTCCAGCAAAGTCACCTTAGTATAGGCAGTGGAATAAAACTATAACACAACGGTGGATAAATAAAATTGACTAATTACTGTTCACCTGTGATGGACTGGTGATTCTGGGATAGGCAGGGATATTCATTGCCCCAGCTGCTCAGGGAGCATCACTTTAAGGGGACCAAGTGGAGTAGTCACAGCTGGTCCTTCCCTGCTAAAGGTGCAAATAGACAGCTGGATGGATGGATGGATGGATGGGTGGATGGATGGGTGGATGGGTGGAAGGAGGGATGGATCACTTAAATTTTGTCCCCAAAATGCTTTTCACTATTCGAAAACCTGTAGTTCAGACATACCTGGACAGTCTGACTAAATGCTCTTCAAGTATCCTGCAATTCTGCAATTTCACCCAATTATCCATTGAAAGGTGAAAATACTGTTTAAACATCACTTTAATGTGTGAAGGAAATAAAGAGCAGGCACGATTCTTGGTTTGACATTAGAGCTGGTGCACAGCTTCAGGTTTTCAGGAGTACACATCACCAAGGACCTTTCAAAAAGCCACAACACAACCCACCTGGTGAAGAAGGCACGACAGCATCTCAGGGGACTGAAACTTCTATTCTCCATCCTCACCAGCTTCTGCAGGTGTGCCATGGAGAGCATCCTGATCTCCTGCGTCTCTGTTTGGTGTAAAAACTGCACTAATTCTGGCTGGGAAGCTTTTCAGTGGGTAACAAAAAAGGCCCAGTCCATCACCAGGACCCTCACTACCCACCATCCAGACCACCTACAATAAGTGGGGTGTCATTGTGGTAGGATTTTATTGAAAAAAAGCAACAATCCAAACCATTTCAATGTACACTTTTAATTATACAGCACAAGCAAACATCTTGTACAACAGGATGATGTTCTAATGCGAATGGCCACTTCTGTGCTACTGCCTTTATTGGCTGTTGATAATAACCAGCCCGTAGCTGATCAGACCAATGAACATTAAGTACCTTTTAGACTGACCAATAGAAATAGAGATACATAAAGATAGGTCAGCCCAAAATCTGGTGGGAATCGTAGACACAGAACATAATTTCATCTGAACTGAGACCCTCAAAGGTATTTACAATCAGGTTCAGACACAGAACTGCGACATACCATAAGGAAATTTTAGCCCCACCATTCAACAAAATAAAAAAAAAATGTTGAAATACAAACAATGGCCTTAACAAAATTAATCTCACATCAGGAGAGCTTGTGTCATAGCCGAGGATCCCTCTCGCCCTCTCAACCATCCGTTGTCACCGCTGCCCTCTGGAAGATGCTATCGCAGCTTGCAGGCCAACACCACCAGGCTCAGGAGCAGTGTTTTTCCTGCAAGCTGTCAGACTGCTGGCTTACAGACAGCATAGCGACTGATCACCAGCACCACTGACCATCTCCCACAGTATCATCTCCACCATCACCACTGACTGTTTGACTGTCTGCACTGATTTTTCTTACACATTTATTTATTTTCTTCCTCAATTAATTATTATCCTCTTGTCTGTTATTTATCTACCTACTATCTAGGTAGGTATCTAGGTGTCCATTATTTGTGTTGTGTGTGTGTGTGTGTGTGTGTGTGTGTGCTGTGGCCCACACTGCATTTTTTTTTCACTCTTTTACATCTGTATAAGTGCAGAATAACAAAGTGAACCTTGAACCTGTTTCATCCATCATATGCCATTGAGGGATGAACTGAGCTTTCGAATTAATAATTGTACTTCAAATATCAACTGTAACGTTCATAATGATTTATTTGGTTCAGGGCCCTGAATAGTGTTCTATACAATGCATGTTATCTAACCAACTTATAAACTTTATGTAATATAATTCTGGTTTTTTTTTTGACAAACCACGGTCAAGATATTGCTTGGCTGTTTTCCTTTGTTAGCTCCGCTTGTATTGGTTTATTTTTACTTTTTTCTCCTAAAACGTAAATTAGTTAAAAAGTAATTGATTCATTTTCCTTCACCTCGATCAGCTCGGTACTCGGTTAACATTTTATCGACCCTTTTAGAGTTGCAGTAAAATGCAGATGTCACTATTTTTTACTGTCCAGAGGCCAGAATGACAGACCATTATATACGTAGATCTATATGGTCCAGCTCTGCAAAGCCTGCATTAATGTGCACTGTAGTAAAACCACATCTTATGTCATGCAGTGAGGAAGGTCCTTCCTTGTTGATTCCCTGCAACATCCATAACCTGTATGTTTAACCGACGATAAAGTAAATGTTTATACTCGCCTCGCTTAAGGTACCAAGTGTACAGCGATACTCAGTCCTGCTAAAGACGGTGGAAGATGATGCATTTTATTGGAAAATATGAGAACACTTTCCCTCCAGGAGGGTCTCGCATTTTGGAATAAATAAACAGTAACTGAAAAACTGTTCCTTAGCTTTAAATACAATCATATATGAAGGAGAAACATAAATGTATGTAAATATGCGCTGTAAAGAGATTAAACGTATAGGTTTCCCCACGCCGTCATTCGGCTGTGAAAACAGCTCCCCAAGTAGGTTTTTCTTTATTGAACAATATGGAAACAGTCACTTGCAATAAGACTTCAGCTGAACTCATNGAAACATAAATGTATGTAAATATGCGCTGTAAAGAGATTAAACGTATAGGTTTCCCCACGCCGTCATTCGGCTGTGAAAACAGCTCCCCAAGTAGGTTTTTCTTTATTGAACAATATGGAAACAGTCACTTGCAATAAGACTTCAGCTGAACTCATCAGAGAAATAATTCAAGAAAATACTTGTGTGTGTGTGTGTGTGTGTGTGTGTGTGTGTGTGTGAGATAGAGACAACTGCCTAAGTGAATGCCCCTGAAGACTTGGAAACAGATGAGAATATAAATATCAGAGCCCAGAAGGCCATTCATCCAGGAGATGGTCATCATTGTTCTAATGCTGCCCCAAAATCCAACCCCCCCCCCCCCCCCCCCCCCCCCCCCCCCCCCCCCCCCCCCCCCCCCCCCCCCCC
>UFQX01000462.1:221247-270652 GCA_900497675.1 Arapaima gigas | reverse complement strand
CCCCCCCCCCCCACCCTCACCGTTTACCGTCTGCCGACCTCTGGACAGACAGGCCCGGTTGCATTTTCATCCTTCAATCCCTTTGGCACACCTATCTGTCACCCACCAGCCACCCCTCGTGCCCACGCTCCTGTACGGGGAAACGGTACAATTCATAGTATAACCTTACGAGTTGAAAGATGGAGCTGTTATGACGCTGACAAGCTCACAGCCGCGTCCCCGCTGTTCTGTTCAATAATCTCAGCCCGTCCCTCGTCCCCCGGAAGACAGACACCTCTCTCCTCCTGGCAACTATTGCCGACTCGTTCGTCCCCATTTTCTTGGGATTTCGGCGCCCGACGATAATGAAAAAATGTGACACGCTGCGGCTTCCTCGGATCTAAGTGTTGGGATTAATGCAAAATTATATTCCAATATGCCCTACTTTTAACAACGGGAGCAAAAAAGGGAGCAAAATTGCATTATTGTCTGTCTTTGTCACCAGCATTAAACAACACACACTAAACCAGACCCCAAACTGTATTTATTATCATTACTCTGTTAATGAAAACATACTTCTTGCTATTATTCTTCTTCTTCTGTATCTATTATTATTATTATTACTATTATTATTTTTTGTAGTTGCAGTTGTCATTTTCTATTATTTATAATAATGATAATAATATTGTTCTGGTTGCAGTTACAATTTCCCTGTGTGTGTGTGTGTGTGTGTGTGTGTGTGTGTGTGTGTGTGTGTGTGTGTGTGTGTGTGTAGCCTGGCATTCTGTCCATGTCTGGCTCCAGGTTCTGCTGAGAGTCATTTTGGCTCCCTGTACAGTTTAGATGGGGGTTTTTAAAACAAAACTATTGTTATGTCATTAAAAATTTGAAATTCAATTGTTAATTCAGACGCCTGACTGGGTGCGACTGAACACTGAAGGACAACAGCACGCACGTTTGGCTGGATTGTAAGGCGCTTCTGCTATGTCAAGAACAATAATACCAGCATCACATTATTATTTTTTGTTATTTTCTTCCTTTTTCAGAAGTGCAGCACTGGTCTTGTCTTTAAAGCGGGGCTGAGGGAGGCCGTGTAATCTGCAGTGTTTCAGTGACATTGGAAAAATTTGTCATTTTATGTCAACAGATACTGTCCAAACAACCGAAGGCGCATATTTCGAAGCCACGGCAGCTTAAAAAAGAAAAAAAAAAAGATTACCTGTTACCTGTAACTCTAAGCCCGAAGTTCCAACGTGTCTCCTGCATTCTGAGCAGAAAACGGTTGCACTTGCGTTTCGCCCAGCATTTCAACACTTTAACGTGAATGTAGCACTTGGAAAATAAAATTAGTCATCTTAATGTTACCGGAAAATGTTTTCATTAAAGAGCTGACAGAGACAGTATGTCTTTGGAGGACTGGGCCCGTGTTTCATTTTTACAGAAGCCCGAAGATCTGTTGTTCTCTCAGATGCAGACAGCACTTATGATCCTGGGTAGCCAGGCAATAACTCACGCTTAGATGGCTCTCCCTCTGTTACCCTCTTGCTACCCAACCTGTCTCTTCCCATCGCGTCTTGGCCCAGTAGCAGGAGAGTCGCGCACTTAAGGGTGACATCACTCCCCAAAGTCATATCCATCGCTTCTCCATATCACTCAGTTCTTCCTATTTTTCAAACTTTCTATCCACTTAACAGCCGCAGTACATTGTCACTTTCAGCAGAGGACATTGTCTCTTCCAGGTCTGTTATGTGGCAAATATACTTAGGGAATAATTCCAACCCAGTTAAAATAGAGTTGCGTTACCAAGGAAACTGGGATCTTTGTTTGCTTTCTTAGCCCATGTTACCATGGTAAAAGACGTTTCTGATCAACATGGTGCCGCTTTGACATATGACCTGTTGTTTTGGATTCAACTGCACATAAGTGCTTATTCATTGTGCCTTCATGGTCCTCGGAACGCAGTGATGATAAAAATCGGCACGGTGCGGTTCACGCAGGAACCCCGCTGGAAATGATCGGCGTGCGGCGGAGGGTTCAGAAGGATCTGAGGAACTGGCGATTTTTTTAGTGCAGTTTAGAAGCGCACGGCTCCTTCTGTTAAACTCTCAGAAGATGCAAATAATCTGGACTTTTCACTCGGGAGCTTCCCTGTTAACTTTCCACTCTGTGGCCCTTCCTCAATACATCTTCGGATAGTTTAGATTTATTTTATTATTCTATTTTTTGCTTTAACTCCTTGGAAACATTAGCGTTACACTGGGCCACGTTCATGGATTTTTTCTTTATTTGAGTTTGTTTTACTATTTGTTTCATCACATCTTGCAAACACAATATGTGCCATGTATGAGTTTTTTGACGTCTAAACGCATGTTATATTTTTAAAGCCGCATAAATGTGCATCAGCAAATGTCTCTTTTAAAAAAAATGTACCCAACTGCATCAACTTTGTTGCCTTTCATCGTAGCCTAAAGTGCATAAGGTTATTTGTATCGCACACGGTTGTACAGATTTAGAAACTCTAGAAGTTTTGCGAATTTCAAAGATCATTAAACATACCAGAATAGCTTATAACATGAGCCACCAAATGAAGTGATATTTTCTGAAAAAAAAAAAGTTTTATAAATATTGACAGATATTAAGTATAGACAGGGTGGAAAAGTTTGATGCTTAAAATATACAAAAAATGATTCAATAATATAACTGTTTTGCTTTAAACCCCAATACATTTTGATAAGTGCTTAAGGATATTATTTGATTTGAATTAAAGTTTTAGATGAAAATTGTAGGTCTCCGGTGAGTCCACAGCTGGATTTCCTAGGTTATCCTCTTTTGTTAGGGAGGGACCTCTACACCTGCTTTAATTTACCTGGGATTTTCTTGGCTAAAGGGCATTTTTGGTTGAATTTCCACAAAATGAAGTGAAAGTCAGCGCCTGGAGACCACCTGTTCGCAACAGACACGATCGCACCTTTGGCAGGGAAAGACCAGCTGTGGCTGCTTCACTCGGCCTCCTTGAAATGATGCTCCCCGAGCAGCTGGGGCAACGAATGTCCCTGTCAGCAATAGAAGGCAAAGGAGAAAGAGCCACTGGAAAAGGTGAAATGGCACAAATCAAAGACAGACACATGATGTCAAAGGGTAGAGACAATGGGAATTCACCATTTCTCTTGCATTTTAATGATGATAGTAACGTTATCCACAAACAATTGTCCTCACACACAGATCTGAGACACAGATCATCATAGAGAAGTGTATTTGTTTTACACTACTACTTTCTGAGTTACTCGGCATCACCCGTGTCAGAAAGTGGAAAGGTGAAAAGGTAAAGATGAATGAACAAACTGTATACCACCAAACTGTTTTACCATTAAAGTGGTTGCATTTAGTACATAGGTATCATTAATGCTGAGATTGAGGCGCATGCTGGTCATAGTCCAGTAGAAAGGCAGAAAGCATAAAGTAATAATAAAATACATGCCACAAAAACTTGACTAACCTTGACTGTCGCTGGTATTCAGCACTTTGTTTGTCACATATAATTTCTTCTCAATTTTTTTACATTTTCACTTTCTACCAATTCTGCATTACTCTACTCTACTCTACTCTATTAGTAGTAGTAGTAGTAGCAGTATATTTATTTGTACATGTATTCCAGTTACTGGCTCCTGTCACTGTCATCATGATGGTGATGATGGTGATGATGATGATTTTCCATGTCTAAAAAAAAGCTGGGAATAAAGAATAAACAAACAGACAGACAAACACAGCCTGACCTGTATAGATAAGGAGATGGACACCAAAAAAGACAGAAAACACACCAAGGGCATAAAAAAATAGAAAGGTGTTTCACTTGCTCACTTAGCGTGGTCCAGCTATCCGTCCGAGAAGATTCCATTTTATTACCCTTCAGTAACTGTACGGGCTTGGAAAGCTTTGATGAGAAAGGGCGGAAAGGAACATAAGAAAGCGATGACAGTGAACAAGTTGTGAAGGGGTCTTCAGACTGGAGCTGAGCAGAATGAGCTTGTTGTCATCATTTTCTTCTCCGTGTCAATTGCAAGAAAATTCCGAAAGGTCTTTGTATATTAGCTCCCATTTGACATAAATGATGTCTGCGGTGAGTTTCTTGCTCCCGGGGAACAACTGAGGAGAAACACAGAAACGAGTCTCTTAGAATTTAGGGAACAGATGTAGGTGTTTGGTGCTCGAGCTTTTGTGCCACCCTACTTTATCAGAAGCACTGCACCCCTGCAGAATTTGTATTCTTGTGCCCCTATATTTTTATCCTTCTCTGTCTGACAGTCTGTGGGAATAATAATAATAGTAATCACTTTAGCTGCATGAATTTTAGCCTTGACATGCCTTATTAGAGCCAACACAACACAAAGGTTTTTAAAATCTGTTTCAAAACATAATTACATTTGCAAAAAAAAAAAATTATTAAAAATCTACTCTATTTTAAATCTACACTTTAATGAAAGGAAATAAGATGAAATTGCCCTCCTCATTTAAAAAGGAGTTCCTTTGTCGCACCTAAAGGCAGCGCAGGGGTCATTTGGACAAGGAGCTTTGTTTCAGCCACGTGGGGAAAGAGCTTGGACACTTGGAGGGAGGCGTAAACAATGCAGATCCTATAATTGTAATGTCAGTCATGGGGAGTATCTGGAATGCCAAGCAGAGATTTATATCCGGGCATCATGGTGGTCAGGAAGGCGTCCCGGCGTGGGCACATCAAGAGCTGCAGTGCCCTCTTCTGGACCTGCGCGACTCGATGAAAGGAGGCGGCAGTTGTTAACTACACTTCAGTTCCATGATGTGTATGTGGAAACGTTCTGGAAAGGGGCCCTCGAGGGCAAACTGCTGTGAACAAGAACGGGAACGATTGCAGATCCTTTGCAGACACTTGTTAACTTGATGCTAATTTTACGCCTTTATTTATTTATTTATTTATTTAAATCAATGGTTTTACTGACAGCGACGGTGTCCCTGTATTGCTGGATCGCTGAAGAGCAACCAGCTCAGCTGGAGATAAAGAACGGAATAAAAAAAAAAGGAAGAGCCCGGTAAATCTGAAGTCCATTTTCCATAAAGCCACTTGTGGATATGCTGTGCATCTATGATAGGATTTCCGTAGCTTCCTTCTCATCTGGTGGGCCCACGGTAGCCCAAATGGAGACAGAAGGATGTCCTGTTTCCACTAACTCTGCATGGGTGCTTGATGAATCTATAGCCCATATTACAGCATGGTTTTAGCGTGTTCTGAAATTCAGAAGCTGTCCGCTGCAAAAAATGCGATGTTTGTGAGATGTTTAATGATGACTTTCAATAGGATCAGGCCTGATTCCGTGGGACATATAATGGCTGGTAAATGCCGAGTCCCCGGCTAAACCGAAGGCGTGCCCTCGACGCCTGCATTTTTTCATTCTCGAGACTTAAAGTTGAAATTTGTAAATGTACGTGCCAGTATACTTTACTGCTCCAGTATTCCGCTTCTGCTAACAAATTGGATTTGCCTTTCAAAACTGGCCACCACAAGCAGACGACATCTGAGAACTTCTGAAGTCTAGCTTGCTAATGAAAAGCTTTCTGTCTGAGGAATATTAATCCAAGTGCATTATGTTCTGTTTCCTTTTTTTTCCCCCCATTCTGAATGAAAATAGTCCTGCCAGTTTCAACTTTATCTTCAAAAACAACCTTAAATAGATTCAGCCGTTCGTAGCCGATGACATGTTTTTTGAAGAGAGTCTTTATTGTTTCTCTCGGTGGCTCTTAAAACCCGGGCAAAGACAAATAAGCAGCTCTGGCTTATGTTTGATTAACACTTAACATTGTAATTACATTGTAGCTTTAATTAAATGTAAAATTTATTTTAATTACGTTGGTCAGCCCTGGGAGGGTTTAGTGAAGGGAGGATTGGCGGGGGGCCGACTGAGCGCGATCGAAGCGCGTTCGGTTTGCGGGTTTAACAGTTGCCGAATGAAGGTGGCAAAGGCGACACGCAGAAAGGTAGTGGGAGGGGCTCTCCGGGAGGTAACTTATAAGCGAATCGAAAGCGGCGGCGCTGTTGGGTCGGGCGGGTTCTTCCGAAGACTGATGATCGGTGACACAGATATGCAAAAAGAGTAGTTTTTGGAATTTACTCCTCGGGGACTCTTATCCCACCACACAACAAATGACTTGGAAGTGACAGAGAATTTATGAAATCGCTTAGCTGAGATTACAGAACATAAGGATCCGGGCGGGAGGAGCTGATAAGTGGCACCATGAGACGGGTCTATTAAATCTTGCTCTCGAGTTCCTCGGCATTATTTGCAATGTTTTCAAAAACCTTTCGGCAGAAATATATAGTCGAAAACAATGTCACTAAAGCAATTACGGTAACATATTAGCTCATTTCCATTTGAAAAGTTGTCACTGCCATTAATTAAGCCTCTGATTATCGTTTATTACAAGATGGGGGTCNCATTTCCATTTTAAAAGTTTTCACTGCCATTAATTAAGCCCCTTATTATCGTTTATTACAAAATGGGGGGCTCCCCCCCCCCCCCCCGGCATGTTTATCATTTCAGCAGCGGTGTTAGTCTCGCATCGAACATGTCCTGAGTCCTTTATAAAACTCATCCAGCCACGTTGCACAAACCAAATTCTTCCGGGAGCAGAGCGCTAGTTCCGCTGGCTCGACCAGAACGTCTCAGGCCTTCATTTGAGTCACTTTGCGGTATGTTAGTCTGTTACCCCCCGGGGACAAGGGAGGATCCACGACCAGATGACCTGCGACAGACTTCCCTTGCAGAGTGTCACTGGCACTACAGAGTTCCTCATTGTCGCTAAATTGTCACTATGATTTGTCTGCCGTTTTGACATTGTCGCCACGCAGGTGGTATTGGCAGGTAGAAAAAAAAAACAGGCGTGGACTTACTTACAACTGCTGGGAACGTATT
The DNA here is from genome assembly GCA_900497675.1 of Arapaima gigas. Classification (NCBI taxonomy): domain Eukaryota; kingdom Metazoa; phylum Chordata; class Actinopteri; order Osteoglossiformes; family Osteoglossidae; genus Arapaima; species Arapaima gigas. The sequence goes on along the minus strand of UFQX01000462.1, from coordinate 263,732 downwards.
GCAGCTGAGAGCGTCTCCCTGATGATGGGCAAAGGCTTCTGCTGTAAAATCCATTTTATTCACAAAATAGAGATGCGAGCAGTTCATGGGTTAACAGATATTCACAAGCTTAATTCATTTGCTTGGTTATAATATGACAAGCAATCCTTCATTATTAGTCCCTCGCGATCCAAATCCAATTCCGGAAAATGTGTTGAACAGCGAATTTTTGGGTATTTGGAATTTGTATTACATTATTTTAAATGCAAAAGATAATATTTAGTTTGCCCTGCAGTGGATATTTCAGTGGTTACATATTTAAATATATATATATATATATATATATATATGAAAGTAAAAACTATAATATTTTTGAAATATTAGTTTTGAAAAAAAACAATAATATATTAGAGATGTATAATCAATGTATCGTTCACTTATTAATGCAGAGAAGAAAATAGTGATAATGTGCAACTTTTTAAACAATTTAAGAACGAGATGTGATTTTCTTGGGAGAACAGCTGAGATACAACTGCAGTGCACTCTAAAGCTGCTTGCTCCTGTGCAGTTTATTTTATTTACTTACTTCTGAATTGAATTGATTTTTTTTCAGGTGCAGATTCGTGACGGTGGGTTTTTGATTCCGGTAGTACATTTTAGCACAAAGTTTTGCAGTCCATTTTAGCGCTAAGCAAATATGCGCAGTCTGGATAGGGAGCGATGCTTGTATATCGGTAGGGATGCAGGGTTAATGAATTAAACCTGATGCAATATAACCAAGGCACCCAGTCCCTCATTCGCACTACAGACTCTCTTTGGTTCCTTATAAATAATACAACTTGGAGTATTAATGTCTGTTTTGAGCTGATAACTTAAAATATGCAGCAATATAACCATAATGCTGTATGGACATATATGTCAAAATCACATGTTCTGAGTGTAAAGGCTTGTAAAATCAGACACTGCATACTGTAAGATATTATAAATATGTATCAGCTTTTATATATATATATATTTGTTACAATATTATTGCTGCTACCTTTGTAGTTCCCAAGAATTTGAAACGACTGCAGTAGTCAGGACAATGTGGAGCATCCGTTTCTAATCATCTAGATGAACTTTGTTTGACCTTATAATTATTCCCAGTATGTCCACTGTCCAGTCCATAAAATGAATTTGCATATTACAAACAGAAAAATGGACTTTTCGATTGACTTCGAAACCAGACAGCCCACAGTAACAGCTTAGCAGCGGTGTGTTTACATGGGTACAAAAATATAAATAAACAAATCAGTGCATTTTTCTCCAGGTCAAATGAAGTGCATGTGGCCACATGTTATTTTAAGATGTCTTTGTTTCCTGAGCCACCGCCTCTTTTCTTGTCCAAAGCGAAAACCTGCTATTGCAAATCAGTTACCTCATAGTACTGAATACATCATCCAGACCAGGTGAGGGGAGCCGTTCCAACCTTCCAGCTGTCAGAAGACTGAAGAAATAACTTGACACACACTTCTTCTTCTCTCCTCAGGGTTTTAAACTCAAAGGTAAACTGAGCATCAGAGACGGCGGTTCTAAAGGACTGTGACTGTTTGGCGCATCCATTCTAAACAGGAACGTTAGAAAATACAAGAGCAACAAATGCTGCAGGGTTCACTTTACTTCTGATTTGTCTACTTTCGGCTGGTCTTATACTCACGGACTTTTCTCTTTTTTTCGCTGAGGATCGGGTGAGTTCGCTTGTAGGGATGCATGGCGTCAAATCTTTAAATCTCTGCTCCCTCAAATCTTAAGTGACTCACTTTCTCTGCTCCGCTTCGGGAAAAAGACTAATTCGGTAATAAATTATAATGAAATAGGTGCGCCGTATGTCATCCTCTCTTTCACGAGGAACGGCTCAGGGCTTAGTTCGAAAGAACCGATGCCACGCCGAGCGATACGCCCGAGCTGATATGCAAATTATTACTGACCTGTGTGAAAACGTACGCACCACACTTACTTAAACTATATTAATCCCACCCGGTTCGTGTGTTTTTTTCCGTTTACGGTCCACGCTGTCTCGCTCCGGCTTAGTCCGTTTATGGGATTTCCTCGGAATCGGACGACCCGTGGGCAAGCGGCCTCTCAGAAGCAGACATAAACACGCTTCCATTTCAAACACCCGCAGAAGCAAATATGCACTGCAGCAACGTAAATAAAGTATGACGACCGATCTGTACGAAGGCAACAAAGTGAATGAAAAACAGGATTAGTGGCAGCGAAGGCACCTTTGTTGTCTCGATTTAAGAAGATGAGTGTAACATTACAATTTTAATGTGGCCGTTTATATTTTCTAATGATCGCCTCCTTCCCAGTCTGTCTATTCCTGGTGGGGATTTGCAGTAATGAGCTAAAGGATCAAACAATAAGTAACTGTTATAACAAAGTTGAACCTGCACATCTAAAGGTATTCAGTTAACGTTATTATTTAGGACTGAATAACTGTGTAGTATGAGATGGTCACGGGAGAGATCGTGCAGATACTCTGCCAACTCCGAGTTACCCTTTGTGGCCTCACGACAACAGACCAGCGCCTCAGCTAGAAATATTGTTCTCTTTGTGATAAAAAATAATTTACACCAGACATTACAACATGTAATCCTCTGGGTGTCAACCGAAATGCTAAAAAGAGAGAGGATTATTAGAAGTTTTGATTACAGTTATAGCAACACTGATGAAAATAACCTATTTCACCTGGAAGAAGTCTAATCCCAACACGATTATGCAAACCGTTTCATTACTAAGTTGTGCTGTTTATGAGAAAATGTGGTCCTGTAACAAATGTATCTGTGCTAGCCTGACAAGAAGAAGCTGACAGGCAAACATTTGTACAGCTGATGTTTAAAAGTGAAGATTTTTTTTTTACAATCCGAGGGGCTTTTTTTTGGCAGTGGGTGTGATTATTTTTTCCTTGACTGCATGTATTTTAAAACCTCCGAGTCTTTCCCCACTCACTGGGTGGAGGGGAGGATCAGCGGAGGGGATGAGAAGAAGACCGACCCCCTCGAGACACCTTTGCCTCATCCGCTTGGCATCACTGCAGCGGGGGGTCTCAGTGGCCCAGGTGAGGGGGCTTCTAATGCTGCACGTGGCTCAGCCTCCACTGGCTTATTAAGCTTTTCTTTTCCCTTCCTATGAATCCCTGGCCTGAGTGTCTAATATGAGGACTCCGGTGTGCAGAATGCCATGTGTAACACATATTCATCATATTAAAAAACTGTAATTCATTTTGAATTCAGAAATATTGAACACGACACCGAAACTAGAAATATTTCTCCAAGTATGAACCCTTAATTACATTCAATAAATATTTAATTCCTTTAATGAATAACAAATGTTTTGAATATTTAGATTTCGGATTTTTTGTGTGCACTTTTATTTTATTCATTTAATTATATATAAGGTATACTCGCATGGGGGCAGTGTGAGCGGCACAACTCCTGGCTGGGGGTTCGAGTGCAACTCAGTCTGTGTTTGTATGTTTTTTTCTGTGTCTGCGCAGGTTCCTGATCACTACACATTGCCCATAGTGAGTGTGTGTGTGTGTGTGTGTGTGTGTGTGTGTGTGTGTGTGTGTGTGTTTAGTTTCATACCCTACTGCCTAGTGCTTCCTGGAAGAGCTCTGGACGGCTGCAACACTGAGCGGGATGAAGAGGTTTAGGATCATATATGGCTGGACATATATACTCAGCTGCATATATAAAATGCATCTATATATGTAGCATATATAAAATGTAAGATTTTATATATGCTACATATATAAAATATATGCATGTACATTCCATCTGATATTCATCCATTATTGTCAGCTGCTCGATCCTGAGCAGGTTTATGGTGGTCAGCAACCTAACTAGATTTTGAAGATGCGGGAGAACTTTGTATGTAAGTCATTTGTTCATCTGAGGACTTGTCAGTTAGAAGTTCTAATGAGGATCCCAGAAAAGATATTTGGGGACAGTGGGGAAAAAAGACTTAAAACAGCATAAAGGAGAGAAGGGTCAAGGTTCTGAGGTGGCAGAGACATAAACCACCACTTATTAAGCACCATTTCATTTCAGCAACTTTGCGCATCATTATTATTCACTTTGTTAAGAAATTTTTGACAATGACTTTCAAATAGTTTGAGATGTTTATTAAACATGTTTTAAAAAGATGCCGCTCTTGGTAGAGCGTTACATCTTTCCGTTTTTTTTTTTTACTTGCACTGACAACAAATGGAACTTATTGAAAGTCTGAAGATTTAAAAAAAAAATATTCTAACACGAAATAGCTGGAAAGGTTTGAAGTGGAGAATGTCGAGAAAGTCAAGGTCTGTGAAATTAAATAGTCAAGGAACACTGAAACAGAAATGCCAGTTGACCTCTTCCGTCTCCCAACTTTAGCTAAATATACGTATGTATTTTACACAGCCTGACCTTTCTCATCGTGTTAGTGAATGCAAATGGAGGAGCAGCATCTCTCTGTCTCTCAGACTCCATCTGGTCTCCAGATCTGTTTTTTTTTTTTTTTTACTTTCAACATCACTATCTAAATTAAGGTTGAAATTATTTCCGTACCTAAAAAATAAAGTAACAGCAAAGTGTTAAAATAGTGCAAGCTACCATAGCAGTAATAGTGTGTGTTACAAATGAGGTGTCTGAAGTGGTTTTATAAATATTGCAGATGAAGGGATGCAGACAGAGGCAGAAGGCAAGAATAAAATGAGGTCAACGCTGTACAGCTCATCATGTCGGGCTGCGTTACGCTCTGCGTCTGTGTGTGTGTGTGTGTGTGTGTGGGGGGCGGACTGGTTTTGTCATTATTAGTCAGCCACACCGATGGACTCGCTATCTTCCCAAGATGCCGACGCAAGTTTGCTCCATCGTGCGTAATATTTACATCATGGTCGTCGCCGCGGTGCCGTCTTCTTCCGTCCGTGCCGCGCTTTGATTTGTACCTCTGCCCCTGTCACGCCGCCATCAGCAGTTGCGTGAATATGAAAAACCCGACATTTTTTCTTCTCCGAAACAGTTTTTTTCTTGTTTTAATTTGCTGAATTGTCATATGGCTCCACTTATCCGTTTGTCTCTTTCGATCATCGTCTTCCGAAATGAAAGGGCGAAGTAATAACTTTAATGAGCTTGCTAATGTGGTCCAGTGTGGGGGCTAATGGTGGTCTGCTCCAAGGTAAATAAGATTATGTTAAGCGTGATTCTGCTAAATATAATTTGCTTGGGAAATTTACTTGCCATGAGTCACACCACAAGGCAAATTACCGAAACTATTCTGAGTAAGAAATGTAGCGAAAACACAGAAACGTATTGTAACGTGCAAAGAACGCGGAAAACTTAATATAGCTGTGCAACAGGATTATACTTTCTGCAGTTTCCAACCAGTTCAGGCATGTTTTTGGCAGCCGGGCTCTGTCACCACCAGTTACTCTGTCTCTTGGATGACTTACTGTTTATTAATTCACTTCCGGCTCCTGCGTGCAAATTTTGACCCATCTGTCTTTTCTCCTTAACTGTTCACCCACTTAGGGTTGCAGTGATTCAGACTCACATCAGGCTCAGTCTCTGCGCAGCTTGTACGCTGTTGTTGTGGGTTTCCTGCAGTTTCATTCCTCCCACAGTCCAAAAACAGGTGTCTCAGGTGGATTTTTCACTCAGCCCTGTTTGAGTGTAGAAATTTATGGGTTTCTGCAGTTGCCTAGTGGTGGTCTACAAACCTTTACAAGGACCATGATCCTGCATTGGACAAGCAGTTATTGATGGATGGATGGATGGATGGATGGATGGATGGATGGATGGATGGATGGATTGATCGATCGATGGATGGATGGATGGATGGATGGATGGATGGATGGATGGATCGATCGATCAATTGATGGATGGATGGATGGATTGATCAATTGATGGATGGATGGATCGATCAACTGATGGATAGATGGATGGAACAGGCCTCGTGGTTGGAATACAGTTCGTGCCCCAAAGGGATGATTAAAACTACAACTGACACAAGTCTCACTGATCTGTTAAACAACTGAGAAACATCATGTACAGACAGTTGTCATCAACGTATTTAATACATTTCGCTCCAACATCTGACTCGCTCACATTCAAATGAGCTGCTGATTCATTTCCCCAATAACTCACGGCTACCTGTTCCTGGAAGACGATCAGTCAAGTGCAAATAATAGGAAATAACTTCAAACAAAAGGGCTAATTGAAAGTAGGAGTAGAAGCTTTAATAAGAACTTAAATGATGTAAAAGGGAAAATGAGTCACATGTTAATTAAAATATCTGAATCAAATACACAAGGTTTTATTGTCTCATTCTTAACCATTCGTCTTTATTATCGTAGCCATTATTATCACTCAGAACACATTTGGCAAGAAGTCTGCTGTTTATTAGTGCCTAAATTCCCAAAAGCACATTTGTTTGCCCCCCTGAGGATTTTCTGCCATTTGAAAAGTGACGAGAATTCGGACATTTTTCCAACTGAACGGTAAAAGTTTTCTGAATTCACGGCTGAAACCGCGGCCCGAAGTCACACGGTTCGCGCTTCCGCAGAGGGCAAAATGTACAAATCATCACTGCTCGACTAAACGAACACTTTGTGAGATATTCCTATTTCGTTGTAGAAGCAGAATAACCTCTTAGACAAAAAAATAGACTTTTTTCATTTCACAGGGCATCAAAGGAGCAGGTCTGAAGTACCGGAGCCAACACATCGGCGTGCACTTTGCGCCCAGTCGGCCAGGAGAATAGCACAGCCACGTCCGGCACGGCACCGAAACACCAACCGTAGTACAATATAAAACCTGCTAACCTGGTCCAACGTGGGTTAAAAGAGAGGCAGAGGGGAAAACCTAAGATATAAGGTTTTAATGATGCTTTTATTTAACGCGCCGAGAAAGATGCTCCTCGCAGCCGAAGGCAGTAAGTAAAACAGCGCAACCTGACGTGCAACTGGAAAAGCAGCAGGTTAAAAATCCAGCAGCAGATCCAGAATCCCCTTATTAAGACATTAAGGAGCACAATGCAAAGTCATTTTGGACAAAGGTCTAGTGCAACGCGATAAGGGACAGTGTAATGATGTTTGCACCGGTATCGTACCGCGGCACCTTACGAGAGCTACGGGATCGACAATTCCCAGAGAGTCCGGCGCTGTCCACTCAGATGCATCTGGAGGTGACCTTGCCACTTCATAATTCCATAATGACTGCAAAATAATAAGCAGTTTTGGAGATCGCCAGCGAGAGGCTTAATTCTACAGAGGGTGGATCAAATTAATTTGTTCTTCTGCCGACCCAAGAAAAGGCCCATTATTAATTTAGTCAATTAGAGGGCTTGGAAAGTAATATCCCATTCATTACGGAGCCCATCCCTGGTGAGTCATTCCTCATTTCCAAAAACCGAAATCTTTAAAGCGTTTCCAAAAGACGAAAGGTCACAGCTCAGGCATGACCCACAATAGACCGGGGTACTGTGCTCGTAATTGAAATTAGACCGGCGGTATTAATGAATGAAGAGTGAAACAAAGGGCTTCCAAAATTGAAAGTTGCAGACACTGGAGGCTATTTTCCCGTCCAGCTCGTTTCGCGAAGCGCAGCAGTGATTTGTACATAAAGCGGATGAATCGGTGAGGTGCGCCGATGGGCCCGACTATTCATTACGTCTTGTTAAAATAAAGGAGATATTTCTGAACGCTGTGTTAATGTTAACAGTAGTGTCCGAATGATGAGATGATTTTTAAAAAAAAAAAAAAAAAAAAAAAAGCATATCCCCCTCGCTTAGCAGATTTGCGGACGACGAGAGAAGAAGGCCTTAGCCGTGAGCGTGAGATTTTGCGCAATTCGGGGTCTAATAACGCGTCGCTGCCGCTGTCGTGCGATCGCAGATTTAAGGGGCTTTCTTTCTGCACCGATCATTTTTAATCTCGTAAATACGGGCAGTGTCCACAGCGACAGTTCCGTTTTACCACGGCAAGCAGTTCCGGTTGTTAGAGCAGTCTGGGAGACCCCCGCTCATCCGCGACGCTTCGCTTTAATTAAATAGACCGGCGTTTTTTTTTTTTGTTTTTTTTTTTCTCGGCTTTGCGTTGGACGGCGTCCAGTTTATCTAATCGCCCGCGATCCGGAGAATAGCGTTTACAGCAACCCTTCTGTCTCCGAAGGAAGCTATCGAGCTCGCGGAGACAAAATCATTCTTCACAGGTTATGGATGAGAGACATTAAAATGGTCCCTTTTTTTTATTTCACCATTTTTTTCCTGACAGACTGACTGGAAGGGTAGTTATGCAAAGGAGGCCCTCGCTGCAATTCACAGCGCAAAACAAACCGTCCCCCAGTTGGACGGAAAGACTCCTAAATGTACGTCTTCGCACTGTAATGCTTTTCCAGGTATTTAGTACTTTTTCCGCAGCTTCCATATGGTTTAGGATAGTTACAAACAAGAATTGCAGTTGTATCAAACTCTGCTGTCTATGAGATCGCTTTCGACTACGTCTGTGTGGTCCTGTGATCTATTCTCCCTTCTCCTAGGCAGGAACCCCCACGCCGTGCCTCGCTCGTATCCGCCGCTACATCGCGGCGCAGCGGCTGGGCTGCTATTTGAAAAACGGTCATTTACCTTCTTTCAATATTTACAGTTCAACCATCTTTAAATAATAGAGCGACGAAGTACTCTTTCTGAAAATGTGTTTTGGCTGCTGAAACCTGCCCGGCCACTGAACTGAGTAGGTGGACTGTTACATAATGTATTATCATCATTGTCACAGTATTCTATAACCACCGGGAGAAAAATGGAGCGGCACCAAGAAGCAGGAAGACTTCTCCGAATGCGGTGAACCCGGGACGCCCCCTGCTAAGTTTAGCCGCTGCCCCGCAGCGCATTTTTTTCTGGAAATCATGCAAGAAATTTAATTTAACGGATCCAATTAAAGCAGAATGATGAGAACAAGGAGGCGTTTCTGCATTTTCTCCTTTCCTTTGTATACAGCGGAAATCTTTATAGTGCTGCCAACGGGAAATAAATAAATAAACTGTCTGCCTAATAATTTCACCCATTGTTTACTGAAAACATTTTCTGGCAACTCTTATTTCTTCCCGAGTTTAGGGACAGGACGGTTACATTTGTCATCGATGAATGAACCAGTGTTTTGGTGTCTTATATTGGTTCATTAGGGAGATGCAGTGAAGTGGGCTCGTGAAAAATTGTAAGAGCCTCAAACACGCGGCTTATGAGTCCCAGCGACTCACGGAAGCAATAAATAAGCAATGGTTGCTCTTTCTTCTCTACTTAGTGCTTTTGTTAGATAGCTGACAACACAATAAGACGCTGCTAAATAGTCGATATTATTTCTACTGCGTTACTTCGGGGTCAGGGGCTGTAGTGGGAGCGGGATCAAAACCAAAAAGCTTCGGGCTGCAAGACGGTTCCTCGAAACGCTAATGTGTCCACGGAGAAGATCGCATGGTGGTTAGAGCTGCTGCATTTGGACCCAGGTTTGAATCCCACACACCTGGTGTTGTGCCCTCAGGAAAAGTACTAACCACTAGGGCCTGAGTTACTTGTAACCGATACAGCTGTAAAAATCGCTAAATTATCATAAATAGCTTAACACTGTAAGTCAGTTTGGAGAACAGCTAAATGATTCATGCCGTGAAGTGGATAAACAAGGAGGACCCACAGTAGGATAGATGTCTCATTTCTATATGCAAAACGCTTCCTCTTGCCCGACTTCCCACGTAGAAGCAGTTATTAAATGGCTCGGTTCACCGCCTTAATTCCTCAGATTGGTCATTCCCGGGCTCGGTGTACAGCGCTACGCGTTGCTGCTATCCGAACGGTCCGTGGGGTAGCCGTCTCTGTATCGATGCTGGGTAAAGCGCCGGACAGAATGTAATAGCCTATATGCTTCTATAAACGAATCAAAACGTCGCAAACCTCCCTCACACCTCTGAACCTCTTCAACCAACCCATCAGGCTCAGTGTGCATGAGGAGTAGCCAGACAAGTCCTGACAACTGAAATATTGTCCCACTTTCGTACTCTTTAAGCTGTGTCGTGTGAATCCCATCCATCACACCGGGGGACGCATCGCTTCATCACCGGTCGATCCCCTATAGCATTGGCTGGTCCTCCAATGAAAAACCGATCTGCATACGGCTCCTGGCTTTAGACCCTATTCTGTTTGCAGATGAAAAATGGGGGTGTCAAACAGGAAGCTCATTAAACTTTGATATCAGATTGTTGGGTTGCCCTTGGCTCCCCAAGTACTCATCCCTCTCGCTGCCTCGGCCTTTCATCCTCAAGACAGAAAAACTGGGGAAGCGAAAGGCTAAGCAGTTATGAAAGAGGGAAGAAATTATGGCTCCGAGACCCGTAAAACCACACACAAATAACTCTGTTCGTGGATATGGCCCGCATGAGTTCCAGAACCTTCCAACCCAGGGCTGCATCCCACGTGAGTACGGACAAAATGTCCACTGCAAGTGTGAAAGGAATCCGGAGAAGATTAACTGCTTAAGAGTAATAGTTTGAAGTTAGATCTAAGCCATTTTTCAGTGGCATCAGCCCCACCCCCATTCTGAATAACCGCGATGAAGAACCACCACCAGATATGAAACTTTAAGGCAGTGGATGTTGAATGCAAAGTAAAGTGATAGAATTCCCTCATTTTTTTCTTTTTTAATTGTCTTTTGACATTATAGAAATAAGTACCAACAACTACGCAATAATCTACCTATTTAATACTTGTAAAAATGTTTAACAAGGGACACATTCCACTCGACGAAACACCTTCCATTTTCTCAAATCATAATAAACTGGTAAAGAAGCAACAGCTGCATCATTTGGTGGGGTTTTTCAGATAAAAAGCAGCAAGTCACTCGGAGCTGCCCACAAATTTCCTCTGTTCTTGTCCAGAACTGACTGTCTGGAAAGTGTCGCTATTTCTCTTCTAAGCATGAGGTCACCGCAGTACCTTCAGTGGAGACAAACACCATTTAGCAGCAGGTAACACAAAAATTGGGTTATTTCTGCTTAGAGGAGCCTTGCTGCATAGTCTATTAAAGATCTCTGAGGCCAACGGGAGGCTCAGGCCACACCCCCCCATCCCCTGGACCGATGGCCACCCCTGGGGGGCGAATCACTAATGGGACATAAGCACCAAACGCTGGCATTTGACCATAACTGGCATGCTCTTTAAGACAACGTTGGGAAAAAGAAAGTAAGGAGGTTTTAGAGAGCTTGACAGAGGTACGTGTTGGTTGGTTGTAACTATTTAAGACGTTTTTGTTTCTAACAGCCAATCGTTCCTTATTTTCCTTGATTTTTTTTTGGAAATATAAATTATAGAAGCTCTGAAATTGCGCTTATTCATCTCTCCACCAGTCATTTTTGAACCCAGGCACACCACGGCGTGCTGCAAATAAATTGTTCTCTATTTTCTGTCACAAACAGCAGGACATTTCCCAGCAAATCCAGCAGTGATCTTAGCTCACCTGTAGAGCCATTAGACGTAGTCAGTAGTAGTGAAGGGATATAAGAGCAGAAGTTAAACGTTCCTTCTGCACCTAGAAGCACCATCCAAAATGATAGCAAAAGAGGGGCAACATGTCAAATAGTAAATTTATTACATAAAAAATTGGGATCAACTAAGCTTGCTGTAAACCGGTTAAACTGGCATAAGACTACAGATTGAAAGCAAATGTTTAAATAAAGGAAAGGGGGGGTTGAAATGGTCGTGAATAATGAGAGGTAGCTGCTTGCATGTGGCGACGCTGTATAAATACGTCCGAGAACAAAGTGAGTTATCGTCACTATTACTGTCCAGTATGAGCAAATGTGACAGGTTGGCGTTTCAAACACAGGTGATATCACATGTGTGAAAATGCCCTCAAGGAGGGTAGTTTGGACCAGCTTTAAGTTTGGGGATCGCAGTAAAGTGGCGCAACTTTTCTTTCTCGTTTCCGGTCCATGGCGTGAAAAACAAAGCCAACCTTGGAGCGTCGGCGGAGTGGTGGCACCTTTATAAACTGTTTTCCCAGGGTAAAGTCAAGCGGGCAAACTTTAAATATTACAAACAATTAGTCTACTTGTGAAACCCCACGTTGTCTAACAAATTCAACTTGAGCCAGTGACAGCTATTAAACCCCAGCACTTATTCATTCAAACCCCCAGTAGGACATCTCTTGTCCCTCTCCGCAAGAGGAGTGAGGAACAAACAGGACCCCCGTGACGATGTGGGAAAGTCCAAAGCTGCCCGGAGGTTTTTAACTTAAATCCGGCAATCTGCCAGCTCCCCTTATGTGGGCTCTTACATCAAATACCAAAAGGTGTCTCGTAACGTGGAACAAAATGCGACCCACCCGTGTACATCAGAGCGCCATGCTGGCATTTCCACAGCCGACTCTGAGTCTGGTTACACAGCGTTGACAGTGAGAGACACAGACATGGTGGGAAGCTGGTGCACAATACAGGCCTGCTTTTTTAGCGATTTTATTTTAACGCCGGAAATGAAATTGTTATTAAAGATGAATACGGAAGGGGGCTGACATCCCGCCCACGGTGTAGCTCCTCCTTGCCAAGCACCCAATGATTTTGACTCGTGCAGCTCTGACCATGACAAGCAGTTAATAAAAATGGGTGGATGAATGGATGGACAGACGGACAGGCAGATGGATGGATGGCCGGATGGAACAACGGACAGATGGATGGATGATGAATGGATGAACAGACAAATTGATGGACAGATGGTTGGAACGGTCCGATGGAACGATGGACGGAGGGTCAGATGGAAGGGTGGGTGGGTGGATGGACGGATGGAAGGGTCATTTAAATCTTGCCAATAAAAAGCTTTTCATCCTGTGAAAACCTGTAGCTCAGATGTACCTGGACAGTCTGACTAGTGGCTCTTCAAGCAAGAATGCCGTCATTCTCCGGTCTCACTCAGTCATCATTCTGAAGGCGAGAACACGGCTTAAACATCACTTTAACGTAGGAGACCAATGAGAAAGAAGCAAGAATTCTGCAAAATCGCACTTTTTCACACCATCATGAATAATTTAGGGCTGAACTGCCCTTGAACCGAGATCGATTCTTCATATAACATAACAGCTACATTTACCATCAAGTATGATCATTTGCTTCTGGCTGTGAACACTGTTCTATCCCAGTATTTGATAAACACGTTGACTCACACCCTGCGCATACAGTGCATGTTACCTAACCAACTTACACACCTTATGTAAGACAATCCTGATATTTCTGCAACCATAATCCACGCTCAGAAGAACCCGCTGCTGCTTTTTCACCAGTTTGGCTTACGCAAGAGGCCAGTTTACGTCAATTAATAAATTATTTGTTCTCAATGCAGGCAAAAAAGCCCAAAGTTAAATGTACAACCAAGGTATAGCGTATGAATAAACCATTACTTGAATTTAAATACTGGGGAGAACTGGGTGGATGAAATTAGGTTGTAATAAATCTAAAAACAAATACGAAAATGAATGGCACACAAAGTGGGGTGAAAATCGACATACAGCACTGTGCAAAGGTTTCAGGCAGGTGTGGGGAAATGCTGCAAAGTAAGAATGCTTTCAGAAATAGAAGCCTTAATAGTTTATTTTTATCAGTTAGCAAAACCCAAAGTGAATGAACAGAAGAGAAATCCAAATCAAACCAATATTTGGTGTGACCACCCTTTGCCTTCAAAACAGCATCAGTTCTTCTAGGTGCGCTTGCACAAAGTCAGGGATTATAGTCAGGTGTACGATTGATCAGTTATACCAAACAGGTGAAAATGATCATGGTTTTCAAATGTAGGGTGAAACACAGCCATTAACTGAAACAGAAACAGCTGTGTAGGAGGCTTAAAACTGGGTGAAGAACAGCCAAACTCTGCTACAAAGGTGAGGTTGTAGCACTCTATGTACTGTATTCAATGCAATGGTTTAATGATGTAAAAAGCTGTGCTGTCCTGTCGAGTAAAGTACTGTAACACCAGGGTAACGGAATCATTATCCGATAATAAAATAAAATGTTTGCGTCCAGCAGATGAACCGCAAATCTGTCCTCATATGTAGTAAATTTTGCCGCTGGATGTCATTTATCGTACGCAAGCCCAATAGGAAGGCTGCGTACGTACATAGAGGGTACAGAGATTCTTCCAACATCCCTGCTTTCTTCAGGTATACGAGGACCAAATCTGACAGCTCAGCAGAGCAAAGCCAGCCCCATCGTGGCCTCTTCTTCACTGTTATAGTTTGGCTCGTGCTGCATTCAGTCCTCAGCCTCCATTACCCTTCGTGTGCCAGTTTCACCCGCTGTAGCCTGTGTAGTCGTGGTCCCTGGTTGGATTATCCAAACCATGTTAACTTTTTTGGTGATGTCAGCTGATGCTCATGCTTTCCATTGGTTTACGGCTGTTCGATGACTGAATTAATAGCTAAATTTTGACGGCCGTGTTTAGGTTTGTTTTGTTTGTGACCATTACGCTATATGATAGCTGTGAAAGACCTGAGCAAGTGCGGGTAGATGTTCACTTTTACAGAGCAACCAATGAAGGGAAAGTTCCTTGTTATGCTGTCATGTCTAATATTAACTTTTAAAGCAATTGTGTTAAGTTTGAAGGTATGTGGTGCTATTTTAGTGTAAATGGAGTATGGGAATACATATTTTTTAAGGTTCGAGTTAATGGTTATCACATCTATTTATAACAATTCACTTCAATTTTTTTTTTTTTTGGAAAATGAGTTACTTTTCTAAGACAAGACTGTCAGGTAGTCGTGCTAATTTTACACGCGGATGTCGAAAAATGATTTATTTTACCCATTTCGGCTACATATGAGCCACATCAAAATACAAAGTGAAATCCCACATTTGCCTTGTGTTGGCATGTCTTTACAAGTATGTCCAAGTGTCCAAACGCTGCCGTAAACACTGTAAGAACATTTTTGCTCAGTTGGTTTTATAGCACGGTGATATTTTTTAAATAATTTTATAATTATTAGATATAATTAATATAATATAAATATAATTAATATAATAATTTTTATAATAATTTTTAAACGTTTTTCATAGGATGCTTGTCTTGTATACTGTTTAAATACACTTTAAATATGAGAAGCCACAAGTTTCTAATAGGTTTGTGTGACTGTTGCAGAGCCATTTTCTCCTTCCTCCGTCCCTAACAAAGCCTCGATTAAGAACCAACAGTGGTCCGACGGCGCCGTGTTCACTGGGAGGGGTGCTAGTGTGTGGCAACTGGGTGACTTATGGTGTCATTTTTTAAATTGGCCTGTACCGCACGTCTAATAAATCAACATACAGGTCATTATCTGGTTCATTATCCTCCTAATATGATTCACTCTCGGCACGGATCGTGGTGCGAAAGCCAAAGCCCCTCCCTGACTGAGACCAACTGCCCATCTGTGTAATAATGTGTTTGCAGGGCAATAACGCCATTGTCAGCACAGCTGAGCAAAACTGTGGACTTCTGAACTCTATTATTATTATTATTATTATTATTATTATCATTATTATTAGTAGTAGTAGTAATATCGTCATCATTATAATTGTTATTGTCATGATGATGATGATGATTATTATTGCTATTATTATTATTATTATTCTTGTTAGTAGTATTAGTAGTATCAGTAGTAGTATTAAGAGGGGAAAGATTTCTTTATGAATTGAACAAATACATATATTATTATTGGTGCTGCTTTTTTTAGTCTCTGTTGTTAAGCTGATTTCTTTCCGTGTCCCTCAAAAATAACCTAGCTTGCAGAGCCTAAAAAGTACAAAGAACTTGTTTGGAAAATATTTTTTCATCTCTATATCTATGAAGCTGCAGCTCCGTCTGTTTGTTTGTTTGTGCTTTTCACGCCACGGACTTGACGTCTATACCTGGCTTAGCTTTGTTACAGTTGCGATGGAACGGTTTTATAAGCAAAGGTAGTAAATGGATGGAAATAACTGGCTTTACAGAAAAATAAATAGCTCAGTATCGGGTAAATCGCTAGTTGTTTTCTCAGACCATCTTGTTATGTCGGAAAGGGGCACTTGCCGCCATTCTCTTCAAGCAAATTGGACATAAGACTTGGTCACTGCAATTGTGCGAGGGTGAGCCAGAAGATCTGTGTAAACTTCTCGAGGAAAAAATGGGCAGATCAGCACTTCATCAGCAAACTGTACCTTCCTGATCTTCCTCTGTGACCGAAAGGGACGTATTAACAAATGGAACGGTTCGACAATCCTGGCCGCATCCCTGACGAAACTTCTTGTCGAGCCCAAGGTACGAAACTTGAAGCAATGCTCTGTCTGGACGGCCGTGATGATCGTACGGGAGAAGTTACAGCTGAGGGGTTAATAAATGTAAGATGAATTTTTAGTGGTCATTTAACCAGCACATATTCGCTTGTGACCCCCCTGGTTCCCCCTCGAAAAAACGTCGGTTGAATGGCAAGCGTAATGCATTTCATTAAACGTACACATCCGACAGCTACAATATAAAAAATCGAGGGTAGCTGCAGGGCCACAATAAGGAGAGGGGCCTCGATTTAAAAAGTAACCATATATTCAAATTTGCTCCTAAGCCGAGCGACAGATCTGACGATGCCTCCCAGGCATCTCCGTGATGAAGTATGTCCTTACTAAGAGGTGATCGAGGATGGCATTACTAATTTAATATATGTAGCTGGAGCGGAATACAGAAGCTGGTCCTCGTAGTGTTGAGGCCTATTGTCTTGTCTTTCGCTCAAGTCCAATGCAAAGTCTCACGGAAATGGCAGTAAGCAGCATTTACTGCACTTTCGGAGTTGCACGCAGTTACCGAGAACTGTGAAATAATCGGAAGTATCGCCGTCTTAAGTACAAACGCTGCGAGAACGTGACTCACTCAGGCGTTTAATGCGCCAAAGTGGCTACAGGCACCAATGCGACAATGGATTGTTTGAATCATATGTAGTGCGCACGCTAAATATAAATACCGTTTTTACTTCAGTGTTCGCTTCACTCGACGAACTGCCAAAGAGGAGAGCAGAACCTCGCAGCTCTTCCAGACGTTACGTTAGCAGTCACCCCTGGCTGAAAAACAGCGGCAAACTATATGTTACTGTCACAAAGTCGGCGATTCGCGTTGACAGTTTGATTTTACGAAGAAATGGCTTCTACAAAATCCACAAGAAACACATATGAAGGCGTTCGCAACCTGCAGCTTTCGACAACAGCAGCACCTGCACGAATCCAACAAATTAAAGTAAACAAGCGAAGAATAACGTTGCACAACGTAAGATGGATTACAGCATCTAGGGTGAGGATAAGTCCTTGTCGTACCACCGGGAGAAAGTGCACTTAGGGTAAGATCATAGCAAAATTATAGTTCTTTATAAAAAGGCACTTATCCCTGTCTTAGCCTCTTTCAGTGGCATAAACCATCTCAAGGCTCATGAATCAAAGGAGGCCTGCCCTGCGTCCCATGTTTTAAATGTTCCCGACCGCAGGGGATTTAACGTGGTCTAACCAGATATCGAACGGTACAGATGGCGATGTCCACCAAACCGACCGTTAGATACTCTTAACAAGATTGGGTTACGGCCTCACAAGCTCTCTGTCCAGGGGCATCCTTCAATGGCGAACCATCTGCCGGCTCGACGTTCCGAACACCCGTACCTCTTGCGGGGTACCGGCGAGAGCTATTAATAATGAATATCAATACTTATTAGCTTTATGAGTGGGTGAGAGCAACATGAAAGAAGCAACATGCCAATAAACTGCCAGTATGTCCACATACACAAAACAAGGGCAAACGCTCAGAAAGGCTGCAATATTTCACAGCTGATAAGTAATCGATATGTCTGACTGCGTCTCATGGACATGAACATGTTTTCCCATCTCCACCGGGATCGGGTCAAAGAAAACAGGCGTAAAAGTCATGTCTCCGGTCCGCTGCTGCAAAAAAAACACAAACGCGAGACTGATGGCGTGATGTCCTGCTGCTCTGGAGATGCCGGCAGATCCGACTATTATCTAGCTTCAGTATTTAAATTTTTTTTTCTCCCCTTTAAACACAGGTGACATAGATTCAATTTTGTTGCTGAAATAAAATCCTCTACAAGGTGCAGCATCATTTCTAATCTTTATTTGATCTTTCTTCCCCGTCTGGATGTCAACATGCTCTGCAATGCTCGCTTACCGTTAGTATTTTGTCCAGCGTTTGGAAATAAATGAGAACCTGAAAACAAGCTGCTTATTTGTTTTCCAAAGCCAGTCTGGGCTGCAGAGTCGCTCAGTTTAGGGGGGGGGGTGTTAAATCTCATCGCCTTCAAACCTGGCGGTGACATCTCTCTTAGAGGCTCCCCTGCAAGGGGACCGACTGCATTATGTCAATGAACACTCTAAATATGAAGAAAAATCCTTGGTTTTTAAGTAGGATGAATGTGTTCAGAACACAAAGCCTCCAGCCCAATTTCTTCTGAAAAATGGACCATCCGTTCCTGCTTTTCTCCCGTTGTGTGCGAGCTGCCAAAGTGCCCGGCACAGGGAAAGCTGGGCGACCACAGTCCTTTGCCGCAGCTTCCGTCTTGGGTTCCGAATGCTAATGACGCCAGCGATTAATCGAGGTTTTGATATGTTTGGAAATCTCTTGAGCAGCTTGGATGTGTTTCAGCATCCACTGTCCCAGCTGCCTTTGAGGGTAACACTGTGTGAAAGTATTTGGCCCCTCAGACCACATTGGTGTTGAGATGTCTTGGAAAACAGGAAAACGGAGTGAATGTTGTGGGGGGGGGAAAGTGAAATGTCCGCCCGTTGAAGAAAAATGCCGTGCTCTGTGAGGACCTGGGAAGGTCATCGCCTTTCTTGTAGTTGCAGGTGAAAACCTTCCTAAAATGACCTGGTCCCAAATTCCTGTCGTATAATTCAGTCCACAGCTCATTGCTCATTGCAACCAGCATAACTGACCCCTCTGTAGAAGTATGAGGACTTTTCTGGTTCTCGTTGGAGGAACGGGCCACGTTTTGTTGCTCTTTATTACTGGCAAGAACGAGGGTCTGTTTCTGAAGCACCTTGCAATCTTCTCATCTGGCCCCATTTCTTTGCTCATTGTTGGACTCATAATACGTAATATTTTCATATAAATTGAGCTTATCATAATTTTTTGACAATTTCCAGTGGGTTTTGAAAGTATTCACCCCCGAGGTCAACCGCAAATTTGTTGCACCGCAACCGAATGTTGCAACACAATTGAATTTGATTTTTTTTCCCCTTTCCTTTTTCCTTTTTTGCAGATGTTATTGCCGTTATCATTATTGTTAAATAGTCTTATTTCGTTCTACTCATTTATAAATAAATCTTAAAAACAAATCTAGTTAACATTAAAAATGTGCAGTGTCAGAAGTATTCACACTGTGAGACATCGCTATGGGATTTTCATTTAGGAAAATTGAAAAATAAAAAAAAATCCACCTCCCTTAGTGTTCAGGAACTTAACACTTTGTCTTTTGTGGTATATTGTGGCTGTGATAGCAATATGGGGTGGAAAATGCTTTCTACAAATGCTGTATAGTGGGTACCGTCGGCTAAGGGGGGGCGGTCCAAGGGTTCAAGGGTCGCAGGTGTAAAAATAACCGTAAGTGCTGAACACGACGTGGGTTGGACACCCAGACTCCGAGTCAAATCTCCCCTTCCTTTAAAAACCGGTGGCTAAGGTATTGCCGTGAATTAACACAGTAAAAACCAGCCAGCTGTATAAACGGGCAAATCACCGCAACTCGCCTTTTATAAAGTCATAACATCAAACGATAATAACGTGCGGTTCGTGTGTGAAGAACTCCCTGTTGCTGTCAGCATCCCAACATCCCCAGTACTTGTGCCTTAGTATCACCGGTCGTGTTCTGCTCCAGTTCTACCTTAAACCAATTGCTTGGCCCCAGTCCTAACCCAGTTTCCAGGCTCCTACCCTCAAGTAATTGTGGGCTTCTGGCAGGTTCTCCTCGTGTCTTCAGTGCAGCTCCCTCTTTCTCTTTCTCCTGCCCTGCTTAGCCTGACGTGTGCAAAACATCTGCAGCCCAATAAAGCGGTAATTGATATTATCTTCTCATTCCAGCCAGTTATGCTGGCGCTAGGCTGCTCTTGTTCATATATCCCACCCGAACCTTAGTTCTCTTCTGACAGCTGCCACATGCTCTTTGAGTTTGCCTCCAACTCAGCCGTCTTCCAGTTTCTCTGAAAACCCAATATCTAACCACACGGGGGAATTTCTCCACATTGTTTGTATGCCTGGCACATGTTTTACCCTTCAGAACATAAACTCATGAATAAGTTATAAGCTATAAGAGCCAAAGCTGGGCCTCCACAGTTATCACACTGCTGGATAAGGAGATTTCCAATATCAAATTTAACTGACAATCTCAGCTTTTGCTGGGGAATATAGTAAGTCGCAGTCAGGACATGTTCTCTTCAATAGCCCCTTGTGTTATCTTTGTGTGGAGGCTTGTGTTTATTTTGATGTCGCCCAAAAAAATCCCAGGGAAGTAAGCGAATGGGAGGAGGAAGACAGATGAAAAGGGTGTTTGAACTTCACGGTTTTGCGCAACTTTGACGGACGTCGTCTCCTGGTACGATTCCCGCTATTCTCTCCGCGGTGGTTACACCACGCTTACCCTAAATGTCCCAGGCAGCTGTGAGCAATAGCTGTGTGTCACACTATCCAGCTCATGTCACAGAAAAGTGACACGTTTGCGTTCGTATCGCTTTCTTCCGTTTCAGATTAATTATTATCGTTTTTATGTTTTACCCGCAGCGTCGTGATTTTGCTTATTTGCAGGGCGGAGGCGGCAAACCACATACTGGGGTACAAACTGTGGCCTCAGTGAGGGATGGGAGGTGCATTTTACGCATAATCGTTCAGGGCTGCACATCTACGATTGTGAAAATGCAATTGAAATTTCATCCTCCTATTTGTTTATTTTTTTTCTGACGTTTGCACGAAAACAAAAAAAAAGGAAAAAAAAACTAGACTAAAGTAGAAGTATAATTTAAATGTAGGGGCTGCCAGCTGAAGCCAGCGGGTGGATGGATTCAAACGTGCCGTTGTGCGCTCCGCGTGAAATTCGTGGGGGTCCCTTGGGGTGAACACTTTCCAATAAATCTGAGCACACTTTACCAAGGGTGAGCTCGCTGGTGCGCTACCGATATTGGGGGGGGGCTAAAAAATAAATTTATTAATAAATAAATGATTTCGGCCGAGCCCTTGCCGCCGGTGGCCGTGATGCAAACAATACATTAGCATGCTGACCCACGTGACTAAGGAGTCTTTAACATATGAGACCTGGGGAAAGAAACCGTGTTTACCACATGCTGACACTAACAAGCTGAGCTGCAGCGCCTTCCCTGGCTCCTCACTACCTGGCAGACAGGTGAGCGGTAGACGCTATATCGCCAGACAGATCTCGAAAAGATCACCTGATCTTTGCATGAAAACAAAATAATATAAGCGGGCGCAGTTAAGGTTCGGTTTTTTAATATTCAGCGGCTTCACGCTTGCCCTTTTTCACAGCCGGGAAACCGTGGACCGAAACGTTGCCGAAACACGGCGCTTCCTCAAGAGGTCCCAATCTACCACACATCTGTTGACGCAGAATAAAATAATGCAGATGGATTAAGGGCTCCAGAAGTATTTTAACTCACCGGCACAAGGACATTAACCCATGTTAGTGTGTAGTTTCACCTTGATTTTCCGGACCTCGATTTTAGAGAGTTCGGATTTTATGGACAGCTTCAAAGTATTGCTTCCATCTATCCAACCCTTCATCTATCCATCCTTCCATCCTTTATCAGTAGCTACTTCATCCTGGTTGTGGTTGCAGAAAGTTTGAATAAATTGCAGGAAAGATTATAAACAAATGCTGTGACCAGGACAACGGTTATTTTTTACTGATGGATGGATGGATGGAAATTTTATTATTTACTATACAAATGTAAAAGGGAACAGTCCCTGGCAGGCTGTGAAGTGAGGTTTGTTTGTGACTTCATAAGACATCAGTTCCACAAAGTGCTCCCCGGCGTAGTGAGAGCGAGGCTCCTGGGGGGGTGCCACGGGTGCCCTCTCCACGAGGCGCCTGCAGAGGTGAGCCGGGGGTAGAGAGCCGCTCCGACAAACACACGGGGCAACAGGCTTTGCGGTGTGTCGTCTCGGCTTGGCTGCGGGCCCTGTCAGTTTGGCTTTGCATTTCATTTGTCCTCCTCGACCGCTTAATCTGTGCTTCGAGAGGCAGATTTTTAGCTGAAGGGAAGCCAGCTGAAGCATGAAAGATAACTTTTTAAATAAATGCACCGCACCCATCTATCTTTGTTTATCCTGTGCCTAAATGCACCAGGTTCTCATGTCACTGTGTGTGTGTGTGTGTGTGTGTGTGTGTGTGTGTGCCTGCAGAGGACAAAAGACACTTACTGAATGTGACTCCTGGTCCCCTGCAGTATCACCTTTCTCATAAATTACAAGCTGAAAAACAATCAAACTAAAAACAGAAAATTATTATTATTATTATTATTACGGCCGTTGTTGTTGTCACTTTTAAAAATCTTTTTAGAGCTGGTGTTTTGGCATGTGACAAAATCAAAATAAGCTCTAATAAATGAACGCTGCAGTGACAGGAGGAGGACAGGTACCAGTAGCAAATGATATAAATATTACATTACAATGTCAAAGCGCATGACCATCAGATGTATTATTAAAGCTTTCCTTCCCTGTGCGGTGTTTCATTCCGAAAGCCTCTCTCAAGCTGCGGTCTTTCAAGGGACATTTCAGGCATTAGAATAAGGCATCAGGCCCTGTTATGCATGTTATCTCTGGTTTATGATGCTGCTGACCACCTCTCCAGAACAACCCGCAGGTCCTGCATGACTTCTTCTCTGTCACCAACTTGCATTTATATCGTTTTATTCATAAATTCAAATGGATTCAGCAAGCGGGCCGCGACTGCGGTACAGCTGCTAAAACTAATCACGGGTATGAAGGAGTTCTCAGCAGGTCCGACGCGAAGGTGCGGAATGAGAATCAGGCTGGCGAAACGCCGGAGCGACTGAGTCGCGTCTCCTTGTTAATGCGACCGTCGCCCCCGTCCCTCTGGTTACCTTCCCGTTGCTTTCTTGCTCGGAAAAAAAACGACGGCACGAGAAGCAGGATTTAACATCATTAGCCAGATTTAATGCGGCGAGGACGGTAATGGGGACAAATTTTGCACATAAGCGCAGGTGATTCATCGGAGGCCACAACAAGGGCGGCTTTGCGTCACCTTCTGGTCTTGTTCGTATCACGATGCTACATGGAGTTATGGAGTCAAACATCTGCCCCGCCCGCAACTGCGACGCCTTCCCGCTGTCGCGAGGACCGCTCGGCGTCGACACGTTTTGCCTGAGATAATCTTGCGCTTTTTTTTTAAAAAAAAATCTTTCACCCCTTACGTTCGTGTAACGAAACTCAAAAAGCGCAATAATGAAAGCGAATGATTTTTCAAAGCTGACGGCAGCCAGCGTGGCAGATTCTGCTCGAGAGCGGAATGCTCTTCGCCATCATCTCCGCTGAGTCACGAGTTGAGGAGTTCAACATGTACAAAAAAGAAAAATACGTTTTCAGAGCAATTTATTGAAGAAATGAAACTCCAACCAACCATCTATCTATCTATCTATCTGTCTGTCTGTCAGCCTGTCCATCCATCCATCTGTCTGTCTGTCTGTCCATCCATCCATCCATCTATCTATCTATCAATCTATCTGTCTGTCCGTCTGTCCGTCAATCCATCCATCCATCCATCTATCTATCTATCTATCTATCTATCTATCTATCTATCTATCTATCTATCTATCTATCTATCTGTCTGTCTGTCAGCCTGTCCATCCATCCATCTGTCTGTCTGTCTGTCCATCCATCCATCCATCTATCTATCTATCTATCAATCTATCTGTCTGTCCGTCTGTCCGTCAATCCATCCACCCATCTATCTATCTATCTATCTATCTATCTATCTATCTATCTATCTATCTATCTATCTATCTATCTATCTATCTGTCTGTCAGTCTGTCCGTCAATCCATCTATCCATCTATCTGTCTGTCCATCCATCCATCCATCTATCTATCTATCTATCTATCTATCTATCTATCTATCTATCTATCTATCTATCTATCTATCTATCTATCTATCTATCTATCTATCTATTTATCTATCTGTCTGTCAGTCTGACCGTCAATCCATCCATCCATCCATCCATCTATCTATCTATCTGTGTTTGATTATTCACGTTTCTGATGTTTCGGCTCCATGTTGTCTTTGAGCAAAGCCCTCGTGAAGCCTCACAGAGGTGACCTCAGTGTCACCAATGATGCCCAAAGAGAATAAAACCAAGGGCACAGCTGCACAAAAGTGATGTCGTCGTCGGAACGTTTCGTTCAAAAGTAATGCCATCAACCGATAAGAATCAGTGCAAAAGCAGAACTATAAACAAAAAAAAAAACCCGCAACAAATGTTCAGACAAAATGAGCCAAATATAGTCTGACAGGATTCCCTGCTGAGTGCAGCATAAGGTGTATCGTCGCGAGCCCGTTCCCACAGGCACCCCAGTGGTCCAGGGTATCTCCAAAGTAAAATGTTTCCGTCTCAGCCACCCTGCTCTGGGATCGCATTTGCGAAGCTGGCTGGGTGCACCAGACCATTTGGAGTCCTCTCGTGACAAGTACCGTGCGTGTTTCCCAGCGGAGGAAGTGTCTGTGGAGAACAGATGGAGGAAGTATTGGGCCTCCATCCTTTGCTCTGTATGTAGTGGCTGTTATTAGGCGCATTCGGAAGGCATCCGCGAGAAGTGACAAATTACCTCCGTCTCGGGGTGCCGATGCGGGCTGATGCGGTTCTCAGCCCGCGGAAACGGGGGAAGAAGAGTCGCGGCGCAAACAGGAAGGAGAAGCGAGCTGAAAGCCCGAGTCTGGCTCAGTCGGACGACTTGTTTCCATCACCGCGCTAAACATCAGATTTATCACTGACTCAGAAACGGAGGAGACCCTTCCAGTGCCACCGACTATTTTTTTTTCCCTGCTAATTACCATAATTCTTTGCCTCATTCATTAAAAGTGCCAGAAGAGAAACTGCGTCATTAGAAAGCAAGAAATGCACTAAAACACATTTTCAAGCGCAGCGGCGCACAAAGACCGTCAGAGCAAGTAAACATGAACCTTATTCCCACGCCGGAACCCCACAGTCTAGGAGGGTGGAAGATGTTTTTGCATGTCAGGCTTTAGATGAGATTGAAATGAGCTGAATTAAACATTTTTCGTTGCGGGAAATAAAGCGGGCCGAGAAAATCAGTGTTTCGTATGAATAAAAGGAACAAAAAAAAAACACATCCAGGAAAAATACGCGCGACGACAACAGCCCCCGTTTGAATGACAAGTGGGACGGGTGGACAAGAGCAGGACTCGCCAGACGGGAGGCTCTGTATCGCATCGCATTGTTTACAGGTGAATTTTATATCCATTATGTCATGGTTTCATAAATCAAGAATAACACGCTCTGCCAAGGACCGGGAACAAATAAGTAAATAAATCTGAACAAAGATAATCTGTCTCCTTAGTCAAAAACAATAAATAGTCTATTTGTCCGGTATTTCCGAGAATTATATCCAGGAGCACCTGTTGTTGTGCGAATATCCAAATATTTCAGAATATACAGTACTGTGCAAAAGTGTTAGGCATGCAACTTGAATGTGTGTTGAGAAGTACAGGTAGATTCTTATCTACCATCAGGGGGGTTTCTGGTTGGTCCCAAATTCATTCTGCAGCCTGAGAATGACCTCAAACACCCAATCTCAGTCATACACAACTATGTTGAGCAAAAAGAAGGAATCCTGGCACAGATGCTATGGTCCCCACAGAGCCCCGATCTCAACATGATCAAGTCAGTCTGGGAGGACATGCAGAGACAGTCAAAGTGTGCAGAAGAACTGTGGCCGGTTCCTCAAAATGTTTGGAAGAACCTACCAACCTCTACCTTAAACTGCATGCGAGTTTACATAAGAGAACTGATGCTGTTATAAAGGCAAAGGGTGGTCCCACCAAATATTGATCTGGTTGAGGTTTGTTTTGTCTACTGCACTTTTTAGAAGGTTTATCGATTAATAAGTATTCATGGCATTATTTCTGGAACTGTCCTCGCTTTGTGGCATTTGTCCCACAGGTGCCTAAGACTTTTGCACGGCACTGTAACTAGCCTGTAAAAGCAGCAGCATAAACACGGGGAAATTTTAATGGAAGTGGCCCGTTCATCAGTTTACTTTAAACTCCACCGAGTGCAGCAGAGGGATTTTTTTTTTTTTTTTTGGTTGAACTTTTTGGAGGTTGCGGTTCATTTTTATTTATTTTT
Source organism: Arapaima gigas (assembly GCA_900497675.1). NCBI lineage: Eukaryota > Metazoa > Chordata > Actinopteri > Osteoglossiformes > Osteoglossidae > Arapaima > Arapaima gigas. The sequence goes on along the minus strand of UFQX01000462.1, from coordinate 237,317 downwards.
TTGTTCATATTCGCTTTGACATTGCCATGAGCAATGAGTCCTGGAAGATCAATTATGTTTATCGCTCCTGCAGACAGAGGAGTAATTCTCAGAACTGAAGGCAGATAAGCTATTGTGCGGAATGTGAGAGAAACAAACTGGCACACAGAAGAACATTTCCATAATTTGAACTGCTTTTCGCACCAATTAGAACAATATTTAATAATTTACTCTTTAATTAACAAGGGGACAAGGAGAACTATACCGGAAAGCAGCCTTTGATGGAGAATGTTTTGCCGTATTAAATAAGTACAAAGTGAATAAAGAGCAAACATGAGTCAGGATTTTTCTGCTTCCTTCTAGGTTGTATGAATGAACGAATGAATGAATGAACGAATGAAACGATTAGTCATAGTGGGAAACTCGCTCGGCTGCAGCAGACAATATAGATCATACGTACACACGTCACAAGTCAAAACTTTGAGTACAGTTGGTGTTGAGCACGGCTGGAAACTTTTTATAATTATATTTTAGTATTTGGTATTTTGATGAAGAAACAAGGCACCACATCTTCCCAGCTCATCTGCAGCTGGTACCAGAAGTAGGACACTTGTTGCCCTTCTTCTGCCTAGTTTGTCCCATGTCAGTATTGCCCAGGTCTCCCAGGTGTATGACAGCAGAGATAAATAACCAGGTGGACGAGTTACTAAAATGAAAGGGTGGAAAAAATAAATAGGGTAGCGTGGAGGGAGGTGGATGAAGTCTGTCGTGAGGTCTTCAAGCAGATATTAAGAGTTTGTTAAGAGGTGTCCACCACTGCAGCGGGAGGAATCACTGCGGAGCTTGACGGCTGCGGGTAGAAAAGAGTAACACATACCTCCGTTTCTGCGATTCACCACAGTGGAACTGTAGAAGAATATTTTCATGAGGGAAATGAGATTTTTCTCTCTGCCAAAAGACGAGATTTTCCCTCTCGCAGCTTCTTTGGTTAAATTCTTTTCGCTAAATGGCCTGTTTCCTGGATTCCTCTACCGAACAGCTGCCCTTTGTCCACCTGTTGACTTTTCGTGAGAGGCTGGGGGATATGCGTGTACCTTGGCTTTACATGTCCAAACCTGGTTGATCAGTTTTTGGATCCCTTACTCTCAGTGGTGCATTTTGAATCGAGACTGCAAGTTTCAGCGCTTTATAAAAGCGTGTTTCAGACAAAGAAGATCGTGAATCCCCCATACATGCATGTCACCTGCGTTCAACTCTTCCCTGCCCTGCATGGGTTAAGTAGAAACTAGACAAGTTTGGCTTGTTTGTTCCTTGCTTGACTAAACTCTTCCACAGCATGTTGAGGGAGCAAACCCCCTCCAGCTCCGCTCTACCAATTCTCATTTGGTGCACGGATCCCTAAAGGCCCCTGAGGTTCACCACCATCTCCTCAGTCTACACACCTGGTTCACGCTGCACTACTCGACAAAGTCGCTGACCAGGTCCCTGGTCTCATTCTGCTGCCCATCCTTGATACACTCAACAGCTGTGTAGTCGGATGCTATGCTAATACATACTTTTCCGGTTTCACGCAGTGTGACTAACAAACCGATAGCTTCACAACGTCTCTTCAGTATGGTTGGCGTGGAAGCAGCTTAAAACCAGTTCTATGGATCAGACAGAGACTGATTTATTCCAGATCCGAATAATTTATGCCCCAACGCGTCTTCCGGTATAGAAGGGAGTCTCAACAGCTTGCCGTTGTCCTTGTGTGCTTGTTGACCAAATTGTTTCTCTGTTGCACGCGTTCTGTTTGTTTACTACAGAGAGCTGGTGGCTCCTCGCCAGCGCTCTCCACTATGCACTCGCCTGCTGTTTTATCAGCTCAGAGAAATCCTACAGCTAAAGAAGAACAGAGGACTCACATCAAACAGTCAATAGACCCAGAGGCTATGGGTGGATTGGGGAAAAGTCTTCAGCGATGTGCTTTGGTTCAACATCAGCCAGGATTTACTTATTTATTTTTTAATTTTGTGAAGAACCAAAGGTATGCAGCAAGTTTACATCAAAATTTATATCCACTGTGTCGGTGCAACACTTGAGGGTGCTCAGCTCGCGGTTGCGGTTCGCGTTCTTTAAAAGCACAGATGTCCGGCGTACTCCAAACGCGTTGTTAGGTTTTAAAAGAAGCGCGTTAGGTGGTTTTGCGATTTGACACAGTCGGCAGCGCGGCGTGACCGGAATCGCTCGTGGCGACAGGCGGTAACAGTGGAAGAATTGATGGAACTGATTGGGATTGTGTGAGGGTGTAAGTGTGTGACTGGAATCGAATAGCGTTCAGTCAGGTTGCATCGCGGTCCGAGTTACAGAATTACAGGCTGCGTTGTCCGAAATCTTTTTGGCTCCTTGTACATATACATACAGCCTGCCCTCGTCTTACGGCTGGGTTAGGGCCCGACGGCCCGGTCGTAAGTCGCGTCGGTCGTAATTCGGATCGTACTCGTGACAGAGCGGTTATTTTGGTGTTCGGCGTACGATAGCGTCGCAAACATTTGTTGATGTTTTTGAAAGTGTTTTGTTTTATTTCTGGCCACAGTGTGATATACTGTCTGTACCATTATTAAAAAAGTCAGTATTATATCGTGTACCGTTGCCAGCTGATGCTATCATAACGTTAGAACGTCGCACTTGTACAATACAGGTGTTGCATATTGTAAATTGCGAGATGTTCACGTTTTAAGTAGCTATAAGATATTCATTGGCTTACCAGGATTCCTGGAAATCATATTTTTTGACCATTTAATTTTTGTATTGTTACTGTTTATCTATTATTATTTCCGTAAGTGCCAGTCCGTCGTACGTTGAGTACAATCTGTATTGTGACCAGGTTGCACTGTAAAGGTTCTCAGTCATGCGTCACAAAATACAGCACAGTCCACAAACATGCTGGGGACATAAAATATGACACAAGACCAACTGGAACCGGATAAGCAGACATTGCAAATAAACATATACTACAACCTACCCCCGGTCACTAAACCGTAATTATCACAAAAGAGAACCGACAAGATACACAAAACGCTTTGTAAATGTGAAATAACACAAATGCTACGCAGCGATGACAGAAAGAGTCCGCTATCCCGCCGCTACACATCCCCCTTCCCCAGGGATCTGCGGCCCACTCGGCAGAAAGGGCAGCCAGAGTCCCTCAGGGTTAAGTCCTGTGAGAAAGGACCGAGCGACAGTCGCTGCAGAGCAGAGGCTGGAGGAGACTAACCAAGTCATCCATAGCAGTCCACAGCCAGAGCTCGGCACAACTTAAAGGGCGCCTCGGTCCCACGCCGACCCCTTGGCTCCATCCGTCCTTCCACTCGGCTGACTGGGACTCCCACAGCGGGGTGAGGCACGGCAGCAGGTTGCTTGTGCAGAGTGGAGTCCAGCAACAGTAGCTCCAAGGTTGGCAGCCAGCTGGGGGAGAAGGCATATGGAGCTGGAGGTGGTCCACCAATACAGCTGGATTGGGACAACCTTGCTTTGCTGCAATGACTATGTACCAGATCCCTACTTCCCCAGTCCTACAAGATACCTCTGAGTGTCCTGGAGCATCTTCACTCTTTTCTTTTCTCCAACTCGTCTGCTACCCATTGGAGCTCCATCCCACTTCTTACACTAGTGTGAAAATGAATGACTCAGGGAACCACGGTTGGGCTACAAGTGCTTTTTTATTCATTGGGTCGACCGTCCCTCTGCTACAACATAAATCAACACATTTTTGCCGCTGCAAACACACTAAATTTATATCTTTAACCTGATCTGCAATCGATATTTTTTGTCTGTGGGACATTTCAGCAAACGTTTCCGGGAAGTTTCCTCTTTTAAACCGCTACCTAACAGTCCACTGTTTCTGTGTCTCTGGTACTACACTAACTAGTTAACTTAATTATTCGTTATTTTTAGGATCATTTCTAATAAAATTGGAATATTTTTTATATTTGCAACATTTTTGCCAAACATTTCTACCTTTTTATTCAGAATATATTTGCTACATAGAAAATATGTACAGTAAATACATACATACCTATATACATATTTGTAGTAGTTTGATATTAATTTGTGTGAATTTTGAGAATTATAATGTATGGTGAGAAAAGAATAATATTTCGTATTGTATTTGGGGTTTTATTTGAGTTTGGGGTGTACTTAGCTTAGAATAAGTAATAATTTTCCCTAAAAATAAAGATATTTGTCATTCAGTATTTATACTGAAGACCTTTAGTATTACCTCAACAGTCCAACTTTAATCCAGTTCATCCAATTCCTTCTTTACAGATAAATTAATTTCTAATTATTCAACATGCCGAAAACTTTGCGACTATCACCTACCTCACAGCGTATTTTACAGCTTATCTTGTACAAAAAATAAGTCCAAGAAGAACTGAAATAGGGTGGGAAGAGTCAAATCGGCACTGTCGCTGTAGGTTCTTCACCTATATCTGTTTACAACAACTGGCTGGTTTTGGTGGCACAGGATGTTTGTCGGAAAACAGGCCCCCGATCGAATGGCTTCTTCACGAGACTCCGTGGGGGGGGGGTCAGGAGGAAGCTCTGTGCTTGTACGTATATCCCGATATTACTCCCCTCCAATTAAAATGTTTCCACAATCCTCTGCACAGCCCACCCCCAGTGTCCATTCATACCAGTAAACACATCCGCTGTGGCGGGCGTAGAGACGAGAGCACCGGCGACGTCACCGTGCAAAAACAAACCCAAAAACTCCATCAGGAAAACAACATTTTAGATTTTAATTTGATCGGTGGGAGGGAAGAGCTCTCGACGGACCCCTGGTTTGAATGTCAGCGGGGGATTGCAATCTGACACGGGGTACGAATGGGAGAGATGTGGCAAATTGCAGGCTGAGGGTTTGTTTCCTTTAAAGGGGAAAAGGTCAGTTAAAACGTTTGAATCTTCAGTCCTTTGTCTGTTAAATAAAGATACATTCATCCTATTGAGATGAAGTCAGGCTACGGACCTGCATTATTTCAGCCCCTAATTGAAGTCAGTGATGGAAACACGTCGGTGCTATGACGACGGCTCTGTGGGAGACCGGGGGGGGGGGGCGTGAAGCTGAGAAGTGGGCTCAGCAGTAGGGAGCAGCCTGCCAAGTCAAAGCGGGGATGTTCCCAAGAAAATAAACAAGAAATCGACTCCTTCGCCGAGCCTCTCGACCCATTTCTGCTTCTGGAGTGATGCTGTACCTCCAGCGCTCATTTCGGCCCCCGCTGTAATATGTACGAAGAAGCCGGGACTCGTTCATCATTACTTTTGACCTCGATTATGAAACGCGGGACGTACAAAAAAATGGCAGGAAAAAAGAAATCAGTGCTACCGCTTCCTTATTTTGAGACTTCATATAATCAGACTTAAATAATGCATGGAAAATTTTCAGCTGTTTATTTACAGAGATAAAATCCAAATTGTTTAAAATGCGCAGGTAATTGGGGGGGGGGGGGGGGGATTCGCATTTCTAACGTTCGAGCTTAAGGGGGTATTTCGTAAAAAATTTTGATTTGTCGCACATTTAAANATGATGGGGGGGGGGGGGGGGGGGGGGGAATTCGCATTTCTCACGTTCGAGCTTAAAGGGGTATTTCGTACAAAATTTTGATTTGTCGCACATTTGACAAGGAGTTTGATTCTATTGTTATGGCCCACAGCTGAAGTTCCTTCTATAAGTTCAGCACGTCAACGAGCGGAGTGTGTTTTTCTTCCACGAAAAAAAAACGTGACATGCGTTCCGTTCAAACACACCTTCCGGTTCCTGCATAAAACTTCTTACCCCCGTTTTATGTGTGTAGATGTATTTCCACACTCACAGTCAGCTGTTTCTGTCTGTGTTGTTGTTACCCAGCACTGCTATCGACGATCGACAATAAAACACACACACACACAGACACACACACACACACACACACATACACACAAAGAAGGATAGACATGCTGTTTTCCCCACCGACACCTATGTTTAAGAAAAAAATTGCAACAAATCTATAGACTAGAAAGGAAGGTTCTGCACTTAGAAAATGCAGATTCAAAATTGACTCGAACCCTTGGCGTCCAAACTCGTCGTGCATCTAACTGAATTTGCAGACGAAATGGGAATTTAAGAGCAGTACCTGCTGACAGCATCCTTGGAAATTAGGAGCCATGCAGGAAGGGGTGTGTGTGGGGGCTCCTCTGTCCAACGTGCAAGTGCAAAACTGCTGGGACCACCAGACCAGGAGCTGGCAGTGATAGGTCTTAATCCAGCAGGACTGAAGTGCTCCACTGCTTGGCCTGTGGAGCAGGACAGATGGCCAATGGGGCAGCAGTTATCAAGCAGGAGAACGTTGAGAACAATATCGATAAGTCCTGCGGCAGCAACAAGTTCAGCAAAGTGTGCCTCGGATCACCCTGAAAATCTAGTAAAGCAAAAATCTAATTTAGCCCATCGCTCTCCGTTTTTCATTTCTCACCTATCATTTATCGCGTTCCCTATTACCTTTGCGTTGAATTAACCCGAGCAAGTGGTCGGCGGAACGTGTCTTTGGCCTGCTTTGATGTACAGAACCAGGTAAACATCTGAACACACCTGAGAAGCCTGGGCAACATCTGCACGGGAGGAACCGGACCGGTAAGTGAGAAGAGTCCCGCGTCTTTGGCAGCTGCTGGGAAGACGAGTTGCTTGTTAACCAAATAAAAACTAGTTCCTGGCAAGCGTGCAGCAACTTTTGACTGTTATTATACAGTTATTATGAAAGCAGCACTTTTAGAGGGAGTGAGAGGCATGAAATTGACTTTGAACATATGTCGTGTCATCTGGCAAAGAAAGGTGTCTCTACAGAAAGAGGATGAAAGATTCCCTTGTTGGACTGGGGTTTGATGAAGACACAAGCACGCAGTAAGCAAAGGGAGACCAAGTCCGCGTCGCCTCCGCATCCTGCTTTGAAAAAGTTCCTCCGGTCATCAGCTGGATGAGTCACCCAAGGACAGCAGCCAAACCCAAAGACCCTTTGAAACCATAAATCAAGTTATTTTATTATTCTTTACCTGCGCCAGGTGACAGCCTGTAACAGCTCTCTTTCGGAATGATTTCCCTGCAGCTTTCCGTACCGCTGGCCGGCGTCCATCACGTCCGGGCCGGACACGGGTCAGCGCGCTAGGCTGAGGACGGTTTCCAACGACGGTCACAAATCCATCCGTTTGAAAGGGCCCTTTTTTTTGTCCAGCTTTTGTTCTTCTTCGAAACGGGGTTTAAAAGGGGCGTGAGCAGTGAGGGGTGTGTCTCGGCGTCGTGAGGGGCATCGCTCCTGTCACCCCGTATTAACAACCTGCTCAATCCTGGATGTGGAGGTAATTTGTAATTAACTGAAAGAACCTGCCGGAAACACATCTCCCTCCTTCAGAGAAACAGAACAACAGCTACATTTCCCACACCCAGCTGGCCCGGGTAATATCTGCACAGTTTTCTCCTTTTAACTTCTTTCTTTTAGTGCTGTTTAAATTTATCGATCTGGCTGATGCTTTTCTCCAAAGCAACGTACAATGTTACACTACTGTCGTGATTTAGCCATTTATACAGCTGGGTCCTTTTTACTCTATCAATTCATGGTAAGTACCTCGCTCAAGGATACTAGAGCGCGGGGGGGGCGGGGTTTGGACCCGGATCTCTTGACGGGGAGGGGGGTCTAGATGTCACGCTTCTTGGAGTCCCTACTTACAGTTTAAATGCGTCCTTCTCCTATTGAGTCAAGATCGATCCAAAGCTAAAGAAAGCATAAAAATAGCTGCTGCTAAAAAGTAAAATACGGCATTAAATGAATCTCTAGCCCTGTGTGGGAATACATTTTTAAAAGAATGTTCTTTTTTTTTCCGAAATGTTCCAGTCTTTTAATGGCACTTGCTCCTCGTGCGCCATAGCCAGGGGTGATTTAGCTCGAGAGACGGCGAGCGCATAGGCAACCTGTCATCGCTGATAAAAGCCAATAAAGTAGAACTCAAAGGAACCACAATGCGCTGTTTATCATGAGAACAAAGTGTTTATGTCACGGGGATGTCAGAAGCTGGATGAGTTGTAACAACCGTGAGAGAATTTGTGAGATTAGCTGCAAGGAAATATATTATCCAGCGCTCAGCGGCCAGGAGAGGCTTGGCCAGACGTCACAATGGCGAGGGGCCAAAGTGCCACAAGAAACTAGTTGCCAATGCGACTCACAGAATTTGAATAGAAGTGACTGCCATTGTCGCGAGTTTAAAATTCAGGGTTCGTTGCTGTTCAGTATTTTCAACTAGGACTCGGCGGAAACTTTTATCCCCAAGGTGAGCTTCAGTGATACGTACAATACAGTAAACTCACTGCAGACTGAGGGCCTTTTATGCAGCACAGCAACTTTGCACACTGTTTTTGATAAATTTTTCATATATTTACCAAAGAAAAAATCAGTGTGATCACTAGAATGGGGCATTAAGTCATTACACACACACACACACACACACACACACACACACTATTGGCATTTTAAAGTCAACAATTTACCCAAGCACATTTTTGGAATGTAGGAGGAAACCCAAACAAACAAGAGGAGAAAATTCGAACCCAACACTATCACGAGCCGGATTTGAATCCTTGTCTGATCTCACAACTTGGTCATATTGTATTCTACTATACTGTACTGTATTATATTTTATTGCCTGATATAGATTAATTCTAGTTCAAGTCTAACATACTAGATTCCCTTGACATGGATTTTCAATAAAAGAACTTCATACCAAGTATATTGCATTTTGCCAGTCATAATATAGCCAACAATATAAAAGTGTGTGCAGTATTTGTATAACTCTAATCCTGTTTTTTCAATTTATAGGTGCCAGTTTTCTTTTACTTCTCAGCATTTGAACATTTCATCCAAAGCTTGCAGGAACTTTTGAGAAGATCCTCACGAGGCATCATTTGAGTCCAAGACTTCCAGGCTCGCACACCCCAGATGCTGACTGCTCATTTTTTTAAGGATCTCCCCAGCTGCGAAGGACATTGCTTCAAATGCAGGGGAATCTCAAACAGGCGGCTTTATGAGGTTCTCCAGGGCCGAGAGCATCAATTTCGCTCTTCTCAGTAACCAACTCAGCGAGATAAAACAGTTGTCACAGGGGCCATGCAGCCCCTTCTCCACCACCACCACCATCACCACCTCCTCCTCCCCATTTTCAGCATCAGACCCACTTCTCCGAGGCTAAAAGAAAATCAATAAAGACCATTAATTTTACAATGAAAAGTAGGAGAGAACATTTCATTGATTCTTAAGGCAAGATAAATGAATCTTAAAAACAGATCTTCAAACTAACATCAAAAACCATATCATGACCAAAGAAGTAGTTCACATCAAACAGCCACAGTCTGCTCACTGGAGGGAGAACAGAAATACTTACGGGCCACAAATTAAGATCCATGTTTCGTCTGATATGCCTTTGTGTTTTAGAGGCTTGACTCAACACTAACTTCAGATCTGCTATTACAAACACAAGATTATTCCGGTTATAAGTTCCTGGAAGGTTCACAATAAACTTAGCATGTGACACAGGCAGCAGTCGCTCTATATCCGAAATCTCAACATGTGGATTTTCACTATAACAGCTCTAGAAAATTAATACCTAAATATCAGTGTCTGAATGGAAGGTTTTGCTATAAGGAATTTTTACTCAAAGCTTATCTCTAATATCAAAATAAATTACAAACATCTATAAATAAATACTGCACAGTATAGTGGTCTGTAATAAAACAAAGTAATGAAACTGTAGGTACAGTCTAACGTTTACTGTTCGGAAACAGGTGTTATCAGCTGTTTCCGCCTGTTTCTCTTCGTGTCGTTTGTCTGAACATTTGTGGCACATCACCACATTTATTATGTGTCTAAATTTCTTTAAATAAACCTATTTATTTATTTGTCAGTTATTAAAGTACAAAAGGTTATTGTATTGTTATTGACGGTGAAAGTGTGAACATTAATAAGACAAGCAACGTATTGATGGTTAACCATTTGTCATGACACTTCAACAGCCAATTGAAAGCTTTTAGAATTTTAGAAGTTTAAAACGCTTTTGAATAAACTGGTTCCTTTCCAGTTCGCCCTGGTAATCCTTGCTAGATGATTCTCTTACACACTGTGGTGTTTTATTCCCCTCCTCGTGTGATAACAGGTTTGTTGGAGGTGGGGAGCTAAACGCAAACTCGGATACTGTCTCTTTCTTCACTCCCTGGAGTCAGGATTCTCCAAGTTGCTTCCCACACACACACACACACACACACACCCTCACACAAACACAAACACACACAAACACCTTGTTTTCCCTCCTCACTACGGGGAGGAACAGTGATGTCTTACACTTAAGGATCCAGAATTATTTGTATGTGCCCATGGGCTCCTAGGAAAAGAGCTCCCCAAAACTAAATGTTGTGATGTTCTACAGCAGATGCCTAGAGATGTTCTGTTAACAGGAGGGGATTTAATGGGATTTTTTACAGTTGTTTCTGGCTCATGCATGAAGGGATTGTTTCATCTGGCAGTAGGTGTGTACAGATTTTTAAAACACAGTTAAAGGGGTGGATCATGGTTCACAAGTCTTTGGTACTAAGCTTTTTTTTTCAAATAACACAAGCTGTTTTCAAAGGCAGATTTTACAGAAACCCGTGCCTTGTTTCAGTTCTGGTTCACATCTTGTGTTTCTAATGAAGTTATTAAAACCTGAAAGGAGGATTGATGCTTCAAAGTACACCTCTGTGATCTCCATCTCTTCTGGCGCATATTATCTCTGTTGCTGAGGACCGACTCCTTGAGCGTGTCTGGGAGGCAACACGATCTGAAGTCTGACATAATGTGGAGGAAAGTCACACAAATGAAGAAACTTTAAAGCAAAGAGTATAACAAATGATCCAGTTCTGTTCATGTCCTATAAAATTATCCTTTTTCACACAAAGCGAGACATTTGTTGATACAGTGATGAGGAGAACCAGCTCAGTATGTAAAATTAAATTACCTATAAAACATATACTTTGACAGATAGATAGATAGATAGATAGATAGATGGACAGATCGACTGACTGACTGAGCGACTGATCGATCGGCTGGTGAAATGGCTGAGTGAATGTGACTGACCCTCTGAGAAACCCTGTATGCTGGGTAAACAGAACAGGTGACGTTCAAATCCCCCTATTAAAAAACACACGCGACATCACACTGCTGAGTCAGCAAAGACTTCGCCCACTACTTTGTCTTCTAAGTTCTTTGAACGGCACAAAGAGCACCTATTAAAGCGCTCGAACAAATTCAGAATACAGATGGATCACATGAGGCTAGACACGTCTAATCTGACCAGAATCGTTCATTTTGATTAATAGAACTGCTCAAATATAACATTTCCTAAATCATTTACAATCGGTATCAAAGACAAAAATCGGTCCTTTTCTAATTCAGTCAACTGAGTGAAAGTTCGTTTATTTCGACTCAATTTTGGTCGAGTGAAAAGTTCAACTGAGGTCCAGTAATTCCAAAGGTCACATCTTTGGGTGAATTATTAACACACTGATGGAAAACAGACCTCTGTGGTAAACACATGCAGCTGACAGGTGGATGTGTGTCCGGAAAGGTGTCTTCAGAGGCACCGCCCAGGATGAAATTGGCATTGAAAGCCCTGACAGGTGTAAACCCCGTACCGCTAAACTCCTTTTCGCTCACCTCTTTATTAAACTCAACGCCGAATAACCCCGAGCATTAAAATTCCATCACATGAAGAGGATTTTGACTCTCCTTTGTCTGAATAATTGCCAGCGATGAGCTTCTCCCTGCAACAGATCTTTGAAAGCGTCGAATGATCATAAAGTTCAATACCTCAACTGGGCAGCACATTCTGTGCAAACTGCCGAAGGCGGATTATTGATCTTCCATTAATGGGCTATCTCCCATAAACTGCCACTGCTGGCTTTAAAAAAACATAAATCAGATTTATTGCAGGTCTTCTCAATAATTCGCAATGACACCATGTTCAAAAAAGCACAAAATTTATCTAAAATCAAACCTAAGCATCTCCTCCTTCCGGTGTGAAGAATCTAATCTCAAGCCCACAAATTCCGAATGCCGTGTTATACTACACTATACTATGTTTCAGAAAGATGATGACTAACTTTTCATCTGGGCTTCCAGAAGTTGAACACAACGGTGGCTGCATCATCTAAGAAGTCCTATCTGGGCCTTGGAGCCTAAACCGAATCTGCTGACCCCCCCACCCACCCACACCAACCCCAGCCCACCCCCTTCAATTTGCATAAAAAAGACCGACACAACACCTCCATTACTGACCCCCCTCTGTCTCCCATTTTTTATTCATTACTATCACCATCCATTATTAAACACTTTCCGCTCCATGGAGCACAATTTATTTCCACAACCCTGGTCCCCCATTTTACCACTTCATGTTAATTTTATGAACACATAGGGGTTATTTTACCACCACAAATCAAGACACTTCTAAATGTAACCTTGATACAGATGCTGACTGATTTATCCCATCATGAGCAAAAAAACTTTTAACTGCAGTTTCTTACAACCATTTAAAATTTTTAGTTGATCTTGCAGATACTTATCTTCGCAGCTTTGAATTTCTTTCCCCCTAAATCTTTCTCTCACCTAAATGCGTTTATGCATATTACTGTTATAACAAAATGGAAAAGTTGGCACGTGCGTGACATACTCTGTACAAGCAATGCAAAAAAAAAAAGTTCCAGAAAGCGCCGTTCTGCCAAAGATGCACCCCGCATCTCGAATCTTGAGCCAGGAAGGCAGAAAGAGGGGACATTCCTCGTTCGGCATGGCTTACAGAAATCCTACGTTATTAAATATACGCTTTCAAAGACGCCACAGATGAGTAAGTGTGGTGACGCTTGCTTATGGGCACAGCAGCACAAGGTGCGTGTGGAATAGAGAGCGAGCTGAGGATTGATGAGCCAACCTTCTCCATGCTCTTCTCGAGACTCACAGCTCACGGAAACCGGACAGTAGGGCTCACTCCAGCCAAATGACAGTTTCAAAGACTTGTGTCTCAACATGAGTGGTAAACCTGAACCAAATTAAACGGTGCTTTATTCCAGTGAGTGGGAGCTTAAACACTGTAATAAATATTTTAGTGCGGCACCGCAGTGGTAAAGGGGTGTTGCTGGTTGTGCAGATCAGTATAAACTTGACTGACATATAAATCACAGCCATAAGAGTTCAGATGTACTGCGAGAATGTATCTACATTTGCAATATTTCAAATATGGATGGATGGATGGATGGATATTTTACACTAAAACTCGCCATTTTCTGGTTGGTGCAGGTTGGCACGTATAACATCTGAAAAGTCGTACAAAAATATGAATTAAAATAAACTTTGTCATCATTGGAGCAGTGATTTCCCGAGAGCCTGCAGTAGAGGTATAGGAAAATGAAGGAAGAGTATAGGAAGGTAAAATGAGGAGCATAAATCTCTTTTCAGATGTATACAACTTGTAATAATGGTGAGCTCACTGAGGACCCAGTTCAGCAAGGGCTGCCATCATTTAATACTGTGGTTGATGTCATGTTCAACTTAAATCAGGACCTGGTATGTAGTATTAATATTAACCCCAGCACGTTATTATTATTATTATTAACTCGAGAAAAAAATGTGTGAATTACTACAATAAACTTATGCAATTACTGCCACCTGGTGGACTGGAGAAAAAGTACAACCACATAAGCAGGATCGACACTCGACTGTGACTGAGAAGCCAGTTTGTCGTAGGATCAGAAATATGAGGTAAGTCAAGGTCACCTGCTAGCAGACCTCCTGCTGCACATCGCCTCTCCATCTTCTACCTTCTGCGTTCAAAAAGAAATAATAACCACTCCACATAATGGGACTTCACAGACTTCCCAAAGTTATTCATCAAAAGCCATCTGGAAAACAAACAAGTCTTCACTGTATATCTTTTTTCCTGTATCTGATGCTATATGAACTAAACAAACATTTTTTGAAAAAGTGGCTAAGGCTCTCAATGATATCATCATTTCTGTGGTCTAAGTCAAAGCTACATTGATTCTAACACAAGCGGACACTTTGAGCAAAATGCATCTCAGAAGCATCATGTCTTCAGCAAAAATACCCAGACTGTAATGTGCAGGTGGTTGTAATACAGCCCAGTCAATAAATAAGGAAGAACAAGGAAATACAAGTAAGTGATTTCTTTTCAAAGCAAATTAGAAAAGATATGCATTTTCTTATAGGTATAACACACAGAAAACTAGTCTTGAACATACATGTTTTTATGATTTTCATACTTTGAAACTATAAGTAAGATAGAACATACAGCAAAAAACCAGCGATGACAGGCAACTGTTGGAATGTCCAGCACCTGCGGTAACTGGGATAGTGTGGCAATCCCTTTACCAGCCTCTATAATCCGAGTGTAGCCCACAAACCACGAGGGGTATCCTGGGGGGCACTAAGCACGTCTGTCATTCGCAAAATCCGTTCTCTAGTCGACAGGATGGGAATTAACACAATCTCTTTTAGCATGCGGCACCCATCTTGTTGCATGTTTTAGTTTTCTTCTGTCTCTCACACACAGACAGACTCAGTGACGTCCTCAGCTGCCACTGCATGAGCAATACAGATATGCACATCAGAAAACAATTATGTAAAATTTATTATGCCACAACAACGGTCCTGTTTTTATTAATATTTTTGTACTAAATTGTTATTCGGTTCAGTGTTGTTATGCAAGACCACCAATGAGAACAATGCAAGCAGCAGCCAAAGCCCCGTTTCCAAGCAACTGGTGGCCAGGGCTTCGACTACAGGTGTCCCTCTGAGCAAAAGTCACCTGTTTCTAAGGACCCCCTAATGAAACTTATGGCACTTAGATGTGTAGCGGAGACAGCAGCAGCAGGCCGACCCTCTTACAGATTCATCGTGTTACATTTAACACATGTTCCCTTTGAAAAAGAAGGAAAAAAGGAAGGGAAAGTGGGAAGTGAGGCGTTAACATCTACCATTCTGGGGGCAGCTCTGTCGTCGAGCGTTTCAGCTGTTCACCGGCGCACAAAAAAGCAAATTACAGAATACATACAGAGGTGTACGCTTGTGTACATGATGATCTATATGATTTTTAACATTAAATTAATATATATTATATCAGTTTAGATTTTCAAGCCTCATTGTTAATAGCTATTTTTAAAGCACTATTATGATTAGATATTTTCAGTTAGTTTACATGGAAAAAATACAAGAATACAAAACAAATCTAAACATGAAAGGTTTACCTGTCGTCTTTGTTATCTCCTACAATTTTGCGTTTATCACAAACTTAGTTCTGTATCTCTTATAGCAATTAAAACAAAAAAAATGTCTTTTTCTGTTATACAAAATAAATGGCATGAGGCCTCATCAGCAAAAAGTTTTTAAATCACTAAGATCATTTGAAATTTTCCTTTAGTTTACATGGACATTTTAAGTTTTTCCATGTGAACTGAAAAATCTCAAATCATATTAGCAGTATAAGAATGGCAGTAAGTTTGGGTCCCCAAAAAAGCTCAGGAGTGTAGCCTTCATGCAAGATGAGCATAGGGACACCGTATCAAAAGACAGCAACGCCTTCACTGGGAAAGAGGTGAATGTGAGCAACCCAGAGTAATAAACAAAATTAATGCAGCTGAGGAGAGAAAAGGGGTGAGAAATGTACGCTCCACACTGTTCTCAGCACTCTGATGAGATCCCACTGTGGAGCTGGACACACCACGCTGGGTTGGTACATCAAAGACATTAGGTTAAGAATGGAGAGGGGAGCAGAAAGGTAGAGAGAATGATGCCCCCTAGAGCACTAGCCCCTCGTAAGCAGCGCTGTCGGCCTCGGGCGCTTCCTTGCGAAGCCGCAGGTGCTCCAGCGTGTTGTGGAAGTGCTTGTTTATCTGGTCCGTCTCCTCGCTCGCCTCCAGGTTGGGCAAATCTTCCCGTATCTTCTGAATCAGCTGGTTCAGGACCTGAACTGTCACCTGGGGGGGGGGGGGG
>UFQX01000462.1:100440-221217 GCA_900497675.1 Arapaima gigas | reverse complement strand
GGGGGGGGGGGGGGGGGGGCACAGACAACACAGTAAAACACTGAGCTCACAACACTCGACAGACACAGAGACCTTAAATATATTCAATTCCGTCTGTTCTGCAACAGTGACAACTCTAAATACATTTTCAATATCCAGCATATAATGAGTGTAGCTGTCGAGTCTAAACTTAATTTCAGAAGATGATTTACATACTTAATTTCTCAGGAAAAAAGCACTGGACCATATGAGCTCCAGATGTTTGTTAATAAAAATTTGAACTGCGCTGTCTTTTTTACCACTACGCAAGATATCTCCCCTCCGCATCGTGTTATACACTGACACCACTTTCCGTTTCACGTTTGTGTTTTCTTGTCACAGTCCAAATGATGCGGCAGGGTGGCACAATTCTACACGTGCATATCGTCAGCAGAGAAAAGTATGAAGTGTGAGGGGTCTCGTACCACTTGGTTCTGCTTTTCGTGAAAATAGATGTATCTGTTGAGGATCTCGATGAAGAGCTGCACTTGCAGCGACGTGTCCATGCACTGGTTGGCAATTTTCAGCGCTTTCTTCAGGCACTCCATAACCCTCTTCTCGTCGTGGATCTGAATGCATACGGGAATGCAAAGCGCACATCACTGACCTCCCCGTGGTCTCAGATTAATATCCACAGAGCTCAGAATACGATCGCGATCATGATCTCATGTCCACGAACGCGATCATGTTCACAGTTTGGGATTCACGCCACCAAATGGGGCAGGAAAAAACAACTACCACTGAGTAACCATGCACATGTCTTACAAATCTATATTCACATTTATTATTCATAACCCAGCATGCCATATTTATACTGTGATCAAAATTCAGACATGGTGAAATATTGTTTTGACTCTATGAAATCTATAATATCAACACAATAAACACATCACTAACCAGAGGACAATATCACATTGCACTGCATTGCAGCTCTGGATCACAGGAAAAACACATTTGCATGTCAAGCTATATAACAATCCCTTGATCTGCAAACATTATGTGTGCCTGAAACACCGTTCATAAGGCAAAATTTGTAAATAGGAAACAGAAATCTCATAAAGTTTAATAATTATTTTCAAGGGTTCTGAGATTTGAGGCTGTGGGAACATCAACATTATTTCTGCAAGGCATATCTGAGCCGTTATGCTGTTATCTGTATTTCAAATTGATGTGTTTAAATTTCGCAGAAGAACTACACACCTCCTCTCCGTTCTTGTCGCTGCAGCACCCGGACCAGAAGAGGTGGGCGCAGGTGCTGACAGCCCGGCACTGATCGGGCTTCTTCAGCAGCTTGGAGGCAGCCAGTGCGCACTGTGTCCTCAGCGGCTCGTGGTTCTCCTCGCCGAAGCACTTGGTTCGTTCGAAGGTGCCGATGATCAGCGTGATTGCTGCTAGCTGGGCCTTGGAGTCGCTGATCTCATCCTCATACAGCGAGAACGCCTGCAAGACGCACAAGAATCCAGAGCCTCATAATTCTTCTGTTTAGCTGAGGCTTTTTTACAAAACAGCTACAAATTTTGCCTCTTTGCACAGCTGGAAATTCTAATGCAGCAACTGAGGGTACAGGGACCCCCGGCAGGACTGGAACTGGTAGCTTTGAGGTTACAATCTGTGCCCTTAGCCATTGCACACCAATGCCTCCCACCATTAGCCAGCGTTCCCTGACCGATTACTGTACCTGTGACATAAACTCGTAGGCAACCGTCTCGTGGTTCTCGAAACCTACTTCCCCAGCGGCCAGCGCCCCCTGCAGGAAGAGTCTCAGTGGTAGCTCTGCTAATTCTGCCTTGATCAGAGCGCTGATGGTCTGGTAGGCAAAGGAGAAAATCTTCTGACACTTCTTCTCCCATTTGTCATCCTGAAGAAGAACAGGACATGTCTGTGTGAGTGAAATATTTTTTGGCAAACAATACAGTGACAGTGAGGTGCACAATCTATTTCGGGATGCATCATCAAACTATACCGGCCATCATATTTTATCACATATTACCGTATGAAAGAGACTTGTGGTTGTGCATATTTTATCACCACGTAAAATGTGCGCGTGGAAATAGTCTCTATCGGTTGGTCGATCACTCATCTTCTTTTAGAAGTATTAGCAGAATATACAGTCGTACTGGAGTGACATCTTTAAAACGGGGAGACATACCACCACCGGGATTATAGCAATACGGCTGCACACTAACTATGGTGGCACAGTTCTCCCAGAGCTGGGAAGCTGTGCAGGAACCTGAGCTTTGCCACGTAAACAATCGGCTTTTGGATACAGAAATAAAGGATTAAACTTCTCTCATATTGAAAGTTCACGTTGTTTTCTTGATTTACAAAAAGGAGCTTTTTTACGACCGAGAATGAACTGGCATATTGAAACAAAGCCAACACAATGTAATGGAATGTAATTCCACAATGAAAAAAAGACACAAAGAAGTAACTGTTATTCAAGACGGAAAAAACACGGCAACACATACCACAGTGGAGTTCTCCTTGTAACGGAAAGCAAGTTGATAAGCAGCAAACACCAGAGGTGGTAGAGTGTATCGAATCCTCTTGTTACCACCTGCTCCAAAATGTTTCCTGGCAGTATTTAAAATCTTCAAGGTGTAATGGAAATCAACAAAAATGGGTTGAGGACAACATTTGGCCACACTAATTTATATTTTATGCATACATCTAAGAGACTGGGGGTCAGATCTCACTACCTACCAAATACTGCTGGTCTGGGTCCTCGGAGCAGAGGAGGTGAATGAAGCGGCCCACCAGATTCTGCTCCTCAGCAAAGTCCTCAGGATCTGGTTCCTCTGAGGGTTGGTCAGGCTGGTCCTGAACCAGCGTTGACACAAGGTTTAGGATGGAATCTACCTAAAAGCAGAAAGGTTAAGCAAAGTCATTTAACAGCACTGCGTTTGAGAACTAACATTTTGCTCCAAAAAAAGCAGATGAACAGGTGTCTACCCTAAAGCCTTACCTAAATTGCCTCTCAGGGGCATTTTGTTTTGCCCACTTAACATAAAAGCTCTTCACAGCCAAAACATTCCTCAGGAGTTTTACCTTTTTAAAAGCTTTCAGCACAAAAGAAATATATATCTTCACGAACAACATTCAGCTCATTTGGTACCCTAGCAACACTCTAACTCAGTATGGGCATTTGCCATTACAAAACAAGGGCAAGTTTACCCGGAAAACTTTATTTTAAAAAAATGACAGGTATGTCTTGAACCATAAAACACAGTAGTAAGTCCACATCTTCTCTTCTCTTCATATATCATAAAATGGAACTACAATGAGGAAGCACACTGACACAGCAGGTAGCTCTGGTGCCTCACAACTCACGGGCTACAGGTTTAAACCCAGCTCAGTTTCTGTGGAGTTTCCCTTGTTCTTCCAGTGTTTTACATCATACACTTATGGATAAGCTGGTTGTCAAAGGCATCACACACTCCAGCTTGCTTCACCTGTTCCTGTGCTTTGATCTCTGTGCTGTGGTCCAAGGCATTGCTGAGCACGTAGCAGCTCATGCTCTTGCGGGACGGGAAGTTGAAGTACTCGAAGAGCGGATGGAAATGTTTGAGCTGCAGCACGGTCAGGATGTTGTTGTAGACGTCCACAGGGATCTTAAGCAGCCTCATCAGCTCCTTTGACACTGCACTGCTGGTAGCAATACTTGGAGAAAAGTGTAAAAAAAATACATTCAGGTCTTTGGAGGTCTGAGATGCTGTGAAACATTCTGTTTTCAATTATACATTATACGGTCCTTCTGTTGTATCCTTATGAAAATGTATCAATCATTTTTGGTATATTTCTGACCTTAGCTATAACAACAAACCTGCAACCTATGGCAAGATGGCGTAGTAGTTATAGTCAGTGGCTTTGGACTCGGAGAACTCCAGTTTGAATCCCACCTCCTGCGGCTGTACCCTTCATCAAACTGCTTAAGTGGAATTTTTCCAGTGAAAATGACCACGCTGTATAAATAACTGCATTTTGCTTAATATTGTAAGTCACTGAGGAGAACAGTGGCAGCTAAAGAAGTGAATGTTTTTTTTTTTTCAATAAAGAAGTAATTGAATGTATGATTTGTCTTGGATTATTCTTTATCAGTTATACGTATCACAACTGGCATCCTATCCAGGGTGTAACCGCTCCTTGCCTTGTACCCAGTGATTCCAGAATTTGATCCGGACCACCATGACCCTGGCCAGGACAAGCGATTGATAAAAATGGATAGATGGATAGATGGATGAGAGCTGCACAAGTGAAAGACATTATTTACCTGTTCTATGAACTGTATTAAAGTTGCCTACACACAACCACAGCTTTCAGACACCCTGACACTAATTATTACGCAACTTATCCAGTTCTCAATTCATTTAAAACTTTTAAAACAGCACACAACTTCGCCCATCTATCTGGGCCTAGATTCCCTCAAACACTATGAACAGACATTGGAGGTGGTGCCCTCACTGTTCCAGGTTCATCTTGTTGAAAATCTCTAGTGTGCTCTCCAGCACTTTGTCCACATAGTCCACCCGCTCTGGGTAGCACTTCATGGCCAGATTGATGAGGGACACCTGAAGAGACACCACGTCCTCGGAAGGCATGTCCTGCCGAGACTGAAGGAAACAGTGCACGGACAATGTTATACCAAATCCAACAGCTGTCAAACTATAAACAAAACCCAAAATATATTACTGCCGCAGTCATTCAGTGGGGAAAAAATGAAAGGGCAGCATCTTACCTGTATAACTGTAGAGACTTGTTGGGAAAATATGTCAAACAGTCTAAGCTCAGCAGGGATACCAGGACCATCCTCTCTGTGAGCAAATAAAGCCAGTCTGCAGGGGAGATATGAGGAAGGGATGGGAATGAAGTCATTGTTTTAAGAAGCTGAGTGAAAATACAACAAAAAGTAGAAGTACTTTTAAAACAAAATGTTGCTCAAAGATGCAGCACCTGTCAATGAGAGCAATGATGATGTTCTTGACATTCACTTGCTGGTGCAGTTCGGCACAGGCGCGCAGGAACGGGTGCAGGGTCTGCAGGTGGAACTCATCGGGGAAAACCTACAGCAGGGGACCGCTACGCGTTTGTATCGATGGAACTGGTAAAAGTAAAACCCTGCTATAGCAGACTGCAGCCCAGAACAAAATTAGCACAATGGCCCAAAAAAGTCATTAACATCCATAAAAGCATGTCTAACTAAGAAGCGCAGGTATCCAATGAGAGGACCACAGCACAGAGATCAAACAGGTGTGATGGGACAAAAATGTCCTTAGATATGGTATAAGTGAAAGGCACACCTGTATAATACATTCCATGAGGTATTCCTGTGCAAGGGGATCTCTACAGTTGACCACTTGCTCCAGAATTCCCGGCAACACAATCTGAAAGGGTCACAACACAAAAATCAACTGAAGATCGACATTTTCATGTTCAACATCTGCGCAAAAGACCGCATTCTGCAGATTAAAGCTGAGCCATCACAACTGAGGATCCAAACTCCGGAGGCTATATTTAATATTTAATCAAATTCATACACACCTGTTTGTACTTGTCCACATTGACGCCCTCTAGCTGGCTGAGCCGCACCAGGTTGGTGCCCACCAGGATCCGCAGCTCCTGCCTTTCCTTCTCCCGCTTCTCGCGGTCACGGCTGTGGCCTTGATGCTGCATCCGCACCCACAGTTTGTTCATCTCAGCAAAGTTCAGCAACACAAAGTCTGTGGAGTCACTGATGTCACCTGTAGTCTCCTCTCTGGACAAGAAAGAAAGAAAGAAAGAAAGAAAAAAAACAACTTTCTAGTTGCTGTGTCTGAAAAGCTGAAATTTACACTTGAAATAATAAGTTTTATTTTAAACACGCTGTTTGAGACACACTTGTCAGAAAAGAATTAAACTGCAATGGAACATGTTATGTCATATTGTATTATAACCCACAACATGGCATTTTTGCAGTGAGACACTACTGAAGGTCATCTGAAATCTCAAATACAGTAACAGCTCAACGTGTGCTCGACATGTGTTCTTCAGAAATGGAGCTTGAAAAGTATGCATGCTAAATATAATTCTAAATACACTAGCTATACTTTTAAAAAAGAATAAAAACAAAAAGTGTTTTATGTATGACAAATGTAAAATTTCTGGGTTTTAATTTTTTTAAAACTTTTTCATAAAGATGGTAAATTATTACGATGAATTACTCAAAGAGCTAAAACAAAAGAGAAACACTGTGAAACAGCACAATATAAATAGCTAATCCAGGGTTCAACACTTACTCAGTCACCTCCCCATCATCAGGCAGGATGTTTCGGGTGCACTGCAGCAGGTAGTTCCTCAGAAACAGCCCCCGGAGAGGATGCTGGACTCCACGGCACATTTCCACCAGATCCTTCAGGATGTCCTTCCGCGACTGGGGGAATGACCTCACGTACACCACGCCCACAGTGATGAGTAAGTAGCTGGGGGCAGAGATAGTGGACACAGCAGGACAGCGAAATGCAACTTTATTTGTGCGCTTTTGGCAAGCAATATCTAGAGAACGCTTAACAACTTTGAAATGATCAGGATTTCACTGGTTCGTTCTTGTAGAACCATTTAAAAAGTGCTACTTGACCTTTGTTGAATTCATTTATTCATTTTTTTCAATTATTCATGGGGGGGGGTGATTAAGGCACTCACAGTCTAGGGATGATATTGCCTGCATACTGCACCAGTTCATACAGGTCAGCCACCTTCCTGCCCTTGGCAAACTCATCTGTTAGGTAAATCTCCAGGTAATGCAGCTCATCAGAGATGGCCATATCTGTGACACGCTAAGGATTCAACCCAGCATACAGGATGTGCGCTCAAATGTATCTCTGTATGTACGTGGCTGCAGGCAGCACAGTGGTTAGGGCCCTCATCTTGTACTGTAGAGACTGACGCTTGAGTCGCTCGTCCTGCGCTGAAGTATCCCTGAACAATAAAAAAAACCCCATTGCATAAATACATAAACAACTTCAGATCACCTAGCAGAAAAGTGTCAGTTAAACAAATAATAATAATAACAGGCTTTTGTTTTATTTTTAAGAAATGCCAACACCAGTGGGACATAAACCACAAGACAAATGATGCTAAAAACTCAGTTTCTACAGGGCTGTGAATATGCCATATTTCCATCCAACGTATTTCCACTAACTTACATTCTACCACACTTTACTACTTAACTGTGTCTTATTTATACCTAAATGTTCTGGCCTTAAACAGCTTGGTGAATGATGGTGTTTAAAATCCAGGACGCTAACAGTTGGTTTGCAGCTCATTTAAACTATGCCTGGAAATTAAAAAGCAATGTATTACAGAATAGTGCAAAATGTTAAACAGATTAATTTTATAAAAAACAACATACACCATAAGTGTTTGAAAGATCTTCAACACAAGGGACGTAACCACTTCTAAAGCATCGCTCTAGGGAACAGCCATCACAGTCCGTTTTTTGTGATTCAAAGAGGTGCCTGTGTGACAGATATATACTTGTCCTTGACATTCTCCTCTGAGGTCTACACACATTACCGCCCATCGTGAGAAATGGCATGACATTCCCGACAGCATGCTTAAGCAAACACACTGGGAATTTTTAAAATTTGCTCAACCTTTTTTTCCCCGACCGACATCAGCAAAAGGATACAGAGTTCGTAGTAACTCTTCGGGGACAGCATGGATGTCCTCAGCTCCCCGAGCATGTTGGAGGCATGTTTCAGAGCGTCCATCAGCTTGCTTTTGTCCTGTGTCAAACAAAATGAGATGTGTCAAATACTGATGAAGGAGAAAGGAAGCGGAAAACACACAGAGATCTGGCACTCAGGGCTGCAGTTCTGCCCCAGGGGTCAGAAAGCAGGTCCTTTACCGTGCGTGTGAGTACACATGTAGGTGTGTGTGTGGCTGCATTACCAGGCATCTCTTCATTTGAAAGGACTGGACTTTCACAGCCTGGATGGCCTCGTCCAGCAGTTTCTCCTGATCATCCTGCGGGGACGGCTGTGTGGTGGGCTGCTCAAAGGGGAAGAAAGATATATTATCCAACACGCATCATCACATCATACAAGATAAGGTGGAAAAAAACTTTACAGTTCATAATTATAAGGAAAAGTATAGTATTTTTATTCCAATTAGCTATGTTGTGTAACATGGAAAATGACACACAGGGAAATATAGTATATCGTCCCATTTTATTCAGCAACAAGGAAAAAAAAACTATAGCAGGATTCCAATTACCTGTTTATTTATTTGTTTTAAACATTCATTAATTTTATTCTGATCTTTTACTGGCGTCACAGAGGGAAGTGACAATATTTCACCCCAATCGTGGGGGGGTTTATTGTCCAGTTACAAGAAAAATGACAGTATTATTACATTTAATTGTTTTTAAAAGTCTTTCGTTTCATTTTGAAATCTTGCGAGGAGCAAACAGCACAGTGACGTAAGGAAGTCAATATATAAGTCCAGTTTATTAAAAAACAGTTTAAAAACAACCATCCTACCCACTTTAAACGTGAACAAAGCAACACTAAGCAACTAGAAAATGAAATGTGTTTATTAAATAGTCAAGGAAAACAGTGTGGAGATCCTACCAGGACACTGGACCTTGCTTTATTCATAAATAGATGGCAGCTGTTATATTATTTATGTTATAAACTATGATGGTCACTTTTCAATTCCTGCCTCCCGCCACGGAGTCGCTACTGAAGCGCTGACAGGAATAATGTGCAGCAAACGGAAGAAGAGCCACCACAACTTACATGCGAGTGTAAAAGCACGTCAGACTTTAGACAATGAAAACCATAAAACTGCATTTTATTCCTGACAGAAAACTATGGCACAAAATGACAGAAATGAGAGGGAAAGAGCCCTTTTGTAGGCCCATAATCCGCTCCACAGCCACTGCCCTCCTCACTGCGGCTCCACGGCGACGCGTACAGTGCTACCTGCAGTCGAGCGACACCGTGTATTCTTTTGCTCGTAAATATCAAGCGTATTATGATAAAGAAACTTACCATATTTCATAAATTTTAAGGGAAAAAAACACCCTTCCCCTTTAAGCGACTCTTATCACGTGATTGTTGTTGTCGACGTACGGCGAGCAGGATGTGCGCGGTGACGTCACGGTGACGGACTGTAAGGATCCGCCCACTGCGTGTAACGTTAACGCTTAAAGATCTGTTAGTTATATTAGCATTAGCTGTATTTTGCTGTTATTTGTGTGATGCAGGTTAGCGATTTTCTTTAAGAAGCCCATAGCTTTAGATTTGTGAATTTTATTTATGTATTTCTGCCCCCCCCCCCTTTAACACATGCAGTAATGTACTGGAAAACAGCTTGTAAATATGTTAAAAACTTAAGCCTTTTTGGATAAATGTATGTCTATCATTCAGAGACAAGATGATGTCAACGTTAAAACCTTGAAACATAAATCAGAAACTAAGATTTGTTCTTTAGGTCTTTATGAAATCCGTGTGAATTTACACAGATTTATTTTTCAGCCAACATTTTTTTTTTTTTTTTTTGCATAAATACGCGGTCATGCAAACCTCATTCGCAATGAAGAATCACTTAATCTTAAAAATGTCCCTTCCAAAATTAAAGCAATAATTCCTATACTTTAATAAAAAAAAGAAAATGTTTGTTTTATTACTGTTTTCATTTTTATGTACCACTGCATAGATATCCAAACGAAACTCCATCTCAGTACAAACTGCACGTGTCAAGGATTTAACGCATTAAAGTAAGTTATGGCTCAAAATAAAATTCCCACTTTCTGCCAAATTAATATTTATATCTGAGACATCATATGTGGAATAAAGAAATTTACAAAATGGTCCCTCAGGAAACCAAATTTTAAAAAAAAATGAAGAAGTTCTCTTTTGTATGGTCTAAAAAGTGTGTAATATGAGTTGCATATATTATATTCTTCCTGCAGGTTCAAACGTGGATTAGAATTGTTTATTCTCAAAATTTTCTTTCCCCCCTCTTCTGCAGCACCACGGACCCCAGGAACTTCATTTTGTGCTCCTTTTTGTACCCGCTACGCCTGAAGGAACGAACACAGCCCTTCCTAAGTCGGATCTCTTGCGTTCGGCACCATGTTGGGCTCACAGGCGTCTTCTGGCCAAACCTCTTCACCCTGTGCACCACCATCAACATTAAACAAATGTTTCTGTGACAACAGGTTCATTCTTCATTAGAAGCAGACGTGACACAATCTACACGTAATGATTTATTAACCTATTATCCTCAACAGCTCATTCTGGTCATGGTCAAGGCAGTGGGGGGCCTTTCCCAAAGCCGCTGGTTGGAAGGTTTCTAAAATGAAATCCTGCTGGACAGAACCAGAGGACAGCAGGTGGTGTAATGTTTAGGCCCATCGCCTTGCACTTAAAGGACTCGGGTCTGAACCCCACTTTCTGCTGTAGTACCCAAGATCAGGGTGCTTATTGTGAACTGACACCACTCAGAATTGCCCTGCTGTAAATATGGGCAAATCATTGCAAGTTTCTTTTGAGAAAAGTGTCAGCTGAATGAACTGAACTGACTAACACACTTCACACATGCTGTCAGCATGACTTTGAATAGCTCCACCTCGCCTTCCGCTGCCGGTGGAGCTGCGACTTGAGGCAAACCTGCTGCATTGTGACCCTATTCTCTACGCTGCGGAGCCAGTTGTCGGAGCCCGAGGTGCTCGTGCGGCTGCTGTAGGACACACCGGGCATCTGGAAAAATCGTAAAGGACACAAAAAAACCAACCCCAACCTCCTCTTGCCTGAGGAAAGACGAAATCCTGTCCAACAGCTTTACAAACAGCATTTCGACATATAGAAACAACACGTTTCTCTACGAGCTGATACACCTGCCCTTCATGAGGTGATTTCTCACAAATCTAAGACTCTTTATTGCAGGTAGTCTAAATGAATTTTTGTGCTGACGTCTTAAAAAGCACTCAATATTTAACATTAGTTATCAGTGCACACGAGGACAGTTTTCCTTCATTGTTTATTCCTTGTTACTGTGTGTCTGGGCTCATTCAGCTCTTTTGTACCTATAATGTATCGTACATATAAGATACTCTATGTTTATGCAGTATTATGTAGTATGTTCACACTCACAACTAGTTGGCATCATCTGGAGTCTAAACAGGCCACGACTGCTGAAATTACAACAAGAGAAACTAGCAAACAAGGGGAATGGAGGTTGAGACTGCGGCACAAGCCAAAGTATAACTGACAGAAAGATCGGGCGGACCACCGTGGCTCTGACTTCACCTGTCTGGAGACATGCAACATCCGTATTCGGTCTTCACGAGAGCAAAAAGAAAGCCAAATTAGAGGGATTTAATGAAGCTGTTTCTTGTAATGAAGCTGTTCCTAAAGGTGAATTGTTGCAAAGCATACAGGCGTACCTCAGGGGACAACTGCTCTCGTTCCCAGAATCTACCCACTCCAGTGCATCTTCATATTTATTCTGGGAATTTGACAGAATGCGATCTCACTGGAATCTCACTGGAGGTTCATTCTACCATTCAAAAAATCCTGTAGCCAAAAGCATGATTTCTTCCCCCTCTGTGTTCTTGCTAAGCCACAACAGTTTAACCACATTCTTTACAAAATAGTGGAATCTAGGCTGATTACTCTTATATATGAGGAAATTGATTTTATAGCGTGTTGTTTCATAGCCTAGTGTCTGGTGATTCCAGGATAGACTCCAGACCACCGCAACCCTGACCAGGATAAAGCAGTTAAGCATAACGGATGGATAGATGGATGGATGGATGGATGGATGGATGGATGGATGGATGGATGGATTTTAATAATGTGAACACCTGAGATTATCTCTGTAAATATACGGATGACCAAAGTGTGTAGCTGTCTTAGGGTTAAAAAATTGTTTGATTGATTCTACCTTGTTTTATGTGTGAATGTTTTTGCAGTTTCCCAGTGTGTGTTTTACACCTCTGTGTTTCCAGTGCCATGTATGAAACTGATTTTTATTTTTTATTTTTTTTTGCATAATAAATATAAAGTAATAGCAATACAATTTCTCTGGGACCAGAAGTCCTTTGTTTTGGCACAGATGTTCTCAAAGGCTTCAGCTTCATTTGGAGTTGACAGTGTCATTCCTGGTTTCTCTGTTGTTTCCTCCCAGGAAGAGGAACAGTCTGTTGAGATTTCAATAAATTGAACATCAATGACCCACAAAAGTTCATTGTACATGTGCACTCTCACCTGAATTTTATGTATAATGTTTGCACCCTATTTTTAGAAGTCATGAGTAACTCAGACCAAATGTTTACTTGCAGAATATATGTGATGACCTCCGTGCTCCTCATGTCCTTTGGGAAGGAGATGTATTTATACCTGACAATCTCAGGAGCTGAGAATCCTAGTGTACCAAAGATCACAAGTAGCTTCTCTTGTGGTCTGTATCTTCTTTATAGAAAAATAAACTGTGACATTTGCTCTGCAATGGACTGATGTAGTTTCATATCCTGGTGCCCAGTGATGCCAGGATAGGCTCTGCACCTCCACGACCCTGACCAGGATATACCTATTAGAGATCATGGACGGATGGATGTTATTTGCTTTAGAAATGTCTATTAGGTAGTGTGGCAACATGAGTTCTGGAGACTGTGGTCACTTAAGCACAAAGAAAGAATGAAGCAAAAAAAATGTATTTCTACCAAAAAAGCTTTTAACTCTAATCTCAGAACCACAAAAAGATCCCTGGGATCAAGCAGTAAAAATAGTAGGTATGTCATTATTAGTAACAACATTTTAGTTGTGACAACAACAATAATGACAACAACAACAACAACAACAACAATAATAATAATAATAATAATAATAATAATAATAATTTTGCACTAGCGGTTGTAATTCACCTTTGTGACTCTAGAGGGAGTGATAGCAGGGACAGTTACAGTTGAACAAAAGTACAAACATCAGATTTCAGGGCAGCTGCTTACTTTCTGGCAAATCGAAAATCATTCATTTTCATCTGATTTCCAGTGTTATTCATGCAATGTTTGCTGGCTGAGGAAGGAAATAAGGAACAGGACTGACACCATTTGGGCCATTTCTGACACTTAACTGTCTGCTGGGGTGATAAAAAAAACACAGTGTTGTACCTTGAGGTGTAAGCGGCGAATGTTACTGCACCCCTTCACACACCTGCCTGGTGAACACACTGGCATCCATCTCTGTCAGCTGGTGTCTCTTGTCTGTAGTTCCATCAAACAGCTCACCTGCATGTAAACTGCAAATCCTATATACATCCTATCTTCATATAACATGAGTAAGTGCCCTTATTTCATTTTCATTATTGCTAATTTCAGTTCAGTTTTTTTTTTTTTTTTTTTTGCAAATGTCCAGGAGAAAAAAATAACCATTGTGTTTGGTGAAATCAAAGATCACCATTTGTTGTTCCATCAGCACTTTGGGATTTAGTGTTAGTCAAGGTATTATGACTCATGTATACTATAATATATACTGTATCCACAAATCTATGAATTATTATTCATTATATATAATGTAAAACAAGCGCAAAAGGTTGATCGCTCACAAAGCAGCAAACATGAGTGTCGCTGGGTCTTCATCTGCGTAAATTATGCAAAGTCAGCACCTCTCAGCTATGTCTTGAGAATGTGTTTAAGTAAGGCAGCTGTTACACCCAGGTGTAATATAAGCAGCGTGTTTGGCTGGAGGTCCGGGTCGGGCCGATGAGATAAAGAAGCGGGGTTCCTGGTCCTCTGCACATGCCCAGTAAAAGCTGGCCAGGCTGCGGAAGCCAGATCGTGGGAAAGCGGACCGGTCTTCTGCATTGAGGGTGACTCACCCTGGTATCTCGGTACCTTTGACCTTTATGAACTTGGCAGCTTTGCTATATTTTTTAAATTATAATTGTGCAATTAGGCAAGCAACTTCTCCTATAAACCTTAAATATGGCAAAAAGTCTAACCGATTTGTTCGTAGGCTTTAATTTTCAAATTTTATTCTTTTTTTAACCCCTCCGTAGGGTCACGGTTTGCCACAGTTTCAGACTGTTTAGAGGATTTGTTTAAGATGCATCCCAAAACAACCCCTCATTCTCTCCAGGAACATCAGAGACCTGCACTGGTCTGCTTTTTTGATAAAGCTGGAATAAAATGGCTTCTGTTCTTTGGGTGCCATAGTGTCCATTTCTGTGCACAGTGGAAGTCCTGAAAAAGAACAGAAGAGAACTTTCAGTAACTGAGAAGCTGTAAAACTGTCCCAGCTGGCGAAGGATGCAAATCTGGCACCGTCGAGCGAGTCCCACGTAATAAGCGTGGGCCACTGAGATAAGACTGTGGAAGGACAGGGGTGCGCTGGTGAAAAATGGAATGGTGCACCGCGTCCTCACCAAAAATATCACGCTTCCTTAATACACGGTGCCTGTATTGGCTCGGTTGGTTTAAAATATCGGAAACACTACATAATGTCGCTCCAAAGCAAAAGCTGAAGTCTGACCTTGCAAACTGTCCACGTGGTTGCTAGCGGAGCTCTTCGTTTCTTGTGTTTTTTTTGGCCTACAGACCTTATTTACGTGAAATGGTATAACTCCTGTGTGCAAACTCCTAAATTCTGCATTTTATGCTCTTTCTGCTCTTCATTGTATCGGTGACCTGATCTGACGCACCCCAGATGTACAAAGCGTGAATATAAATCCGTAAAACTCAAGGAATCTGGCGGTCGTTCATTTTGCGTGCCTTTATTCGAAATTAAATATGAACGTGTTCCCTCTTCCAAGCCACGTTCATTGCTGCCGTTGGTGAAAGACGACTATATTTAAATGTCCCACAAAAAGAGTTAAAGAAATCCGCTAAACGTCACTTTCTGTCCCCCGCTGCGCTTGCGTTGCTTGTAAAGCTTTTATTCCAGCGGTGGGAAGTTTACAGCATTTGCATTTATTTGCAAATTAGGACAGAAATTCCTCCTTATTCACTCCTACTGTATTGACCCAATTCTGTCTCCATCACTCTGTCTCTACACGGAGCACAATGAAGATCACTGCTTGCGCTGCTGAGCATTGTGGGAATTACTCGGTTACAGAGGGAAATATTCCGCTCCGTCTGGCACACAAATCTCATCTTCCTCCAAAATTAAAAAGTCCAAAACATCTGTATTCCATTATAGACAACGCCCAGAAGAAATAACCGCACGGCTGCTCACGGAAAGCATACGGCTTTATCCTATGTTACGAGATTTTATGAATGAGCCTTATTATTATTTATCAGGCACATGCTGACAAATGTGTTTTATCAATACTGGAAGGCTTAATGTAATTAGTTTTGTTAGCAGGGGTTAATTCATCATCGTGATGAGCAGATCAGATCTTGTTGAAAAGGAAGATTGTTCACATGGGCGATGCTGAGTTAGAAGGATTGTGTCTATAATCTCAGGGTACAGAAAGCGCTGCCTTTTCATCTCTCAAGGATTTATGGCTTAATATGGGTATAAATTTGCAAGACACACTCAAAGTCCAGCTGGAAAGGATGAATAAATAAAGGGCCCAGACTGATAATGAAGCAAACCGGCGGTGAACGCGTAACAACGTTTGTTGGACATGAAAGCTGCTCCGCTGGGTTCTGCTGCTCGACGGAGGCCTTAAATGTGTGTTTTTATTCTTTGATGAGCGTCGCTGTGATTGACAGTTCTACCAATAATGCCGGTTTTGCTCCAAGTTCAAAACAGATGTCTCCAGTCTCCGGTTCAAAACACGTCTCCCTGGGGGCAAAGATCTGCGTATTGTCACATCTGCTCTTGTTCCTCAAAGCAGATTACAGAATACAAGCTGACTCTACTCTACGGTCTGGGATAGCGCAAAGCATCGGGTATCATCTATCAAATTGAATATGGCTAAGCCGGACGGCATTAAGGGCACTAAAAATAATGCTTCAAGACCTGCTGGTTGGTCCAAGTACAGCAATAGCCCCCCGCGGTGTTGTTTTGCAATAGGACTCCCCGTTGAGTAGTTTATCTGATTGAGTTTAATCTGCCATGTTTTAAAACAATTCAAAAAAAATTTCAAAACAAATTTTCGGGAATGTTGTTAACTACAGACCGGTTTTATGTTTATTCACTATTAGTCAAGGTATAACTGATCTATTGTACGACGTTGCTCAGTTTTTAAGCTATAATTATGCAAAATACCACATTAGTGATCCTTTATATCACCGTTTCATTAAGCTCCATGGCTCAAGAACCCATCCAGAGAGCTAATCCAGGTTTTGCCGGACATTTCAGTTGCGATAATAATAATAATAATAATAATAATAATTCTAACTACTGCATAAAATCAAAGTGGACGAAGAGCCTTGAAAATTATATATATATATATATATATATATATATGCACTATAAATAAATATCCCCTGTTAGAACTGATCAAGTTTTGGATACTGATGTTCAGTCCGGAATATCACTGTAGGGGATTTCTGGTGAGGGGTTTCTAGAAAAGGGGATTTTTTTTTTCTTGCAGAAAGAACTCAGAGTGAATTTGCAGGCCAAAAGTGCACACTTCATAGTTGCAGATTCGATACGATGCAATTCAAAAAGAGCTGAACGCTGACAAATTTATTACTCACTAGCGATGTCTCATGTGAGCATGTAGCTTAAACCAATTTCCAAAGTTTTTTCTTATTCTTACAAAAGCTCAGCATATCACTCTCTTTTCTAAACACCCTATGTGTATATATGATTGAATGTAACTACAAATAATTTTTTTCCAATTCCAGAAAAACAGACATAAAAAAGCAGCAGTATACAAAAGGTGGAAAATAAAAAAAAATAATTTTTTTTCATTTATTAAACGCACGACTAACAAACCAATTAGTAAAAAGCCGACAAACATAGGGAAAGATATGTACTAATACACTGGTCTTCGGTCAACCCTGCACATGCTTCACGTCAGAAGATGTTGGTGGTCATAAAGAGGGCAGGACAACAGGATCATACATTTTGCGTTTTCATCGTAGGTCTTAATCACGAATCCCCCTGAAGACGGTTTTTTTTTTTTTTAAATGAATGCTTTTTGTCTATATTGATCAGCATTTCCACACTTTGGTTGCAGTCAGAACCAGCATAAATGTAACAGCCCTGAGAGAAGCAACACACTCCTGCCAAAACAAGCAGCCATCTCATTTGGAGTCTGACAGCACTGCACAAGACAAATTGTCCTGTGGAAATTTTTACAGCAGACTGGGGGGAAAAAGAACAGAAATTTATCATATCCTCAAAATAGTTCCAGTTTTCAGTTCTGTAAGGAAGCTCACATACACCTACATATCAAAACTCAGTTTTTTTTTCATTATAGATATGATCTCTGCACTACACAAGGGAAGGTTTACATCTATTGTTACCCCCTCCCAAGAACGTCCATTCAAATAACTCAAATTCTGTAGTGAATTCCACATAGTATGGTTGCAATTACTTGGTCTTTTGTCTACATGTGGGCAGAACAATCCCCCTTAATCAGTTTCATCCTTTTGTGGCAATAAAGGATCCCAGCTGTTTTTTTAAGTTAGTTTATTGTCATACATAGCAAATATTTTATCAAATGTTTAAAATGCATTAAAAACCATTTTTACAAACATAATAAAATATGAACTTTAAATTAGGAAGGTCTCGGTGTAATAACAAACAGTACAAAGTACTCCACCAAATAAATCTTCACAGTACACAGTATTCCATGAAATCTACACACGATACAAAAAGCACCTATCGGATATTAAGGTTAAGGGTTAAGATCACTCTTTGTCCAAATGTACAACCAGGCACCCACAGTATCGGTGCCGCAAGGTCCTGAGCCCTCAGAAAGTTCGAGGTCATTTCAATAACTCTGGGGTCGCGGGGCGTGGGTCCGACCGAGGAGGACCGCTGCAGTCGTTGCACGTTCTCCGCGACACCAGTGTCATCACAGTCTCCGTGCGCCACTTGGTTACAGGATCAGTCTCTGGCCCAAGATCTTTCTGTTGATCTCAGCCAAAGCCACCGAAAACACGAAAGCTTTCTCATCCGAGAGACTGGCGTAGATATCGCTCTCTTTTTCTTGCTTTTCTGTGGGGAAGCAATGACATAAAATATAAGGTGGACATCGACCAGCTCTCTGCTAAACACAGTCAAATCCCGAAACTAAAATAGCCAGAAAGCGACATTATAAAGCAAAATGAAAGACAACATCAGTTTAAGCAAAACTCAGTTTTTTCACTAGCATGGTTTTCCAGAACAGGGAATTTGCTTAAATCTTCATGGTTGGACAGGTAGAATTATTCTGTTGGGGGCAGGTGCGCGGTAAGCTACGCTAAAACATTGAGAAATTCAGTGCAAAACCCATTATCTCTATTTTCATAATGTAAATCACTTTCTTCTTAGAAACTGCCCAGATTTGCTAAAAATAAAGCAAAACAGCCACAATACCTTGCTTTGTCAGCTGAGTTCTTAAAAAAAAAAAAAAAAAAAAAAAAAAAAAACACTGCCAGAAGTATTAATAAGTATTAATCTCTATTTTAGCACTTCAAGTTTAAATCTGTTCTTTTTGGAATTTATTTTTGGATTAAAACTATTCCAAGTGAAAATGCAGCTGTTAAATTTTTGAATAATAAATGCTTAAGCCAAGTTCCTGCCCAAAAAAAAAACAAAAAAAAACAGATATTTTAAACCCAGCATTTACTTATTTTTGTCTTTCCAAATCTGGACAGGTCCCAAAACTGACAGACTGTTTAGATGGTTCATTCATCCATAATAAATAAATCTGCCTCATTTCAGAGGAGAAATAAGATACTTTTCTTTTCTGATATTAAGATGAAATTGTTTGTTTTGGCTGGAAGTCGTTTCTAATAATCTTGCTCACCTTTCTCTTCCTCCTGCTTCTTGTGGGTGGTGGTCTTGGGGCGGCCGCGCCCCCTGCGGATCTGCTCTGACTGGCTGTTTGAGCGGGACCTCCTCTTGTTCTCCATATCATTCACCGGACTCGTCTTCTCCTTCTGATTCCTCTCTGTTCTTCTTCTTTTAGCTTCCAACTTGTCTGTGAACGTTAATCCAGTACCAGAAAATCCAGTTAACCAAAGCAGCAGACACACTTCCGTGGAGGTTATTTAATCACACAATGTTCCCGTAATACTGTTAAAAATCAGGAACCCTCGTGACCGAATTACTTTGTATTTTCATGCTAGATCTTGATAAATAGACTAAACAGTTTTTTTTCACTAAACAGTGGAAAAAAAAAGTTTAGTATAAATAGTTCAAAAATCATGAGTGTCCCTTTTTTTCTGTGCCTGCAGATAAAGAAAAACAAACTATCATAGCACCAAGTCTGTCAAATTTTAACTTTTAGAAAGTTCTAAGGTTTCTCATTATTGAAACTCAGTGACGCTACAAATGAAAGGAATTCAAGTCAGCACTGAAATGGAATATAATAAAATTAATGAGTAACTTGGTAGTATGAAACATGACTCCTTAAAGGGGCTTCAATCTCGCACGTGTGCTTCGATAAACAAACAGCACAGTCTTGTCATCAAAGCAGAAATTTGAATACATTTTCATTTTAAAAAAGTGTGTAAAAAATGGAAGAGCTCATATTAAAATGGAAAAAGCGCATATTGTAT
This sequence comes from Arapaima gigas, assembly GCA_900497675.1. Lineage (NCBI taxonomy): Eukaryota > Metazoa > Chordata > Actinopteri > Osteoglossiformes > Osteoglossidae > Arapaima > Arapaima gigas. The sequence continues at coordinate 201,551 of UFQX01000462.1, read as the reverse complement.
CTACTCTGCGCATATCAAAGGAAATAACATGTATTTTAGGGCTTGTGAGTAGGATTCCTTTCATAGCTACAGACTGTGGAACGTATGAAGAGGTGGGGGTTGGGAGGTTCTTCAGGCCTCTCATTATCCGTGCTGCCGAGACGGATATGCAATGTTTATTTCTTAATGATACGTGATCCATCAGGGTTGCACAACGCACAATAAATGTATCACATATAAGGAACGTGGCCTCAGTTACAGTGAGACCACATAACAGAAGGAAAAGCCAAACCTGTGGCAAACCAAAGCTATGTGTCAAGGATGAACTCAATGAACTCCCAATCTCACAATTTTATTAAAAAAAAAAAAATATATATATATATATATATATATACACACACACACGCACACACACAGACACATATATCTTTGTAAGTGTGGATTTACATACACACACAAGTTGACAGGCCTTACATTAAACTAAAATTTGCAAAACTACTTATATATATCCCTTAAGTACACCTGTGGCTCAGCACTTGGGAGGGTATCTTTACGCCTTTTCAGTGCATCATAACATCTTAAACGTTAATTTTCTTTTACTTTAGCTTCAACTTTTTTTCAACTTCAGCAGATTATTATCCAGCAAAAATCAGTTTCCTCATGCATTACATCTACTGAACATTTTATACTTTCATAAATGGTTATATTGTTATAAAATATTTCCAAGAAAGGGTCCAGAAGATTTTATAAATGTCACAGTGGTAATATTCCAGAAAGATAATGAAAAAGAGGAAAAAAGACAGGGGAAAAAACAAATATGTAAGGGAATTCAATGCATGTTGGATAATATTTTGGATATGCAATAAAAAAAATGAATACACAAAGGAGCAAAGTAAATAAGTATGGTCTCAAGCATTTTTTAAATACTTTCAGAAGGGATGTATATGCCAGTAAATAGTGAAAAATGATGACAACGGCCGGGTTGTTACCTAATGCTGGAGGAGGCCTCTCGGGGAGCCTGGAGCTCAGCAGCTTTCGGCTGATGAACACGTAGCCACAGTGGCACGACTTGCAGGCCACGGGGATCTAACACACACACACACACACACACACACACACAGGATGGAAAATTGTGCAATAAGTGCAAGTTTTGTATCAGGAAAAAAGCCTTATTAATGCAGTGCATTTTTTCCCATATGAAATCATAACAACCTGATTACAGACAATAGACACCCGATAGATAAAAATAAACAACATGTGATACAGATACATCATGTAATACATAAGCAACAGAAAATATGTTTACACTACATGCACAAAACACAATATACCAGATTATTGACACACACGATGTATATAAAATACATTAATATGTTACTGATAATAGACACAGATAAATGTTTAATTCTTCATAGAAAAACAAAATAATTATTCACAAAACCCAAAAGGAACATCTATGTCACTCTGACCCATTATTATCATCATCATCATCATCAACAAATAATAATTATTGTTATTCCTAATTTCGGTTTCTTCTGCTCCCGGACACAGAGGTGCAATTCACAGTAATTTCCCCGAATGAGCCACAATGACACATCGACTTTCACAATGAGCTGGTGAAGCAGAAGCAAAAATGCTGTTCAAATGTGTATTTCGACACAAGTGCGGGCACGTTAATTCAGGTGTTGCTGCCACAGTACAGCACAGTAACAGTACAATAAAACCAGGACCACAGGAGGAGTAAAACCAGACACCCCCCCCGATACACACACACACACACACACACACACACACTTCAGTCCTCTGCAACAGCGAGCGAATAAAACACACTCGATCGCGGAATCTGTTCTCCATCCGCTTTAACGGCGCCATTATTATTATTGCTATTATTATTATTGCCTCCTCGTTGCGGCACTGGTTCTACTCCATCCTCCTCCACTTACACACACACACACACACACACACACACACACACACAAAGTTCCGCTCTCAAGAACGCTCATATTGCAGTGACCCTCTCGTTCCTGTCTGATTTTTTCCGTTTTTAAAACAAAGGAGCGTTAAGACATGCGCCGGTGTGTCGCATGTGTGTTTCCCTACCTGTTGATCGCATTCTGGACATGCCTTTGTCGCCATCTTCACTTTCTTGGACTTGTTCGCCGACATGCTCCGCTCAGACCGGACGGCTCTCCGTGTGCGGGAGCGCGCAGCGCGTGCAGAGCTGAGAACAGCTGAGCGGCGCGCACCCTCGGCCAGCAGCATGGGACACTGCACTGCGCGTGCGCATAAAGAGAGCGAGCGAGCGAGAGAGAGAGAGAGAGAGAGAGAGAGAGAGGTTATTGTTACCAGTTGAGGTATATTTGGTTGTTTTTCAGTTGTATTAGTTTATTTATTTAACATCCATTGTTTATCATTTTTTTCCATTACAAAACAATCGTGTGTGTACGAGTGTCGAACCATTGCTTTGATAGTACACATGTGTAAAATTTGCCAGGCCAATACATCAAAAATGGACTTTTTGATTTAGAACAGGAATATTTACAGAACACGAGTGTATAAATCGACTACAACCGTAATAAAAAACCAGATGTCTTCGGTTTATAACTACAAATCAGATATAGCCACATAGTACAAGTCACATAATAAACAAAAAAGAAACAGCGGCGCATGCGTGCTAACATATGGGGAAGATGACGTAAATCGATTAATAATATAGATTTTAACAAGGGTGGTTTGAACAAAAAATGTAGCAAACGTGTGCCGACGACAATTATTTCGCTCGCAATTTGCTCGCGGGAGCAAAAGATAAAATCGTAAGACATCTGAGTGAAAACGGGGAATAAAAAACGGTTATAGAGGGCGGTTACCTTTCCGGAGAGGGCGGGCCATTCCCGCGAACGCGTGCGCGCGCACACCCGCCACCGCACGCGCGCGCTTCCGGAGCAGCGAAAAAATATGACTAATTGACGTAGTAAATCTCTTACATTGTGTGACGTTTTGTGTGATCTGTTTGTCATTTGTAAACCACACCCTGAAGCACCATTTCATCGAAAGAAAAAAAAAAAAATATATCTGAGGACCAGGCAGGACAACTCATTCATTTTGGAACAAATTTAATGTGTTTATTGACAATTATTTAAATAACTAAAGTGAGACGGTCAATGAATGTATCACTAAACAACTAATAAGTAAATAAATACCAGTCTGACATTATCAACCTGAAAACGTAGTTAAACTTAAAAGGGAGGTTACCCAATTTAAAACAGAACATAGGCAGAATACACGGTAAAAATTAAGAAACGGTATAAATCAAAAGTTTAAGTTCTGATTTGTGATGAGAAAGTTACTACTGTATTCTTCTCATGATGCATTACGTCAATTTGAGCCTCAGTGTATTTATGCTTTTGTCACGTACGAAAGTTGGAGCACAGTGAGATGTTGATCTACAGATTTAAGCAGAACGGTTTCTGTTCAATGACCTGTTCATTTGTAAATAAACTTCTAACAGTAAGTCAGTGTCTGAGACACAGTATGTGACTTTCAGAAGGTTATTATGGCTCCATCATCCACTCAGGTTTTTTTTGTCCAAATTGGCTCCTTACAGTTTTTGATCCAAATAAACAGTTAATGACATTTAATGATGTTACAATTGAAAGTCATAACTCCTCTACAGTAACATTCTGCAGTCTTGTACTACATATCCAGGGTGTGTAACTGTTTCTAAAAGTGTTCTCTGTGTGTGTGTGTGTGTGTGTGTGTGTGTGTGTGTGTGTGTGTGTGTGTGTGTGTGTGTGTGTGTGTGTGTGAGTGAGAGAGAGAGAGAGAGATTTCATCCAGCCCCTTCCCCTTGCTGGCCTCACTAATCCATTTAATGGTTATTCACCCTCAGGTGGTGTTCTGGTCAAATCTGATCAATTTACAACTTTTTATCCTAAATATGACATCTGTCCTCTGACTGCCATGAGGTTTTGTGAGATCCTCCACACCGGGCATCTGAATACATGACATTAATAATGACCAGTTTCACCGAATTTTACATGTTTTAAGCACATTTTGATCTGTGGTGTTTCCACTCAGATCTTTCTACCTTAGGGAAGGAATTGTGTGAGAATATAATAAAAAGCCAAGGATATCAAATGTCACATTCAGCAGTTGTTACACAACATACACACAATTCCAAAAATATATGTAGAACATGACATTTTGCATAAGAGTGAAGCTAAAAAGTTGAAACATTAGATGATCATCATCTAACAGGCTGCCAAAATATGGGCAGAAACACCACAAACAGAAAACTGTCTGCAACCTGTAACACAGCAGAGGATAACCTACACTCTTTATGCCACTTTTTCAGGACACAAAATGTTGTTTGTGCAGTGTCAGATAAAAAACAAGTTTAAACACATAAAAAAATGATTAATCCAGTGAGGTTGGTCCATAGACTCAGGAAATGAACTCCGAGACCTCAGCGCCAAGTGGTTTTCTGTAGCGTATAAACCCACACTATCTGAATTGAAGTTAAGGTAACTTTATGCTGGAGGGAGGTTTTCCTTACCTGTTTACTTTCTGGGCCTAGTTTACTATTTTTAGTATGCGAGTGCAGGGTTTAAACTGGTGAGCTATTTTTCCATCCAAAGCAGCCCCCATTTACTGTCTGCAGGTATTTATAGGTTTTCCATTTTAAACTGCAAGTTAAAAACACTAAAGTCCAAAATGGGGTGACGCTACATGGAAAGAAGAGAAGACAATGTTAATTTGATTCTTTTCACTTACCATAGTAATTTCATTACAGTCTAAAAATAAGGTATTTCATAGCCTGGGGTAAGTAAGTAAGTAAATAAGTAAATATATTACACAAGTGTCTATATCCACTGAAAGGAGTGTTTTGAAATTGAAGTGGAATTGATATCGTTGGTAGTTTAACAGATTGGTTACAATTCTTATTCCATATCGCCTTATAAAGAGAAAATACAGCACTGGGCTGTTGTTCGGCCCCAAAACGTGGCTCTCATTTAGCAACAGCTGGAAACATTATGAAAGGGAACACAGCCTTCACGATGGCTGCCGACCAAAGCAGTTATTGCTATTGCGGCAACTGCTGTAAATACACTCACAGGCGCGAATGTAAGGAGTCGCTAATCCCCTAAAGTTTTCCTGCTACCTTTTATCCCACTTCATTTCCATGTACACCGATAACATCTTCCCAGCTGCAGTAAATGCAGAGCGAAGAACTTTTTTTTTCCCCATGCTATTCATTAAAAAGCAAACATTTGGTACTGTGAATTACTCTTGCTGTTGTCTATTTTATTTAATTCCTTTCTGATCTGGGGAGATAAACCTTAAACCAAGAACGTGATTTGTTTACTTTGGCATAAACACGCAGGAATCGTTTTTTTCTTTTCTTTTTTACCGTTTCACTATTGTTATGCAGAACACATTTTTTTTCAGACTCCCAAAATAAGTCACTGTACTTTTTAGTAGAATCGCGAGCCTCATCGGCGACAACGTACTGAATATTTACATCAACGTGAGAGTCGTGGTTCCATTCGGACGCAGCTGCTTCAGTTGGGTCTTGTGTTTAAACCAATAATCTATGCTCATGTTGTGAAATTTTATATGGGGAAAGTGGGTTTTTAAAACTGTCTTGTTTATGAATTAGCTTTTCTTTTTAAAACATGTAGGTTTGCGCAATTCATTCATGCGTAAAGCTTCAAACCGCCCATTTCATGTCCGTCTCGTTGAAACAGTCCTTTTCTATTTTGTACAGTTTTTCTGCGACATTTTTCCACACCTGTCTGCCATCATTAACTCGGCACCATAAACTTTGAAATTTAATGAACACACCACCACTACTGGTCCAAACCTATTTTCAGTGCCTTTAAATAATGCAGATCAATGTCTCGGTTATGTTCCTACCCACCTTACACTTGGCTGCCGAAAATTTATGCCAGTGACACCTTTGCAAACGTAAAGAATGCAGTACAGAGACATTTCATTTATCATTTAACCCATTAAGTGTAAATCCTTGTCTGTTACCTGCCCCCCGGCAGCCATGCCTTTATTTAACCACCTTTGTAAAGCAGAGCGGAGTAGCTTTCAATACCGCATGTCACGTACTTGTAGGTGTTCTCGAGTTACCTGGAACTGCCCGGGTGAGAAAGCAGAAAGGCAAATAGTAATAATACATTATATATCACCAAACTGTAATACGCTTAAAATGACTGCATTTATTACATAAGTACTGTCAGTGCTGTTGAACAAATGAACACCACAGAAACACACATAGCAGTTATACTCCAGTGGAAAGGTGGACAGGAGAAATGTGGTGAGAAAATATATACCACAGAAGTTTCAGTATAATATGTCAGTAATACGTGCAGCATTACGCGTGGGCGCCGTATAATGTCGCCCTCCCTGTTTCCACCTTTATCTTTTCTCCAGCACACCTCCCGAATGAAGCGGGACCTGCCTGGAGGCACGTGCCTCTAAAGTGTGTGTTTGACTGCACAAAACCTCATTTAGGGTGAGAAGTACCTGTGTGGCAAATGTCAAAGCTGTAGCTTAAAAAAAAGCTGTGCATGAAGAATAAAGACAGACAGAACAGAGAGTGCACTTTATAGATACGCTCCTTTTCATCGTGAGTCTTTGAAATGTTTAACTTGTGCTAACATACTCGCACAGATTTCAAAGATTCCCCAGTTTTAGTTTTAAATATGTTGCAATTACATTTAATATAGACTGATGGGACTGTCAGTAAAACTGAAAAACTGACAAAAGTATTGTGGATTTTAATTTACAGTTGTACATCTCTGTAAAGCAGGAAAGATGAACATGGAGATGGGGGCACAATAGAACAAATGGGCAACTGCCCTAACATCTGCATAATGCTACATATTTAATGCAACAGCTATGCATAAGATCATAAATGATGCACAGAAGACAGACGACTGCATTGTTCACCAGCACACAAAATTCGAAGCAAATCTGAATATAGCTTAGATAGCTGAATATATGGTAATAGAGCGCAAACTGTCTACATTTTTTTAACAGTTAATTTGTAAATATGGAGAGAGAGAGAGAGAGAGAGAAGCTTTGTCTAAAATGTTGCCGCCACCCACAGGTGACAAAATGAAACAGCAAAACTTGTTTGTTTACCACTGATTTCATGACGACTAAAAATAAGCCTGGCATGAAGAAAAAGATTTATGCACACAAGCTCAGTTTTTGAGCTACACCGCTTAATGTACTTTCACTGTATACAGGTAGGTTTAAATATAACAGCAAATTACACCAAGAAATCATTCCAGATTTCTTGCTTTCTATAACGTGTGCATTGTTGAAATCGGGGATCAAAATACTGCAGTTGAATTCCTGTCCCTCTTCTGCTAACTGGTTTAATGAAGTTCCGACCCCCAGCGGTCACCTCACCATCTGCGGGTCCGTGAGGGAGCCGAGAGCCATCAACGGGAGCTGGACAACTGGCTGGGAGGCGTCAGCCATGAGAACGGTGCTGAGAAGCTGTTCCCACTTTCAGCAGCTGAGTGTGTGCTGTACACACCACCCGTCACAGACCAGTGCCACAGCATCCACGAGTCACCAACAGGAACCCGACTGCACCGTCTGCCCTGCTTCGGAATCAAGATTTTCTACATGAGGTGGTAACACATGACAGAATTTATTATACAAGTAACATGAACAAACATGTGCATCAACACTAAATCAGTTACAAGACCAGAAGTTCAAGAACAGGCATCTAGGACATCCAAAGTGCTTGATGCTCTTTTTCAGTAGCAACCTGTTTCCTGTGGATGTGTCCAAGGTTGACGGATGCAGCAAGTCTTCCAACTAAGTCAAGGAGGTAAACACAACAAGCATTTTCAGGGTTTGACATTCCATTTGAGGAGGAAAAAAAAAATATTTACATCATTGGCTCATTTTTAAGTATTTTTTTTTAAACCAAGCATGTAAATGGACTGCACTACAAAACAAGCTGCAGCAAAAGCTTCCCGACATCATTTCCCCTCCTCCGTTCTAAATTAGTGGAGTTTGTTCAATGCAACCTACAACAAATTACTGCCTGGCACAAGAGCTTGTCTGTTTAGTTTATAGAACTAACTTAAAATATGAGATTTTATTTCACTGCCACTACTCATCCTTACTAATGTCAAAAAAGCATGGTCAAACTGCAGCATTCTACATCAGCTCCAATATGAGAAGTTGCTCAATAGATGTACTCTGTAGTTCCCAAAAAGAAAAAAAAAATTCAAGTAGTTATTCAAGGTACACATATTTAGGCACTACCTTCATTATATACAGGTAGGTTTAAATAGAAGTGCACAATATTTGACATGAACTAATTTAATCCCAAGCAGCAACCAAGTAGGAGAGTTCTGCCCAACCCCGATCTACAAGGGTAAACAGCACAATAGTAACAGCTGGCTGAGAAGGGGGTGCTGCTACTGCTGTCCATCTAACGTTTCATAGCCGAATTTACGCCACGCGTCTCCTCGGCCTCCTGTGGGACTTCGATAGTGGAATTTACAAACAACGTGCCAAATTTTCAACCAGCATTTTTATTGGACAACTTCAGACATCTTTCACAAAAGTAATACCAAAGCCCCCCCCCCCCCCTTTCAGTGCAGGAACAAATGTTTTCCAATATACACCTGGTGACAGATGCAGGGCGTGGAGTTCACACCAGCTGGTGGGAAAAGCTGATAGCTTTACAATTGCTGTCACTCTTTACGCAAGTTCTCTAAACCCCCAACCCCTTTTTTAAAACAAAGAAAAGTAAAAATCAATAAGGAAATTAAAGAGGTAAAAGTCAAGCACGGATACAAGCACAAACCTAACTGATGGTAAACATTTCTCCTGTTTGTTGCCAGGCTCTTACACCTACCAATCAGCCAAGTGTGCAGCAATTGTCTTAATTTATGGTTTATTAAATTAACTCTGTATATATACTATTACACAAAAAAGGAAAAAATAGATGTTACATTTGATCTGGGAGAAGTGACCTCATTCCTTCTGGTGTGGTTTGCCAAAAGGGGGGGAGAAAAAAAAAAAAAAAAATGCGAACGGTGGCACCAGACTTGCTGATGGGAAGGTGTACAGAGATGTCGGAGAGGTTACTCCTTTATAGCAAATTCAAACCAGATAAAAATCTGGACACCTTATTTCCTGTGCAACCTGTTCCTCTCCCTCAAGAGCGTCGCTACTGGTGGGCGCACTGGACGCCGGGGCCGTGGTGGCCGCTCTCCTCGTCCGAGCTGTCGTTGTAGGCCTCACGCCTGTGTCCTCCCGATGAGCTCTGGCTAACATCGTAATCCTGGAGGTCCACCTCCTCCACATCTCCAGAGATAATGGGCTCCTCAGCCCGGGCAGGGAGCAAGTCTTCCAGCTCCTGAAAATAGCAGTGTTTTACATTAATGAGGGCCCCCCCCACAATGCCGCCATCCAAAATACAGCCGTAACAGCAAACCGCACGAAAGATCAGCTGTAAAATTCATATCCATCCTGTGAGTCTCATGTACCGTCATTCAGCAATAGCCTGTTTCATGACAGCCATCTTGCTGAATCGTACAACAGCACAGCATCCTCTAACCATCACACACGGTAACCTTGAAACATTTTATCAGAGGTATAAATTATTAAACTGACAGTTTCAAAAAGAGAAACCTTATAACAACTCAAAGAATTAAAAAATGACTTACAGCAAGCTTCTCTTGACTGATCCAATTATTGTCTGGAAACTCTACTTCAAATTTAACGTAAAGGTCCCCCTTTTCAAAAGGGTTACGGTACTGTGGCATTCCCTCGCCCCGAACAACTCTGACAGAACCTGGTAATGGAACCAAATCCACTTTTAAGATTGAGGAACAAACCATAAACATTAAAGAACACAAGCATATAAGTGGAACGTACACAGATTAAAGTGGGTGCACAAACCTACCGGGTTCTATTACTTTTCCAGGGGGGTACTTCACAACAATCTGCCTGCCATCCAAGTGTTTCAGCGTGAACTGGAACCCACAAAGGGCTTCAACAAGGCCTATCTTGTGAGTTATATACAAGTCATTGGCCTCTCTTCTGAACATCTGAAAGAAATCACAATTTACCAAGTTAATCAGAATGAGATGTATGGTGCAAAAGTGCTTAGTGGTCACCAGACAACTGGTAAATTCTCACAGAAACCGCTCGATACCAAGAAGAATAAGTGGGACAACTGTCACCGAGTGTCAAAAACTAAATCAGTGCAAGTATAAAACAACTGCCCACATTCCACCGTGCTAGTCTGAGGAAGTAACAGATGTGATGATGGTTATTTTTGAGCTTGGTTTTGGGCAGGTTTACTCCACATGACAAAAGATTGAAGGCCTGTACTGTACCATGTAGTTGATGTAATAGATGTCAACCAATTTATTTTAAATCTGCCCTTCAGAGGCACAAGAGAGGTGAGGAACAGTGTATATATGAGCAAGTCTTGTTTAAAAATTTAAAGCGGACACACACACACACACGAGCTAAACGTGTCACAAGAAGGTCATTGTCAAGCCAAGGGAGAATATTAGAGCAGTTTATTATGTAACCGCTTCACTTCCGAGTTTATCGTCCAACACAGGGCCATAAGAATATGGAAAGTTCTGACAGGCCTGGCAATCAAAATGGCTGATCGCAAGCAGTCGCCCATACCCACCTCATGCTCCTTCTCCTGCAAGACAAGGACAATGTCCCCAGGTTCAACCCCAGGGGCCTGGTCTGCTTCACCTCCAAAGGTGATCTTCTGACCATGCTTCATGCCTTTGTCCACATGAACTTCCAGGATTTTTACTTCCTTCACCACCTTTTTACCCTCGCATTTTTTACAGCGGTCCTTTTCATTAATTACTTCCCCTGCAAGAACAGAAGATGAATTTAACTCAGGGGCAGAGACTGTCTCAACAACAGCTGCTACAAGTTTATACAACGTCAACTGCCATTCTTATCACCAGCTGAAAATGTTCTACAACAACCCAGTAAAATGTCAAAATGTACAGCCATGGTGAGAACCCGGCAGCCCCACCTTCTCCGTTACAGTCCGTACAAACGGACTGCATCTGCTGCACCATGCCAGGAGCCAGCTGTCTGATCATGATGCGCATGCCACGGCCCCTGCAAGCCGTGCACTTCTGAACAGCCCCCGTCTTCCCGCCTTGACTGTGGAAGGAGAGGAGTACTGTGGTTTTACACACCAGAAATGCATCGGCATGACTGAAGTGACTCAAATGTTTCACAGTGAGAAAACAGACTAGCAGCCTGTGATGTCCCACCACGGACCTGCTTATCATCAAGGACCCTTTGTGTACCAACAAGGAAGTATATCAATATTTATCAGAAAAACTGTGCTAGATAGATGACAAGTCTCATTTGTCATTTTGAATAAAGCCATAGCCGGCATGTAAAAAGATCAGCTCTTCAGATACATCTCATGTGTGTTTCGCTTTAACAGCAAAACACTGACACTTAGACACACGATTCCAGCAGCTATGTACAGTTCCTAATCTGACAGGCTGCAAGCTGTTAAGCTTTTGTTCAGTCTCAGGTCTTAATTACAGGTTTCCTCCCACAGTCCAAAGACATGCATTTCAGCTGTACTAGAGACTAACTTGTTCTTAAGGGTGTGATAGTGTGCGCACATGCAAGATTGTCTTGTGACGGACTGATATTCACTCTTGGGTGAACCCTGGTATGAACCTTCTGTTTCCAGGATAAGCTCTACTGTAGAGTACTGTTATCCAGAATGGAAAAAGTGACTGATGAATATGAAAAAGCAGGGAGGGGCACTTGGTATTACAAGTATCACTCAGATTACGTTTAATGTATTCTTTAAAATCTGGCCCACAAGGACTACAACTGAGTGCTTTGTTTTAGGCTATAAACACCACTTGGTCTATTTGCAGCAGACTGGTTCAAAAAATGGTAAAAATCCATTCAACATTTCCATTCCAGTTAACTCTGCAGCCCTTGTATTCTCTTGGAACACATACCAGCAGTTACTAGATTGAATATCCACAAAGCAACAGCTTCAAAATGGCATGTGGATGGACAAATTCTAGATATTCTAGATCATTTGAGAGAATAAACTTTGACATGTCATTTCACACTAACGGATATGAGCAAACCAGTTTTAAAAGCTCCTGGGGAAAATTGAACAACGCATAAAAAAAATTCCAAAATGTACTTGGTGGAAAATGTACAATATCTCCGACAGTTTACCCTTCTCTAGACAGAACAATGAACACTGTGCATAGATTTTTAAATTGCATATATTGTAAACACTCACCCATTGCAGGTGCTGCAGAGAACATTCTTGCTTAGCTGCAGCTTAGTCGTTTTTCCGTTATAGAGGTCTTCAAGAGACACCCTGTTTGGAGTCAAACAAGAGTTTTTAAAAGAAATTTATGCAACTAGCTGAATAAAAACTATTTAATAAGCAAAGCTTAAATCTTAGTCGAAATAAATGTGACGGGGGCAGGGATTACTGGCAGCATTTTCAAACCAAATTATTGATAGCGTTGGCAGTACAATAAACTCCCTCTACACCTTAACCCCCCCCCCCAATTATTTTGTGCCAGTTGGGCAAACCTGTGAGTCTGTCTAAATCTGGCTGATGACCGAGATTAACGAAATGTGGGGAAAAAAAGAACTAAAGTGCAAAAATTAACCAAAAGGTGACTGGAAGATACTATGACACAGGTGACAAGTCTTTAGCTCACTTCAGGGGATGAACCATGTCCTCTCCTCGTCGTCTTCCACCATTTCGGTTCCTGCTTTGCCCGCCCATGAACCCAAAAAGTCCACCTCCAAAGATGTGGGAGAAAATGTCGTCCATGCCAGGACCACCGCCACCACCTTCACGCAGGCCCTGCTCCCCATAGCGGTCATAGAGTTCCTTCTTCTCTGGATTTGTCAGCACTTCGTAGGCAAAACTTATTTCCTTGAACTGAATTCAATAATGGGTGGGGAGGGGCAGAACCAGAATTTCACTCATTATCATTCTAATAACTCATCAGGATTATTTACACAGGACTGACATCCCATAAAATTTGCTACCAAAACTGATACGCAGTCCTGTAGAACCCCCAGAGATGGGCGGTAAAGACAATGAGAGTAGTTATGGCTTTTAATAACACTACAGAGAAATCAAAGCTCATCTACAGACTCTTCCTTGTTAAAGTCAGTGTACCACAGGCATTTATTTAGGGCAACAAAAACATACGATTTTAATGAAGAATAAGAAAAAAAAATTGTTATGAATAAACAGTATAAGGGCAAAGCAATAAAAACTCACATGATACCAGAGAATAGGCACAATGTGGTTTCATGTTTAGGGGACAGTAAGTAGTACAAAAGGCAAAAATGTTTTGGTATAACATTCAATTCATCATCCTAACAAAACCACAACAGACTTTATACACTACCACAGGCTTCACCCACCACTGGATGCTTATTTACAAGGATGTATGCTTAAGGTATGGATAAAAAGATTATTACCTTATCTCCTGCATTTGGATTCTTATCAGGGTGGTATTCTTTGGCCAGCTTGCGGTACGCCTGTAAAAGACAGCAAGACAGCCTGCTGACACCAGGCCAACTCATATTGCCATGGTAGAGGACTCTCTGGTCAGGATTCATTCATCAACACTGTCATTATTTCTATATAGATAAAAATAAATAAAAAGCTCAATCTGCTTGTTTGTTCATTAAATTCAAAAGTAATAAAGTTTGATGATATACATTTCACCCCCCCCCATTCCACTAGACTACCACCAGTGCACGCATCACTCTATTCTACAGCACTGACAATACTTATGTACTAAATAGAACCAGTTTAACGGTAAAACAGTTGGGTGATTATATTACGTTTTATTACTTATTTCCTGGTTGACCCAGGCAGTGCCAGGTATCTCAGGATTTTACACATGGCACAAAAAAAAAATAAAACAATAAGAAGCAGGTCAGATGCTGAGTCTATCATAAACAAGTACAAAAAAAACTGACTGCTTGAAAGCAGGGGTACTAATAAGTGAGACAGAGGTGCTCAAAAAAATGGAAAGAAGGCGTTGAGAAACAAAAAAATAATGTTCTGGACATATCGTGCGAGTGTTATTTTTCGGCGTGTTTGTCTGTGTCCGTTTCCAAAATAACACAGCTATATTTTTACCGACATAAAGAGCAGCACGTTTTAGTCACCATGTGGTTCGTTGCTAGCTAACCCAACCAGCTGAGCGGCTGGGCGACGTGTTCCCGGCCCTCTCACCGAGCGCACACTAGCCCAGGTGTGAACACGGGGGACTGTCACTCGCCCCCCCCCCCCACAGCCAGTCACCAGGGAGACCGCGAACGGGAACACTCCCGCTCCCCGCTTTGTTTCGCTCACCAGGAACAGCCCAAGCTAACATGCTAACCCACGATGTCTTCCACTGCTCGCTCACCAATCCCTCTTCCTGAAAGAACTCAATTTTACATTTTAATGCTTCTACATGAACGAGGAGCCACCGTTTAGCAAGCAAAGAGGTGAAAAAAGCTGCCCTCTGTCACCTTTCTGTCCGAACTGGGCCCCGGTTTGCATCGTCACTAGGCCACGAACACAATCCACAAACCCCTCGTCACCTACAAGGTGCGGAAAACAGCGTCTCTCGGCTAAAATGACACAAAACCCGCGGCGGCAGATACCTTTTTCAATTCGTTTTCACTCGCCGACGGCGAGACGCCGAGGATGTCGTAGAGCTTGGTGTCAGCGACGTTCGCCATGTCGCAGCCCGGAGACGGAGAGCTTACTGCTGTGGGAGCGCAGCGAAGCCGAGCAGAGAGGGAGAAAGAGAGGAACCGGCCGGAAGTCCCCGGCGCAATGCGTCACACTTTAACCTGCGGGGCGCTGCGTCACGGCGCCAGTGACGCAACACGGGAGCGAGCACGTCCGCGCTCCCAGGCTGCGCTGCATGAGAAACGCGGGACTGGTGGTGATGTTTGGCGGTGTAGTTATTATAGATAAAGCGCATAAAAAACATTCACCATGTTTTCATTCACTTAACATTCATTCAGTTGTGGTACTTTAGGACGAGCTTGTTATTTTTCCTGTTTAACGGTTTTTTTAAAATAAATTTTATTTTTACTTTCTTAACTACTTTCACTATGCTATTACACACCTCAGTTTTACAACAGAGGCTTTTTAACATTGTATTTGTTTATTTGTAAGACCTGAAATCATAAGGAATAATTTGTCATTTTAAGGTCATTATTGGATTTTCTTTATGAAATGGCTCGCTGCAGATTTTCACGCAAATATTATTGACAAGTTTGCTGAGCTGAAGTTGGAGGAATAATTTTCACTGAATAAAGTCGTGTAAATAAATTTGTCATATACATAAAGAAAAAGCCTCAACTTATATTACAGCAGTAAGGCTTTCTGATAGTATAATGAAGAGTGCTGGCAACAATTTTTAAAGTAATTTTTATTGCCAATTGGCTTTTTTCCTTATTGTGATTAAAAAGTCATGGTAAAATTTACAGTGTACATCCTACTGTATCCCTGTCTTGGCGGAATGCTGCTAAAATTTGGCATTAAAAACACCAGAGGGCATGAAGTGAACCTGTGAAAAAATGTATAGCTTTCAGGTGTAAACTGCACTGCAACTTAATCCATACATTTATGATAACCAATAATTTGATTTTTGAATAAGAAAAAAGCACTCAAGCAATGTTGAGAATTATGACACTTTAACTGCATGGTTTACGTACCACTTAAATTAATTTACTGTAAAAACAGACCTTGTAATGCTGTTTATTTGGATAAACGGTGATCCTACAGAGTCATAGTTTTTTAATTTTTTTNGACACTTTAACTGCATGGTTTACGTACCACTTAAATTAATTTACTGTAAAAACAGACCTTGTAATGCTGTTTATTTGGATAAACAGTGGGTGATCCTACAGAGTCATAGTTTTTTAATTTTTTTAATTTTTTAAATTTTTTTTGCAGAAAAGGCTCAGGTAATGAAAACATGGAATGTCTTCTTAGGCTGTGCTTAACAGGTTTGTTGATAGCAGCGACGGGGTGGTTATGGAGACGACCACATGACCAGGATGACGCGAGTCAAATCTGCAGACAAAAGCAAATGCAGTACCTTTGGAACCTGTTCCTACCTTGTTCGAAAAACATTGATCTCTGAATGTTTCCCGTAATTTGAAATAAAGTGACAAAAACATGCTATTGGATTTTTTAATCAAACAGAATTAAAGCTACATATGAACAAATAGTACTAAAAATACAATAGTGTTTCAGCAGCTTTGCTGCATGTTATCCTAACAGAAAAATAAAAAGGTGATGATTCTGGAAAATAGACGTTTCTCTACAATGAACATTTGATGAGGTCAGATATTACTTCAGTTCTCAGTTACAGTATCCATATTTACACTAACATCAGCAGAGCAGAGGTTTGTTCAGTTAAATTCATTCGGAACAAACATTCAAAATAAGCAAAAGCAACTGCACAAGACAAATTCTTACATACAGCAGATACAGAGGAAAAATATGAATCCAAATCTGTGTACAAAAACATGAATACAAATCAGTGCTGATAAACAACATGGCATATGGGATGAGTTTTTTATTAAAGTCAGAAAGATACACGATGAATCGTGGTTGTGTTTGTCAAGTCGTGCCACTTGGCACAAGATGAGATAGACCAAAAGGAGGGGGAGAAGAGCGAAGGCTCTTCTTAGAAGTCCATTGAGATGGCGCGCTGACTGGTGGTGGCACTGTTGTTGCTGCTCCGCATGTAGATCTCGCAGGGGATCTCCTCCATGACACGGTCCTCGATCACTTTCTCTGCGCAGTCGTGTGCCTGCTTGTAGCCGTAGCAGCTCTTCTTGTAGGTGTTGAAGGTCTTCATGGGCTGCGGCTGAGAGAAGTCGTTGCGGTACAGCAGTTCCATGGAACTGAGGCTAGGCCGACTGGGCTTGACCGCAGAGGCCTGAGAGCCGCAGTGATGCTCGTGGATGCAGCGGGAGGCCGTGGAGGAGCGCCGCAGTTTGTGGTAGCCCTCCAGCTCTTCCGACAAGTCTGCGAGCTCCGCCAGGTCTGAGGAGATCTCCTTGTCCCGCAAGGAGAAGAGGTCATAATGAGGTGGATCAAAGACCTCCTGGAAACCCGCCTTGTTGAACACGGGCTTGCGGGTCAACACCTTCTTCCTCGGCTGCTTCATCTGGACCAGCACAGAGATGATGAACAGCACCAGGACCACACCGGCAGACACGCCAATGACCGTCCTATGTCTCTTGGTGATCAGATGGAATAAGCTGCTGGGTTTCTTCTCTACAGAAAGAAGCCAATGTTTGGGACACATTGTTTTACTTTTGCTTTAGGTATTTGTCAAAAATTATTCTAGTATTCCATATGCTGAATATAGCTGACACACAACTTTCATAATTACTTGAAACAAAAACATGCTTGTTAGTAAATAAAAATAAGAAAAATACTAATGCACAACTTGAAGTGTTTTCTTTTAATATATTAAAACAATAAATATAAAAATAATGCTATTAGGAATAATAAGAAAAGCATTACTTAAGAAATAAGAAATACTCACTTAAAAATGGGGTCGATACACGTATAGGACAAGTGGTTAATGAAAATGGGTGTGTGTGTGTGTGTGTGTGTGTGTGTATGTGTGTGTACATGTATGTGTGATTGTAACACTACATATAAATATAACATAATACCATAACACCATTGTCCAGGTCAACAAAAGTGACAGAATGAGTGGGCAAAGAAGACAGTTTTAGGTGTGACTGACCTTTACACTGGTTCTCATCCCAAGGATACACACAGTTCTGGATCCCATTGCAGACAAGGGAGTTGTTGATGCACATATTGCTGTGGCAGAAGAAGGCGTTGCCTGAACATGGCGCTGCAAGAGATTAAATACAGACTTCAGAAGTGATGCATGCATTAAACAAAACTGATAAATTAACATTTCCTCTAAAATTGTTCCTTCGTAGGAATTCTGGAATGGATACCCTTCTGGAACTTCTTAAGAAGAAGTTCTTGACCACCTCTATGAAAAATTATAACCTTTTGCCTTCTATACCATTATGCATTTTCAACTTGAAAATAGTTAAAAACTTCAGATGATGAGATGACAAGCTGGGAAAAAAAATCACTTTTCACAGCAGCAACGAGGAATCTAGACAAAACTCTCAAGGGCAGAGATGTAACTTCAGGCAGAAACGTTGAACGTTCAAGCTGTGATTTTTAAAACGACATTGCGCGGATGTGAAACTTGGACAGGGAAGAAACCANCTCAAGGGCAGAGATGTAACTTCAGGCAGAAACGTTGAACGTTCAAGCTGTGATTTTTAAAACGACATTGCGCGGATGTGAAACTTGGACAGGGTGAAAAGTGATGCTTTTGACTACGGTTTTGACAGAAAATGCTTAGTATACCGTCAACTGCAAAACGTGGGCATCACTATTGGAGGAGATGAAACAAAAGCTCTCCCCGGAGGCTCAAATGACAAGGCTTCAACTTTTAATGCTTTGGACACATCATGCTTAGATGAAAGACGTCATGCTGGGCAAAGTCGAGCGTCCGTGCAAAAGAGGAAGACCTGAAACGTGGGGGACTGATACAATAACAGCAGCGATGCAAGCCTCTCTTTCCTATATTGTCTATCTGGCTGAAGACTGAACACAATTCAGAGCAACTATCCGCAGAGTTAACAAAAACAGCAACATGAAGTCTTTTAGAGTTTTGCAGACTTTAACCTCCTGGTTATTTGGCAATTTGCCGCATTTTGCTTGCAGGATTGCAGTGTTTGTAGATCTTACGCTTTTATTTTCTATCAAATAAAACTGAGTTTTTGGCTCTTGCATTTCAAATTGCGCTTTATAATTTGTGATTTTATGGGTCTGACAACTGCGTGACTGATATAGATCTTTTTTAATGAGAGTATCGATTTGGCTTGTGTTTGTGATTTAGTTAGTTTTGTCGTTTACTGTTTTCTTTGTAAACTTGTAAGGATTTATTTCCTTTGCTAGAGCTGATGCGTTCGAGTGTTTGTCACTGGGACATTTATTGGATTTGGTGCCATTTAAATATTATTTATATAAAAAAATGAAGCTAAAAAAACAGGACTGGCTCTTAGATTCAGGGCAGTGAAATGAACAACTAACATTACAATAAAAAGTTGAAACGGGATCATTGAGTCTTGAGGCCTTGTGCTACGCACTGCCGTTCTCCATTGCAGCGCACAGTGGAGAAAAGGACATCCTTATTCTCCACGTTAACTTACATGTTATGAAGAAATATTGCTGTCTCTGATGACACAAAATAATCACATTTATGTGGTAATGGTCACGAGTTAGTGCGTACTTTGACATTAGGGCAAAGGTAGTGGTCACCACAATTCTACCGGTGATGACTGGAACCTTATTCTCGGTCCATTTACTAGAGTAAATCACTTCCACAAGGTGGGGACAAAGCACTAATATTTAAAACAAACCAACAAACCATCTCCTTACCATATAAAACACAAATCAGACTGGAAGTCAGTTTGCGTATCATTTTTTCATAGCTCTAAACTCACTTGTACCATTAAATCACAATCATTTGCAATCGATTAAAACTGTTAAAATGAAACCCCTTCATTAATCTACACGTTATGTTGTGCAAAAACATCAACTATAACTGTAACAAACAAACAAATAAAAAACAAACCCTTTAAATGGTTTTAATTTAATATATACACACACATTTGATATTCGGCTGTATTAAAACTAATATAAAACAACCTTTTCTTCTCTCGCTGATAAACTCTGGCCGGTGCTGGTCATCATGGTCATGGACGGTCAAGAGCACCAGATATGGTTTAACAGTATGTCATATTCTCTGTATTAAAATATAGCTAACAATAATTTGTTTATTGAAGGTCTGCTGTTGTAACTGTCAGCTGATTCAGCGCTACTGCCATTCATAGATGCTGTTTGGTTATTTCTTGGCTGGATAATAATTATAAATATAAATAAATAATTATTTAGCTGGAACGAGCAGTAGCTCATCGCCAGACAGCCCTTCTATTTCAACACATTAGTTGCAACACATTAGTTCAGGTTTTGATGTCATCAATTTCTCAGCGCGTCAGACTGTCGTGGGGGAAATTCCATTAACCGCATTCGCACAAACATCCAATTTGTTAAGAGAAATAGCACAAGTCGTGGAGGGATGGTCTGCTTGAGCAAAAGAATTCTTGTTATCCAGCTGAAAAGGATTACGAAGATGTTTCTTAGTAGTAGGTCAGTATGATCTGCAGTATTTTTGGATGGGCTGCCTTCATAGTGAGTTTCACTTTTCGTTTGTTTTTATGACTCTAAATTATACCGCGTGCTTAATATACATTACAGTGTTCTGTAGACAGGGCCCTTACGCTCAACAAACGAAGTGAAGAGCATCCGGAAGCGGCTGAGCCTGCTGTTCTCGTCGGCCCACAAGCGGACGACTCCCACCCCACTGTCGAGCATGATGTCACTGGCTACGGTGCTGCAGAACTTGGCTTTCAGGTTCTCAATGGCGCTACTGCCATCGTACACGGCCACAAAGTTCTTCTTGCACTCGTTCGAGTGTTCCATCTGGTACTCCAGGAAGCGCAGGTAAATCTAGAAGAAGACAGCAACCTGACAGGGAACGCAGCCTCGCAAACAAGCGCAACTGAATTCAAGTGCTCATGGATAGCCATGTTTTTTACAGGCACTTTTGCATACATTCGATTAGCAGATGCTTTTCGGCAAAATGACGCACAACTAAGGGTAAACAGATACAAATGCACGATTGTTCGTGAACTGCTTATGTGTCTCTTAAGGAGTGGATCTGAGAGACGTGTTCCTTAAGAACCTTAAGACTGCTGGAATCCAGAGGTCCGTGTTGTACCAAAACTACAGTAATACCTTGAGTAGCGCTTATCGCAACAGTTTGCCACTCTTTTAGAGTGTAATATTTGTTTTCCATAACGGATGCTGTTTTTCGTGTTTGTCTGTTATTATTAACAAATGTAACAAATGTAACAAATCTTCTCTGTTGTGCAAATATTGCATTCAAGCTCCATTCATGCAGTACACTGCACTAATATCCTCTTATAGAGTTAAGCTCCATTTTCCAAGAACACATCCAGAGAACTAATTCAAGTATTATTGTATATGCATTGCCACGATATGGGCAATTTATACATAAATATATATGTGACTTGAGGAAATCAAGTTTTCTCCATTCAATCATGTAATATTTTTGCAGTTACCAATGGTTATAAGTCATATTTTCCTGTGTGGCTGACTGTTTTTACACTCATGTACTGTGAGCCTCATGATGACAGGTTCATATTAAGGTGAAGGACACCTGATGTCAAGAAGCCAGTCTCGCTGGAACAGCATCTTCTCATCTAATTAAACCAGGCCGCTTATGGAGAACCGTGGGCACGGCTGTTCATTAAAACCCGGCGGTGCAAGGGTGGACACATTGGAGGACAGTCTTGATGCTAACCTTGGATCCGGGTGGCGCACGCACAGTCCAGATGCAGTCCACCGCATCGCCGGACTTAATCTTCGCTTGCTCTTCCACCTGACTGGAGTGAATAATGCCATCAGAGCCTCCAATTTCGAACTGACAGTCTGAGAATAGAAAAAAGGAGTGCGGGAGAAAGGAAACAGAGGATTACCAGAAGAAGGAAAGATAAAAGATAAAAAACAAAAAAACTCCCAGCCAGGTTGTGAGCGCAAGCAACATCTCAGCCCAGAAGGGACTTCAGGACACCAGGTAATAGCAGTGTTATTAGATTCATTTCAGCCTGTGTGTACTGCCGTCGCACCCTCCAGCAACAACACAGCCTGAATGGATCATTAATACCAACTGTGTAATGGTCTTCAGATTTTCAAATATTCAGGTTGTAACAGGATAAACTGAGATTAATTATATACATAGTGTTTTCTCGCTGGTGCCCAGTGATTTGGGGACAGGTACCCGACCGTCGTGACCCTGACCAAAAAACGATTAGCTATAACAGATGGGTGGATTTTTAAAAAATCTAGCCTGAAAACTCCTTTTGTAAACTACTCTGGGGCAAACTGAACTTAAAATATTAAAATATGCAAGCGATATTCATACAAAATTTGACCACAAGCTAAAAGATATATAAATACGTAAATAAAAAAAGTGTCAAATTTATTTGCAAATTATTTTGGCGCCCCTATATTCGAATCGACTTAAAATTTAAAAAGTTCAGACTGATTAATTAAAAGGAAAACAACCAAATAAATGGTTTAAAAAATGTAATTTTCCAAACCATTTCTTGTACAAATTTTCGAGCTTACCTGGTATTGGATTTAAAATTCCTCCTGTTTTAAGGTTAAAGTCGGGATCTAGTATTAAAAAAAGAAAGAGTAGAGGAACAAAATGTATAAAACATATCAAAGTGGTTGAAGAAAAAGGCAAGCAGTTAAACATGGCATATGACATGGTATATGTTTCAGCAGGTCTGTTTATGAGGAAACCTAATAGTTCAGTATATAAGTTGCATAGTTTTACTGTTTGGATAGAAGTGTCTCAGAGAACTGGTTAAATAACCAAAATGAAAAAGAAGAGATCCTGTCTGCTTTGCGCACAGTGGTACCTGCCGTGAAGACGTATTTGACCCTGAAACCCAGGCCCTCCAGCTCCTCGTCGCTGGTGAACTTGACCCACATGAAGCGGCCCGTGGACGTGACCACACCGGGGCTGGTGATCCCGCAGAAGCGGTTGATGAGGGGAGAGAAGCCGAAGGGACCGTCCCGCACCTCGATGTGGTCGAAGCGGCATTCGAAGGAAGGCTCGATATAGTAGGTCTCATTGAAGACCAGCTCAATTCTCTGCCGGGGCAGGGCTGTGTGCGGGTCCAAGAATTAAGCTCTTAGTAATAACTATTGACAGATGAAAGACCAGGTGAAAAATCACGAAGGACAGCAGGGCTTTTTTTTGGTCTCACTGCTATCCTTGTCACATGACCTGAACAGAAACCTGCTAAAAGCAGGTGAAAGTGAGGAGTTGTGAACCAGTTTGACGAAGTAAATTCCTAAAGCTTTTTCCTGGCAGGTGCAGTTTCCGATGCGGCTGCTGTTGTTCGCCCGACTTTGAACGTTGAGAGCCTTATATGTGGCCATTTACCTTAAGGAAGAGGTTTCCTTTTTAACCCATGGGTTGTGTTTCATATAGTTTTCTATTTTTGGGCCGAACCGGCTCGAAAAAGTATACATGTCCAATGAAATACAGATCCTACCTCGTATAATATAGATCCTTGGAGCACTAAATTATCTTAGGTTCTATTCGGTGGCAGTGGGTGAATATGTGCTATGAAATCCACAAGGTGATGAAGACTTAAAGTCCATTTCTGGAGAATGTTCATACAATAAACCGACTCGATTAATCCTTAAACATTTTTCGAACAAACACTACACATTTAAACTGTAGAACCAGCTATATGTGTCCTTGGGAAAGCAACATATATAGTGCAGATTAATCTCAGTGCTGTGTTACAAGCAGTTTTCTCTTTTTAGCGTTCTTGTCCAAACTTGGGGACCCTGTTATATTTATAAAACACAGATGATTATCCATTGTTGTGTTTCGACTTTTAAGCAACTTAATCACTCATTGTTATCACAAATGAACCACAACCCAAGGGTTAAATTTTATAGCTCACTCTGTTGAGCAAGACTACCTACACGTACTCACAGAGATAAGGTACAGTTTGTTTGTTAGCAAAAAAGTTTCTTAAGCTGTATCTGGGAAGTTGGAGCGATCGGTATTACAGTAACTGTGTGTACAAAGGAGGATCGCTGGAAAATGTTGCGAGACCATTTTACTGACGCCAATGTTGCAATACTGGTCTGACTGGCCTTGATTCAGTAGTGCTATTAAGTGGTTTTTAACAGCTTCAGTAAAGTTCAAAGTACACAAATTCTGGATGGGTTTTCAGTGAGGGGAAACTAACAATCCTTTGTGGCAGAAAGACACAGCACTTCCCCCTCTACATCTGATATGTGACTATTTAAAGAGTGTGTCTTATGCAAAATATTGGCAAAGGCATTTAAAAAAGACACACAGTAGAAAGCATATTAATATATTTCTATTTTTGCTTCTGTTTCTGAATATTAACTGCTGTTGATGCTCTCATCACTGGACTCGTAAAGTGCAGATGAAACAATCCCAAGTCTAATGGAAGTGACCACATCACACCTGTGCTGGAACACCTGCACCTCCTTCTTGTAAGGGGTCCAGTGGACTTCAAAATCTTCATGCTTAGCACGAATCTACATGGTTTGCACGTGTGTGCCCCTTGGACCTTCTAACCATCTATTCCCCTGCCTTGCTTAAGTGCGACTGGTTAAGACCAGGATCTCCCTTTCCTTTGTCCTCTCATCATTTATTTCTGTACTATTTCCCATTTTGTTTTATTATTTTATACTGTTTTCCTCATATTGTTATTTTGCTAGTTTCATTCTGAACTGCTTTATGGGGGTGAACCGTATCTTTATTGAAACACTTTTTTGAGAAGGTGCTTTTTAAAGACACAACATCAAAACACACAATTTAAATTTGTTGTTTTAGGACATGACAAAACGGTGATATTTGGTGTTTTCAAAGCTTGCATCTTATAAATTCATCAAAGCAGATTTTCACTGGTTCAAAAGTGAAGGATGCTTAAAGTAAAAATAGTCACATGACGAAAGGATTTAAAGTCCTGCAGGACAATGGTAACTTCACAGAAAAAAGAATTTATACAAAATATAATTCCTAAGAACAAGGCCCATTGATTGTAGTTTGTTCTGCTTTGTTTTCTTTATTATTGTACTGTGATTCCCATGAAAAAGGAGCTAACAAAAACTCAACGAAATTTGTTTGTTTTCTATTATGCGATCGCCGAAAACCATCAGAACGTGGTTTGGCGGGAACCTATTACAAACCCTTCATTTTTCTCCTCCTACTCCACCAAAACAACAGCGGGCGAAACAGATTAGAGGCAGAACTTCATCAGGTTTTCTTATTTTACGATCACATTCATGCACAATAGTTCAGTGCCTGTACTGATTTAAACCTTCCATAAAACATACTGTGGAACATAGAACTGGGGTAGTAGATCGCGGCTCACTGATCAATGTACATTCACAGTGGTACCTTCCAGAATGTAGATGCATTCCTTGTTTGGCGGGTAGGGGTTGGGGTAATTCGGGGAGGTGAAGAATCCCCCATTGGCGTTCTGGACCCAGGTGCCACACTGCCCAGTACTCCTGCTTGTGTGGCCCACATTATGCAGCCCTGAGGAAACTACAGTAAAACCACGTGGTAACAGGAGAAATGTTTCTTCATAACACACCAGAAGAACAAGGTGAGGGATTGTGGATCCGACTGAAATGTTTACTGCCCCATCTGTCCCAACAAACCCCTGTTTGTGTTCACAGCATTTAACAAAGGTAAAAATGAAGAACAAACCTTTAGTCTTCTGTGTCAGTGCAAATCCTTCTTCAATTATAATCAGGAGAAGCCAGGCTGGAGATATAAGGAGTGAGTCATGTTAAATGATCTAATGTCTTCCATACCTCATTAATGGGTTATTTACTAGAATGATGTGAACGGACAAGGCACCATGTACAAATCTGTGAAATGGCATATATTATACGACTAAGACAACACTAAAATATGGGGAAAAGAGTATCTGAGCAAAATTAAAGGAATGGAAAGGGATGGAACTGCTCCATGGAAGACAGAGAGATAAATTTCCTATAATTCCAGTTTTCCCCAGTTCACTGCCCTGGGTGTGTTGGGTGACAGTTTTCTGAAGTTCTAGTCTGCTCACCATCATAAACATCTCAGGTCTTTCCACTAGGAAGCTTCTTTTCCACATACAGGGTGACGCAGAAAGTATTAAACAGCTTAATAAATGTACTACTCAGTATACTCATATGAACATGTAGTCTGAAGTTTCAAGTTCCAAAATCTGGAAAATAAATGAAGATCAACTCTACAATTTGATGCAGACTGTATGTTGATATGATACTGAGTTACTGGCTAATATATTTACGAAACTCATGACCTCAACAAAAGACTACGCTCATTGATTTACGGGGTATCTTAAACTGAGCCTGTTGACTAATAAGGGCTATTGATGTTTTGGACTGATGTCATGTAAGAGTAGGGTAATGTTCTATTCAGTAGAATGTTATTCCTTATATAATACATCTCTGTCAAATAATAATAATAATAAACTTTGAAAATGCTCCTTTGATAAGCCAGTTTTTTTAAGACTTAGACTAGAGCTTAGACTACAAATTATACTAACCCTGGTTTCACAAAATGTATTTGTACCATAACATCCACACTGGTATAGAGATGTATAACACAACAAAATAATCACATGACTCTACAAATGTTGGGGGGAGCGACAGCCAAAAAACCAATAAGACAATGGATGATATCAAGGCATTATTTGCATTATTGCCTAAACGCCACCGAATTGTCACAAACCGATTATTTATCGTTCTAGAATTTAAAAATAAATAAACCAGATTTGAGATTTTCCAGGTGTTTCCAAAAGGACAAGAAATCTCCCCTTGGTTATAAAACCAGAGGGGTTAACGTTAAGGTTACCCTACGTGATCCGGTAACCACGTGTTGGAAAAGCACTGAACCGGAGTGTGTTGGGAAAAGGGGTTAAACGGGTTCCTCAGCGCTGCGTCCTCCTACATTCAAACATGGATCGGCCGACAACAATAGCGAGGGAACAAACAGGATAAGGCTTGTAGGCCCAAGATATTCAGATGCGAAGCAGGAGTGAGCGCCCTCCATTGTGCGCACCGTATCAGCAGATGGCCGAGCTGCGCCGGCGCTACGTTTCCAGCTGCAGCGCTGCCTTCAGCAGATAAGGCAACGTTCCCTTGCAGGATATAAATACTCTTCATCCCTTGTTTCACGCCAAGCAACAACGGCGGCTCCACCGGCTCGCATCCTACCCTAAGCTGCATCTGTATCTGAGTGGCACAAATGCAGAGCCATATATTCCTGGCAGGGGAAAACGGGGAGATTCACACACCTCCAAGAAGACATGGAGTTCCATGCTTTCTGGGAAGAAGGAAGAAAGAAGGATCTTCCAAGGAAGTTAGACAGAGCGAAACCGAAGACAACAAACACGTTAAACGTTTCCTTGTTATTTAAACACGTGCCAAGCATTCAGGATTCATGCAATGTGTACAAGTACGCTTACACTGTTTTATGCTCCTGACAGCTTTTTAATTTTTTTTGTTCCATTTTTACAAGGACTGCTGATGTCGATGCGCCTTTACACGTTCGTGAGCCAAGACGCGGGCCACGAAACGCGTGATAAAAACTCCGATTAAAATCAGTCCAGAGGGAAACGCCCTTCAAAGAACTGCACCGCATTTGTGTTATTTTAAAACGTCAACCTAAAACGATTTGCTTGTAATAAAATCGGTTTTGTAAATTTATTCTCTTTTATCACCACAAACAGCTGCTTGTTGCGTCCAAAACTGATAAGCTGAGGCCTGTGGTTCCACTATCTCTCTCGCCGCAGCGGTGAATGGATGAAAATGGAAAATGAAGATTTGAGCTCTGAATCCTTTATTGAAAAGTCTAGCCATATGCGGCCATTTCTTCACGGGTTCCCGTGAATGCTGTGCGCTCCGTTTTTACCGGGGTAAAGGCGCTCTTTCACTTAACTGCAACTTTACACACTCATCTGTATGGCGCTGAGATAAACTGCCTGGGTATATGCAGCAGGTTGTGACGTACACTCCTGGAAAATGACCAGATATTGGCAAATGATTATCATACAGTCGTGGCCAAGCTATTTCCAAAATTGTCACAATACTGTCACACAATATACTAAAGCTTTTGCATTTCTCCTGCTGTATTTATATTTTGCATTTATATTTTCCTAGAATATAATGATATATAGAATATAAATCTCATTTGTATCTGGACTGACTCTCCACTGTTCAAAGTGATCATGGGGCACAAAATGCTCCCTTTCAAGCCTGTTCAAGAACGTTTATATACACTTACTGGCCACTTTGTTAGGTACACCTGGACAGTACCAACTGGTGGTGTTGGAGGAATTCTTGGCACACAAAAGGTTTTCTAGATATTTTTCAGGTTCTAAGCACCACCCGAGCATCATTTTGAATGTCAAAATGTACTGCTGATACTGACCAGATGCATTCTTCACTTGATGGCCAGCCTGGCCTTTCTCAAACTGACACTTTCAGCAGGACAGTGTGCCATGTCACAAAACATGTGACATTTCTGGATGGTTCTACAAACATGGCGGTTTTGGTACTTCATACTCCACTAGCCTGAGCAGACCCCACCTGTCAAGCCAGTAGATCATTTTTTGGTGACATTAGCAGAATGAATGTCCTACTGCAAAAAAAAAAAATCCGGAGAAACCATCAATTCAGCACAGCGGCGGCAGAACCCTGAGGTGTGTGTCCAACACCTTACGGCTTAATTCATGCTGGGAGCAAAAGAGGGTCCCACCCTCGACACATTAAATAGACCAAAGTGTACAGTACATGATATTAATAGGAGATGAAAAGATGGGATAACAAATTCCAACATATCTCTAGACTAACCGCATCCAGAGAGTATGGAAAACACACTAAAGCCTCTTGTAGGACCTGTAATCCCTGGTAGTGATGAACATGTACAGCTATGGCAGGACAGCTGCTATACTGTGGCACCACCTGTTGATGTTGCCCCATGAGTAGCTCAAAGTGATTGTCAGTAGTAGTGGCAGGACCTGCTTCTTCTGCCCATCACATTGCAAAAAATAACGTCGCTGTTCAGTGTTTGTCTGATTCATCCCTGAGGGCAGCAGAGGGCGCAGCGGTTACATTGACCCCTCCCCCCCCCCCGCATTTGGACAATACAGGGTGAAATCCCACCTCCTCCTGTAGTAGCACTAACCAAGGAACTTGCACAATGAAGGATAAATCGGTATATACTGGAATCATCTGTGCCTTAAACTGCAAATCCTTTCCATCATTAATGTTTTAACCTTCATGTATTCACCTGTGAAAAGGCAGGATTTTTTTCGTTCCTCAATTTGCAAATAAATGAGGAATTATTGGGGTGATTACTGCGTTTTAAAAGACACACCAAAAAAAAAAGAGGCACCAGCTAAAGACCTCTCATAAAAAATGTCCATGAATAAATCCAGATGAATGCCACACTCCTTTTATTGGACTGAAACTTTATTATCATCCCACAGAATTCGCATAGACAGTGAGAGCACAGTAACACCTGTACATTATCGACAACAGTTTCACCCTGCTCAGGGTCACAGGGGTCGGGAGCCTATCCCGGAGGCATCAGGCGATGAAACTGCCCCCTGGATGGGGTGCCAGTCCATCACAAAGTGGCCGCAAACACTCGCACACACGGGGCAACTTAGAATGACCAATTGACCTGCAACACGTCTGTGGACTGTGGGAGGAAACCAGAGCACCTGGACGGAACCTAAGCAGAAATGGGGAGGACATCCAAACTCCACACACACTGAGCTGGATTCGAATCCACAGCTAAACAGCCCTGATGCTGTGAGACCACGATCACCACCACGATACACTCAGCATAGTAAGATTTACTGCACTTGTTTTCAAAGGAAGCCTGCACTTCACGGACCCCCCCATGGGGTCCCCCCCAACCAAAGGAGTCCATGGACCCTGGGAGAAAGGACCTCTGGCTGTAAGAAATGCCATCTTGCCACAGTTTGTCTTTTTATGGTGTGAAGGGGAAAGGCAGCTTTGAATATTAATTCTCACAGCTGTAATTCTGACGTGAGACACTGACAGGCCCCTGTGACGTGGCGAAGGTTCCAGGTTCAAATCCCACCGCTGCTGTGCCCACGATCAAGGCACCTACCCTGAACTGAGTAAATAACTACAAAGTTGAAAAAATAACTGCATTTTTAGGGTTAAATGCGTGGCAGCAGAACGACCAGGTATTTAACCCTAAAAATTACACTTGTACACAACAACACAAGAAACGTGTGCGACGGCGAGTCCAGGGTGACATTATAACAGTTTAGCAGAATTAATTAAACAAATTTGGCTTTTAGTTAATTACAAATTGTCACATGAGATGTTTTAGTTATGATTCTGCGTCCGTCACGAGTATTTGGGGTTAGATGGTGGAACCGTTTCAGCCTTGTGCAGATAAAGGGATTTTATCGACAGTTTACCTCTGGTCTGCGGAGTAAATCACGGTCAGAAACACCATCAAACATCTACAGCAGGTGGCGCTCTTCGTCCCGACTCGCTTTGAACACCTTGAGCAGCCCGATTTTGCGCTTTCCAAGAGTCAGATAAGTAGCTTGCCGTTGGTAAACATACCAGGCGACGAGAAAATGACATCAAAAATAACATTTGTATGAGGGAAGTTGGAAAAGCGGCGGAACAGCGTCACGCGGGCCAAAAGGCGCGTTTGTCCTGAACAGCAAACTCACCTGTGCGCATTTCCTCCGGTGGTTTAATTCCGAATATTTGTCACCTTGTGCGGATGTCGAGGTGTCTTCACGTCTCCGTTGCGCGCGCGCGGTGCGGGGCGGTAAATCTCAGCGCTTCATTGCGCTTCGGAGCCACTAATTCCATCCCTCGTGCGGAACCAACTACGGGTTTTCCCTGCGCAAACCCGGGTCTCCCGGGACGTGGGGTCCGCCTCCTTTAAATCCCATTTAATAAAAGGTGGGGGGAGGGGGACGTCCAAAAATGTCCAGAGGTGGGGTCTTCTCCGAAGAATCCGCTCAGCTGAGCCGACAGAAGCGCGCGAAGTGCGTGAGATGCGGGGTGGTCAGAGCAGTGATGTCCTGGCGATGTGGTGCTCGGATGAAGCGGTGCAAAAAACAGGGCACGAGGGGGTTTTAAACGGGCGGAGGGGCTCGCACTGCGAACGGCGCGCCTCGCTTTTACGCACAAGTGCCGGACGTGGGCGGGGCCTCCCGCCTGTCAATCATTACTGTACATGTCCAGTACTGGCAAGAGCTGCAGTGTTGAGTAACGGGGCTGAGCCCAGTTGGCAGGACTGGCACCTCCTCCTGTCAGCATCTTCTGTGTAGCTCACTGTGGCTTTTGTAAGCAGTTATTTCCTTAGCACTCAAGTAAGGTGTTTCGTGGACAATTTTATTGTCGCTTAAATGTTATATGAACATTAACATTTTTTTTGTGAATTTATTATGATAGAAATGCATAATGTTATAAAAGACCATTCTTAAAGCTCATTCTCAGACCACATATCTGGAAGAATACATTGGTATAGCCAATACTGTGTGTGTGTGTGTGTGTGTGTGTGTGTGTGTGTGTGTGTGTTACAATTATCCTTTAACATGTAGGAATTAAGCACTGTCTATTATTAGACAAGGAGTGGGTTGGATCTGTCACCACAGGAGGCAAACCGCTGGCCAGTGGAATTCACTCTGAGCCTTATTTTGAATATTAACTGTGCCTTTTCTTTTACAAAAGTCTCAAAGAAACAAAGGGCACTGCGATGATGACACTGCAAAAAAATATACCTTTTGTTTTGACCATTCTCAACTATAACTGTGTGTGTGTGTGTGTGTGTGTGTGTGTGTGTACACATAGATACACTATATATATTTATCCCTTTTCATGAGGCAGGTACTTATATATATATATATAATTTATTTAACTTTTGTATTATATTGTGTATTAATAAAAATTTTCTTTGACATTGTCATCTGTATGTTTCCTTTTGTTGTAATAACAGTGTTATTACATTCAGTGGTGCATACAGTCTTTCCTTGTCCCTCAAACCATTCCGATTTCGCAGTTCCTCCCCTTAAGCCTCGAACACTGCAGTCAGAACGTCACATTCTTGAATTTTCTGTCCGATCACTTTATTCTTCCTTGCTTTACGTGTGCAGCATGTTTGATTTACTCTTAAAATCCTCAAGTTTCCAGTTCTAATACTTTTTGTCATCCATATTATCCCTTTTTTTAATTATACATTTTATTTGCTAAAGAAGACATATGTAAAAAATAGTATAAAGACAAAACTGTGAAATTTATCTAAAAACAGCATTAGTGCTTTTCTTGGGTTAAAACAGATGGTAATCTTGCAATAAAGTGAATTGTAGTTATTAAAGATTTATTAATGATACAGTACAATGCAAAATCATTAGCTGGACCTCCCTGCCTGGGCGGAAACGTTCGATCAAACGGTAATCGAGAAATGCTGGTGTGATGTTTTTCTGTTCTTTATTTTCGGCACGTAATCAGAAGCACAAAGCCCTCAGATATGTGGCCAACATTTTATTTTAATACAGCGTGAGCTCCGATAAATGCCCAGGCCAAAATTGTTTCTCTTAGGAGATCGCAATTACACCTACGAGGGAGCACGATCAGGTACTGCTGGCAGACGGCTTTGAGATGATGCCAAAGCCACACGCTTTGTTTAGTTCTGCAATTTTGTCACAAATATAATCAATGACAAGAAAAAAAATGCTTAAAATTCTCTGTCACAAATGGTGTGACAGTGAGGTTGGACGGCATCTAGTCTTTGACACATTTGCTAAAACTAACCCATCTGGCCCACCAGAATGACTGGTCTCACTCTGTCTCTGGAACATGACCAGGACCTTTCAAAGGTATAGAAATTCAAAAAAAATTAGAATTTGCACGAGGCAGGTAATCCAGGGTACTGTGTTATATGGCGTCATGAGTCATTTTTTGCAGACGCGGCAGTTTTGAACAGACTAGTCGATGTCATCTTCGTACCGCCGACCTCATGTGTGTGTGGTTAGTCTCAGGTGACCAACTTCTTTTAATGCCAGTTACATTAAATATCCTGTATTCAGTCCGCCTACCTCTGTTTCCTATAGGTTCATTTTCAAAATGTTTAAAAGCTAATTTAACTGCATGTATGTTGTCAACACAAAGTCCTAAAGACTAACTTGCCAGCTCTGGAAGTATCAATTGAAATGGAATCATTTTAGACTCATTGAAAATTTGGCCGCATTTTCTGTTATACTGGCTTGATGATCAAAAATCCCGAGAAAAAGTGAAACGCTCACGAAACCGAGTCGCAGCGCAGGCTTCTCGAGTCCTCAGAACAATAACTTTTCTTTTTAACGCGAACATTTCATAGGATTAGATATTTGTTCAAAAAAACCTTTGAATTGAACCATTGATAAGCGAGGCAGCGTTTGCGGAGCACCGCCGAACACGGCTAAAGCTCATATGCATCAGTGCGTAAAAAGCTGATGTATCGACACGCAAATCATAACAGCATGTAGAGGTAAGGATATTAGACCATTAAAGCAAATACCTCAGTGGAGCAAAACAGCAAAGGGAAAGGGAGTCCAGACCCCACATGGACTCTCAACCAAACTATTAATAACTTAACAATGTCTTTGCCCTAATTTTGTCTGCGTGACCCAACTCCTCCGCACATTTAACAGGGGTTCCTTTTGTACAGCTTACCATGTTATCTTCCATATTTAATAACCTATATGCAAATAACGCTGCATGCAACGGACCCCCTGAGGGTGAATGTATGCATCCTCGTTCCTGATGGGCCTGCAGTTTCACGATTTACCTGATTGTCACATAAGCCGCGTTTTTATTTATTTATTTTTTTTAAATATCCATCTGTCACAGGCCCGAACCTCCCACAATGCACAGCTTAAGTTCCTCAAGTGTTCCAGCGTCTCTGCATCCAATTATTATTGGTGACACTTTTCTTGACTGCTAAATTTATGGTGCAGCACATTTACAATGATCACACTGGGCTTCTCACACAAGCGTGGTAATAACAGTGTAAGAAGTGGGAGCATGTCTCTGTTGGACAGCAACCAACAGCGAACTGCCTGCTTTTGGTGGCAAGGGGCCGCAAACTTAATAGACGCTGTCACTGTGTGCCTCCCGTTCCGATTGCCCGTGATGTGAAGTGATGTGATTTATTATTGTTTGAAGTCGCCGGGAGCTGGTGAGTGCCTCTCATACGTGACTCGCATCAAATGTTGTCACATATTTCTTGCTGGTCATTATATCCGAAAGATGCTAAAAGCTTCCATTCTGTCAATTATATGAGAGACCCATCATGCTGAAGGCTACTGGGGAAAAAGAGGCGCATGTACAGAATGGTTCTAGGTCTGCTGGAGCAGAAGAAAAACGGTCTACAAATAATTATAATCAACGTTAAAAGAACTTTCAATACATCCGGAAGGATCCAGAATTTGTAACTGTGAGGAAATGTAAGAAAAAAAAAAACTGTGATGAATCACGCAAAGCGGAGTGACTGCATCACCCAGCAGTTCTCAGAAAAAGTGGATTATTGTGAAGGATGGTGCTGCACACACACACACACACACACACACCCAGGTATGTATGTATGTATGTATGTATACAGTAAAAGGTGAAAACAGAGGAACATACCAGGTAAAGCCAAGAAGAGAGCATTACAATTCACCTCCATACAACATAAAAACCATTTTTTCTGGAACTGAACAGTAAATAAAACCACAATACAACCTGTCATTCACGTTATGCTTTCTGACTGCAGGTTTTGCTCTTGGAACAACATTTTACTATCCCTGACCTAAAGCCAGCTTAGAAGGACAATTACCCCTAGGAAACACATCATTTTCTTTATAGAAGCACATGGTGAATTAATGTTCTCCTCCAGTGTGCAGATGAATAACTTCATTGTGCTGATCGTTCTATTCCAGGTCTGATACACATTTTGTGTAAGGAGGCATAATAGTGCACAGCAATAGACAGATTTGACATTTACCAATTGTGTGCAATGATCTAATGTAGGGCTCTCATTAGGTTTCCCAAATCCCTGCGGAACACACACACACACACACACACACACACACACACACAACCTGGAACACACCTCCTGCAGCTTCTGAGCCTGGCATACTCTGCATATGCAAAGAATAAAGAGCTCCATCTGTCCTGGGAAGGGGGATTAGAGGAGGAACACAGTGCTGTCCTGCTGACCCCCCCCACATGTTGACCCAGCCTGTAGCCACTGTAATTGGCAACCGTCACCACAGACTGGTCAGATCACACACCGTGTCTCCCTCATTAAAAGAATAGTGGCCTCCATGGAGGAGTTGCAGGTGGGCAGCATAGTCTCCTATAGCCAACACAGCTGTAGGACCCCCCCCCAAGGCTATCAGTAGGGTTTCTGGCTGATGTTGTACCCTGTTACAGGACAATTTCAATATCATGACCTCTACAGAGTCCAACCCTATTCCTTTAGTCTCACTAGAAGCGTGAATTCATCTGTAGGAGGCATTTCATTTAATATCACTATCACTCACTAGTTTATGTGACACTTCTTCTCACATGCAAGGAGCAGATTTGGAACTTATACGCATCCCAACAGCTAAGGGGTACGAGATCACAGCCGCTCTCCAGTCTTCTTCACGGTTTTCATTTGGTTTCTGCTGCATTACGTTCTTAACCACCATTACCCCAATTTCCACCTTTTACGTATAATCCCAGCCGCCGTGGCTCCTGGTTTGACTCTCGGTATCAGGAGGGCCAATTTATTTTGTATTTTCTCTTTACTGTGCACTTCTGTTTCGTCTGTCTGGTTCTGAGAACTGCAAAAGACCTGAATGAGTGTCTGTAGACTGACAGTAATACTAGGCAAATAATGAAGGGAAGCTGACCTCTTATATTGTGCTATGAGCACTAATGTTAACCACTGAAGTAACTGTCCATTTTAATGCCATTTGGTGATATTTTAGCATAAATATGTTTTACTTGTTCAGCCCAGCAAAGCAGCGCAAGTCATATGTATGTGAGCGTTGTAAATTGTACCGAATTTAGATAATAAATCTCTGCATTGGAATGTTCTTCAGATGTGGGTGGGGGAAACGTCTCCATCCGTAATGCAAGATAACCAGTCGATTCTTTTCCCCTTGATCTCCAGAACTCAAAAGTCATTTGTTGATCTTTCCAAAGACGTTTTAACATCAAGTCCAGATACTTGGTTGTTCCTTTTGGGACTTACTTACTTTGAGACTTACTGTTTGAGGAGGCAAGCAGGCAAAATTTTATGAATCGAGTGCGAAAAAAAACCAAACTGGTTAAAATTGGGTAAAACGCCCGGCTTGGCAAAAACTCGGATAAAAAAAATCATTAAAATGATTATATCTATTTTACTCTGTTTACTCTGCAGGAGCAAAGATGGCTGGTGTAACACTATACAGAGGGTGCTGATGTGAAAAAAAGCCAGCACACTTTCTCCCCCGTGTTTTCCTTCGCTGATTTCCGTATTCGGTGCAAAAACGCGATTATTATACAGAAAGATTTCCTCAAATAGACCCACATTCATCATGCACCAAATGACAATACCGGTTGTGCTGGAACAGTGAAAATGGGAGTTTTCTTTCGCTATCCAGTATGGTTGATATTTTAATGTTGGCAAAAAAATATATATTTATCGTGACCTATTTACATTGTTCTGCTGGCATTGTGGCAAATGTAGCGTAACACAGTCGCCCCCCCCCGAATAGCAGGAGACGTGATAAACAGGTGGTTGACGGAGGGGCCAGAGCCCGGCCGAGTGCAAGACGACCACGGCAGAAGGCGGGCAGGCAGAGCGAGCTGGACGGCTGGAAGACAAACAAGCTTCCATTAGGGCTGTGAGACCACATAAACAACATGTGTAATGCTCTTTGGAGGCTCCTCCATGACAACGATGCTTAAGCCCTGCCAAACCTAATGGCCGTAATTCAGCTGCTGAAATTAAACAAAAAAAAAAAAAATAAAGACAATTGACCAGAAATATAAATAGGCTGAGCTGCCTGTTTGCTAGTACAATGATTATTTAGTATTTCAGCGTTTTAATTTTAAAACTCTGCTTGCAGCTTTAGCACCAGTTCGGCGAGGGCCCTGCGAGATAAAAACGTTTAAAAGGATTTAAGAAATTCAACATTTTTCACGCAGGGCTCGAAATGCCTTATACAAGTTGCGACCTTCAGGGGTGAGAAAACTTAGGAAAAATTAGAATTCAAGCCGGTTGATTTCCAATGCAAAGCGTTAATATTGCAGAGGCGAGGAATGGATTTCAGGATGACGGCGTGACCATAATAAGAAACTTGTTGTAGGTTTAATCCAGCATGCTTTGTTTTTCTTTTCTTTCTCCATTTTGATTTATCTGCTCAGTTCCCGTTTGTCGGTTTGAAACGCGACGCAACTTCAGCGATAAATGCTGCCGCCCACGTTTGAGCCCGAAGGTCACGTTCCGCTACTTATTCAAACCAAACGCCGACCAAACAAGGTTTACCGCCAAACCTTCCGTCCACAACGGGATCGATGCTGCCTCAATTCTTCGAAAACCTTCGCCCAAGAAGTCGCGGGCGGTCACAGCTCGACGGGTTCTGCATTTGGACAATAAACCGGACGACAGAAATGGACTGTCACCTTCTGTGGCACCGATACAGACCTCGCGGCGGCGGGTTATGCACGCAATATGAAACGGCTGAACGGCCGCATTGAAATTCCTCAGTTGCGGTTCCTCTTTCGATCGATTACAAGAGCCGCGCATCTCAGCCACGGCAGATGCGACGTGTGTTTTGCAAATGCCACCGCAATTGCGTAAATCAAAGGAATCATAGCTTATTGTATGAATAGTTGGAGCGCAGCTCTCTTTGCCCTCTGCTGAAGAAACAAAGGACAAGTGGATCTGGGGTAAAAAAAAAAAAAATGAAAAAATGAAAATAAAAAGCAGGACCTGGGAAATCGGGCATTTAAAAGGCAAAAGTGGGATGAACCCCAGTGAAAATAAGCCCCCGGGTTTCACGTAAGCGCAGCGGAGCCCACGATTAAGGAGACAGTTGGTTAAAGTTAACGGAGGTCGATAATGGCACCATATTACTTATATATTCAAAGGCGCCGAAGAAGAATGAACAATTTTTCATGCTGGCGTCATGCGGTATAATGCAGGCAGAATGTGACTAATGATGAGAAACAAACATTTGATGTCAGTCTTTGAAATATTAAGACTGGTTTCTGAAAGGCGTCTACGTGAGTTATGTGTCTTTAGATCATTGCGTTTGATGTGGCGCCATCTGTTTTCATATTGTTTGTAATATTTCATATTGTTGTAATTATGTTTGGTATGACTGCACATGTCGGGAAAAGCAAGCCCCAGGCCGGGTAGGGTGTGGGTTCAAATCCAGCTCAGTTTCTCCCTGTATCTGCAAAGGTTTCCTCCCACAGTCCGAAGACACGCGTTTCGGGTTAGTTGATCGCTCTAAATTGCCTGTACTTGGGTGTGTGATTCTAGACCAGGCTTTGGACCACCTTGACCAAGATGAATTAGATATGGGTAATAGATGGGCGACTGCCTGTGTATGAAAATGGAGATATACTGGTACGGCCCATCAGACTGATGCACGATTTCCGTTTTATATCTGAAAGTGATAGCCAGGCCCGTTTAAAATCTTAAGATTAGCGGTGCAAAACGGAAGTGAGCTTTCCTCCGGTGCTTTGACAGAATGGGGGGGAGGTGATGAGAGTCCAAGTGGCACAACCCATAACTAACCCAGAGCGGAATCACAGGGTAAACGCGGCTTTAAAAACACTGAAGAGAAAGCAGATTCCAGCCACGTCGTTGTCAGTTCATCGCTCATTTGATTCAAACTAAATCGAAAATTAATTCTTCCATTGAAAAAGATCAGTGGTGATCATTGTATTATTATCATTTTTTTCATCCATGTTTTTAAAGAAGAGGCATTTTGTAGGACTACCTGGAGCCATCCGAACACATGAGGACGAACAAGTCCCGAAGGAACTTTTTAAAGAACGGTTTAATTCAGTTTTACTTCTGCACGCAGCGCCTGGCTTATTTATTTCTGCACCGCTATCAGCTGGGAAATGCAGTTTTGCTGTAACTGTGAGCCCAGTGAGGAGAATGCGAGGTCGACGTGGATCCCCAGCAGGGTTCTTTTTTCCTCGGCAACATGCCAGCGCCCTGTTTACAGGCGCAAAGGTCCCAGCAGCTATTTGCAAACTTAAGATGTCTACCCGCTAAACAATAGTCAGCAGCAGTACTCCTCCTTCGCTTCCTTCCATTCATTCTGCTTGTCATCCCCCACAGCCTCTGAAAGAAGCAACTTTGTGCAAAAGGCGCCGCCCTCAGCCGTCCTACTCGCCATCCAACCTGACAAACACCCATCATTCAAGTGGAAGTTGGCCGTAAATGTTCCTTTAATGCGACGTTTTACGAGCACTGTGCTCCCTTTCTCCATTTTCAAATGGACTCTCCCTGTTAGGATTCAGAGAACTACATCCTCCATAGTTCCTCTTTACCAGTTTGGCCCTCAGCTTCCCAAAGTGTTTGGTGCTTCTTGTAAAGCATCCATTTCTATATCCAATTCACAGTTACAATATGTACATATATATAGTAGCCTAATAGCATCACATTTACATTTTATACATATTCGTATACTGTGTCCGTCATATTTGCACACTATACATTTTGTAGTTGTGGGATTTTATACACGTGAAGAAACTGCTCCATCATGGTAGATAAGCATTGTTTAATATAAATGATTTTAAATTAATTAAATGGTTGGATGTAAAAATAATTTGCTCTGTGACGGACTGGCGTCCCATCCGGGAGCTGTTTCGTGGCCTTGCTCCCCCTGCTTGCAGGATAGGCTCCGGACCACGGCGATCTGAGGAGGATCCTCAGGACAAGCGGTTAATGACAATGGATGGATGGAGGGAAAGAAAACCTGCACTCTTACATGGCCCCGTAGAAACGATTCGCTCCATAAGATTCCGCCTTTTCAGTAGTCAAGGTTACAGTCCTGGTTGGTCCCAGTGCTTTGGGATGTCAGAACTGACCCACTAAGAGCTGTATGTCTGGCCTTATATTGCAAACAGGGGGTTCCTCCAGCACCACGGAGAGCGTCTGCTCTGCAGTCCAACCGTGAGCAGCTGCTCTGGGGAGACAGTAAAACGTACCAAAAGAAGATGAGACCATCCCGCACGGCCACTGCGAGATTAGCCCAGCTCCTGAGCGCCACTAGATAAGGGAGAGTTAGAGAAACACTGGCCTCTGTGCGCTATCCATTACCTCATAACTGAAGATAACACAAAGCTCAAAAGAAAATAGTCTAAAGTATTATATATTCCACTAAAAATGCAATTCTAGCAAAAATACATTCAAATAAAATGTGGTGCGGTAATAAACCGAGTGCATGTACAAACAGGGATGCCAGACAGAACATCTACTCGTGGCCACCACCCGACACGTGTTCCTCAGATGAGGAGAAGCACTGATGCGAATGACATTTTTGCTGCTGTGTCGACAAACAAAGAAACGGTTTGGAGCTTTTGTTCCACCGACAAGAAAGTGGGAATGCGGCGTGTGCTTGCGTGTGTGTGTGTGTGTGTGTGTGTGTGTGATGGCATGTAAGTGCATGTCTGCGTTTGGAAAGAAAGCTTATTATAAGCCATCTGCGCCTTCCCACATATACAGCCTCCTCTACATTTTTTTAAAAGTACAGTTTAATTAATTGAATAATCCCCCCACCCCAAAGTAAAAGCCCCCCCAGGAGACAAGTCATCAAAAGTTTAACAATCTCCCTCAGCTGATGACATTGATGCTGCAAATCTGGTGAGGAGGGGGATCTAGAAGTGGGTACGTTTAGTGCACAACGCTGTGTGGCAGTGTGTGTGTGTGTGTGTGTGTGTGTGTGTGTGTGTGTGTGTGTGTGTGTGTGTGTGTGCATACGCACCGCTGAGGACCCCCTGCATCTGACGGTGTCCTCATCATCAATAAGTTCCCACATTTGGGTAGCATTTCATGTGCACAAAAAAAAACAGTGTTGAAAAAGTTAGGTTAGGTTTAGTTGGTTCCTCGGAAACCAGCAGAATGAACGTTTGCATCAGTCCTGGAAGTGTGTGTGGGGTGCGACGGTGGGACCCTCAGCCGTCCTCCGAGTTCCTCGCTTGTTGGCCCCATCATTCCTGCCCTTCGCTTATCGAACTGGCGGCACACAAATGACTCCAAGTCATAATGATGGCTTGTGCTGCCAAAACCAGTGACTCGGATAATTAATCTTAACTTTTGAGTTTTATTTGGGATTTTATGTGAGACTGAGGGGAAATACAGGGGCAACTCATTACACAAAACAGACATTTTTAAAGCAAAGGTTTTATTTACGGTGGCAAAAGGCTGCAAGTATGTTTTTTTTTATTTCAGCTTATTCATGTGCCCAGTTATGGACTTTTATTATTTATAAAATTAAGTCATTTACTCATCTGATTTTGCGGTGGCACTGAACGGTGTAGAAGCTTCTAGAAACATCGGGACGAGGAACCCCCCTCTCACCCCACCCTGGTGACTTGCAATTTTCCACAATTGCATATGTGACAGTAACAGGCCTTAAAGTAGCTTCTGCTTGAGGGACTGAGCTCCTCTCAGAGCTGAGACCTTCAGACACATTACCGCCGTCGGCATCACGCGCATAATCAAATAAGGCGAATTCGCATAAATCATTACTTTCGACGGTAAAAAAATCGCACGCGTTCCTGAACCGCGAAAATGACACCCATTGATGCAAAAATATCACCCATTCCCGTTTAACTGAACGTACAAAATGGAGTCATTAGTTAACAGCACCCATGATGTGGGGTGAGAAGAAAGCCAACCACTGCACTCAACATTACTCAAGTACTTCAAGTCAATATCCAGTATTGTTGTACCGAGTGGCCTATAAAAAAGTAAATAGTGACACTACTTAAATGACTAACAAAAGGACGGCAGCGAGCATTATCTTTATCACAGGTCGTGTAGCTAGTTGACCACAGCTCACTAAATGTCTGTCTTAGACATTCGAGAGATGTTTGAGTGCTAAGCCGATACTGATGTCTCGATATAAAGTCAGCAGAGGTTGGAATTAACAACCTAGAGGAGTGAAGATTTGCCTTTGGTAGCCGAGGATGAAAAGAGGTGACACAAAACCAAAACCGTGGATGTGAACCTGTCCTCCAGCCAAATCTGTCATCTCTGGTTTCCCGGGAGATGTGAGAGTTGCTTGACACGACATGGCAAAGGCTTCCCCGGAGATGCATCTCTCCACCGTTTGCCTTATTTGCTCAGCTTGCCCTGCACATTCAACCAGGAAGGCGCCATTTTATTTGCGTTGCTTGTTCCCAAGAAGTTCGATGCAGTTCGGTGCCTCGTTGCTGCATTGCCCGGTTTTGGGCGCGTCCGTGAACCTGAGTCCAGCGCCCGCCCCGGTGACCTCGGCCAGTGACGTCAACAGAA
Organism: Arapaima gigas; assembly: GCA_900497675.1. Classification (NCBI taxonomy): domain Eukaryota; kingdom Metazoa; phylum Chordata; class Actinopteri; order Osteoglossiformes; family Osteoglossidae; genus Arapaima; species Arapaima gigas. Next base: position 159,174 of record UFQX01000462.1, on the reverse strand, counting down.
GACGTCAGCTGACAGCGAAGTCAATTTCTTTGGTTCACCATAAAAGTAGCCGAGAGTCCGAAGACAACCGCTAATGGGGTCTTTATCAGTTTTAAGGAAGAAAAGGGAAGTCACCTACATTTGAAGGAGGAAACCTTGAAACAAAAAATTCTAAAGTAAAAAAAAGAGGGCGCTCTTGAGTTAAAGTAAAAATTATCACTGCCAAAATGTACAACGAAAAGCGCAAAAATTTAGTTCAGTTCAGGTGACAGAGGACATATAACTTATAACACAAAATAATTCACGCAATAAGACCGTACGGCCGTCTGCTTCTTTTAGTTTAGCTCTCGTTCAGACAACAAAACATACATACATGTAATACTCCATTTTTATGCATGAATTCACCTTTTGTTCAAAAAACGAATGATATCGACAAAAGTATTTTATGTATAGAAGTTACATACACACTTGTACTGCTTGTCTACGCCAGGGTGACACCTCTGCGGAGCCTCAATGCCAACTGTTGCGCGCCATGCGAGGAATACACCTCTGGCGAGATGCCACACGCCTCACGCTTACAGTCAGCATTTCATGTAAAACTCCTCGCAGACTGAGCCAGATTCAAAACCTTATTGTTTTTTTTTTTAGAAACGTTTCTCATTTTTGAGTGCAATTTCAGAACAAGTCCCGTCTCACAATGCATTCTGAGCGAGGTGATTAAATGGTAAGTAACTGAAAGAAAAAGCTTGAGGGGTTCGGTGGGCTTTCAGTCACAGTGCTGAATGAGCTTTGTGGGTTTGGGCTCCCGTTCGTGGGATTTCTGATGGGTGGGGGTGTTGGGTCAACACAGTGACACGGGCTCTCTCTCTTTATATCAGTGATGCTAAACATCCTTCCACCTGTGGAGAAATCCGCTCTGCGCCCAGGGATCCAGGGTCACTTTCCGAGGTGCCCCTGCTGCGCCCGTCGTTCAGGAGGGAGATGTGCAAGGTGACGCCGAGCTGGTGGCCCCTCCTCTTGCTCCCAGGTTGACTTCACCAAAACTCGGGAGCAGACTGGAAAACCACGGGAAACTGACAAAGCGCCCCTGGTATGATGGAAGCGGCCCTCCCCCCAATTCCCAGCCCGTTCACAGTGAGCTATGACTCAACCCTGTTGTCTGAGATGGTAAACTGCCCTGTGGCTGCACCGCTGTTTCTGACAGGACCCGTTTGGTTTGCTTTCTGTCTTTCTCCAGTCACGCTTAAGAGACGGGATTTGTGATCGAAAGGCTGAAAACTCCGTCTCCAGAAAGAACACAGCGGTTCTGATCCGAACTTGGTTGTTAATTATGGTTAAAGTCACGTAAAGATACGCTGTATGTTTAACTTCACAGAAGCACACGTGGGCTGGAAGGAGGGAGTTATACGAAGGTCTACATACGAAGGTCACCTGCTGTAAACGTAAATGTGAAAGGGATGGTTATCTTCATTAGGAATGTAAATGAAACGGTAGTTAAAAAAAAAGGCGCACGTGCTAATACACAAAAACTGAGATTATTCCCCCAGGAACGGCCATTACTGGCACGTCACTGTCTCCATTTGTTCACCACCCAGGTTTAGCAATGCATCTTTATATGCTGCAGCGGTGTTTCGTGAACTCTTAAGTACACGGGATTTGACTAGTTAAAGTATTTTATTTTTACGATTGCTTATTTATACATTTATTCCAGAAAAGGAGCCTCATCCAGGCTGTAGTTGCCTAGAGCAGTGATTCCGAGACAGTGATTCTAGACCACGGTGACCCTCACTGGGATAAAGCTGTTAAAAATAAAGGATGGATGGATGGATGGATGGAAAAGATAAGAAAATGCAAACGCGAATGCAACGTTTAAAGGGTAAACTTTCCGAAAACAATACAGACAGCGATGGCCATTCCGCTCAAGATTCAAAAAGCACAGGCAAATGTAGTAGCAGCAAATGCAAGATTCTGGGAACCGGTACAGGTCTGTAGGTGATACGGTGGCTGCCACAGCTCCGAATTCCCTCAATATTATGCCGCTATAATTTGTAATTTCTAAAGATGACACAATACCGAGGCACACCGTGCATGAATGCTAATATTGAATTTTGAGCGTGAATTCAATGCCCTATGAATTCAGCCGAAGCAATGAAAGGAATGGGATTTCCGATTAATGGATTTTATATTTTTCTCCTCTCCGGAGCCTGCTTCCATTATTTTTTTGGTCTTTTCTTTATTCACCCTCTTGCGATGCTGAGGGAGGTTTGTCAGAGTACGAAAATATGTCTGGCAATATGACACGACACAATTATACGGGAGAGTATTTTGGTGGAAGAAAGCTTAACACAAAATGGCTCCTTGTTGAAATTTAATTATTCATATCCGTAATGCTATGGAGAACAACGCTGACATTGACCGATTATGTCCACAAATACAAATGTACCTGTTCAGTATCGGAGGATAGTAGCGTCCTCAGCTGCAAAGCAATGAGACCAGAGGTCATGTTACTCGATAGAAAGAGTCTCAGTTGTTTCGCTTTATAAAACAGTATTCCTTCAGGAATTCCACAAACGTGTAGCGGACAAACAGACATCAGCTTCTTGGACATAAATGCGCAAACATTGTTTCGACAAGGTAGGGAATCCGCCGCGTCTCTGAGCCCGATGCGAGCAGCTATTTCACCAGAGAGACCCGGAGAAGATGCTTCAAGTAGCGTTGCACAGCAAGTCTGGAACACAGCTGTGCAAAACGGCGAACCCATGCAGCTACTGTCGGACACGTGTTATACGGCGGTGGAAAATAGGTGGCTAAGAAGAAGCCAAGTTCGCGGCGACAAGCGTCGAACGAACCTGGTTCTTATTATGAGTTTGCTATAGCAGCCATAGCAGGTGCTATTTTCATCTGGGCTGAGGCTCCACAAACATACGTAGCCTCATTTACATACCAAAACAACGTTCTTTACGTTCTGCAGAATTCATCAAACAAAGTTAAAGTAGGAAACAACTGCCCATCTGCTACACGTGGAAGAACAGTGGAGTACAAAAAAAAAACAACAATGTTTTGTGTGGTGTTCTGAAATCCATAATTTTTAGTTACCGTGAAATGATTTGTGGCCTCTGAGCATTTTAGCAATTTGCTGTTGAACAAAACCCCGTGTCCCTCACGGCTACATTACGGATATTAACTTTCCACTTTGTCCCCCTTTTTTTTCCATCCTCTCCCCTTTCGACTTCAAACGCTTCCCAAGGCTGTCAAGATGACGGAATTCGCCACCTCTTCCTTCAAAGCCTTTCTATTCCATCACTTCCAATTAAAGCGACTGGCAGTGTTTGTAAGACCCGAATGAGTGACGACGTGACAGAGGCCTTTTATCTCAAGGCACATCATTCATTTTGCTCCACGTCTTTGCTTTTGGAGCCTGGAGCAAATTCAGCAGGATGCAGAATATGGCCTTGCTTATTCCTTTGCTCGTTGCACTTGAAGATCAGTTGAGTGAAGGCAGAACTATATGACAGTCCTTAATTTGGTGTCCCTGCTTCTGCCTTGCTGCCTTGGCATAATAACCCCCTAGATATGAGAAGAGGCTATTAAAAGAGAGAGAAAAAAATAGGCTCAAGGACATCGATTGTTCTGTTCCGTTGCAATTCGAGCTTTGATGGAAAGTGTCCTCAGTAACATCTCCCTCTGAATCACCCTCTGCTGGAAAGTGTCATATTATTCACCTCTTATGGCCTTACAAGGCAAACACCTTCTTGAATGGCAGCATGATCCAAGAGCAAATGTGTGAAGTCTCCTCACCTGATGCTTTCCTCAGCCACCAGACACAGTCAGGAGAAGAAATAAAGAAGTATTTCAACACAGTCCTCCCCATCGACCTGTTGACATGTTGGGCACAAGAGCAAGACTGTCCTGTTCTGGGCGTGGAAACCAGGACCCAGCAGATCCTCCAGCTGCTACTACAGCCTAAAACTCCACTGGTTCCAGTAAGGATGATTCACTGAATTCAGCGGTGCGCTGGGTCTTACGTGGGTTCACAATGACGCGCTTTTCACGACGGCGCCATTTTTCTGGCTAACGCTCACTTCAGGGACTTCGCTCGTAAACACGCATCTATTAATGTTCATGTCTGCAAACTACGCACATGCCTGAGTTTGCAAATGTACAAAGTATAAACATACATTTCCATCAATAATGATTTTTTTTCTTTCATGATTACCAAATAAACACCTAAAATATGCATTATAGTGCTCTTACCTGTATGTTCAGGATTAGACACCACGGACAAACGTAAGAAGATTTTTGCATCGTTCACAAATTTTGGTTTTGTAAATGAATTTGGCAAGTTTCGTACTTATTTGTGATGCTACTTATTTTGAATTAATATTAAAATTACAAAATGGTAGAAAAATTTTGCTTTTTCATTTTATATATAATACACGTGAACTATATATAATATATACACACACACACACATATACACAAATATATATATTTGTATATGTGTATATGTGTGTGTGTGTGTGTGTGTGTGTGCGTGTGTGTGTGTTGTTTATATAAATATATATATAAATGTGTGTGTGTGTGTGTGTGTATAAATTTAGCCCATTTGTCAGACAAAAATGGTTTCAAACCACATTTAAAATGCCTCTGTTGCATATTTAATGGTTTTTCCTGTTTTGTATGCAATTATCTAATAATACAAGACATCGGCGCGAGAGGCAGCGAGAGAAGACGCTTCACAGGGAATGTTGAAATGGAATTGACTCGCAGAAGAATATGAGCTCTGGTACCTGCGATTCAATTGTCCTGTCTAAATAATGTATTTCTTCCAAGTTGCTTAGCGCAATCCTACCTAAGGATGCAGAAGGTTTGTCAGGGAAGCAGAAATAAAGTTTAAACACGTTCGTTAAACAATAAATAAATACATTTGAAAATATTTTTCAAACACCGTACGAGGAACGAGTGAAGATTGAATATGAGGGACGTCGGATACGGACGCCTGAATCCCTCTTTAAATGTTATCTCAGTACACAACGCATGGGACGTATCTGGAGAAGCAAGTTAATGAAAATGTGCTTTAAGTGCTCTGTGCAAAATAATTCCAACCAGATGATCAGAGCGCCACCAGCTTCATTTGGAAATACAGTGGAGCAGAATCACACAGAAGCATTTTGCCTCCAACAAAGAGGAGGACTGTGATAAAAATAGAGTAAGGAACTGCAGTACCAGCAAAAGATAGTGGTTAAATCAATCACTCCACATGCAGATGCTGGAAGGAAACTTAAACAGAGACACAAAGTGTGAAACAAGCAAAAAAACACTAATTCATCTCTCTAATGATGGGGCAGATATCAGTAAAAACACTGTGGAGATGTTTGCTTGCCTAGGTGATACGCTTTAGTTCTCTGTCTTCAGGGCCAATGGTCCTGTGACGGAAGGAGATGTGATGCAGAAGTTCAGTCAGATGCAGATCTGGGATAATTACTGAAGACAAAAAAAGAAGTTCAAGATGGAGGACAACCTCACAATCTTGTTAAATGTGTGGTCCATAGAGCAAGGTTTTTCACCAAAAGTGTACAGTAGTTAAAGCTGAGGTTGTGTTCCAGTGAAGTCAAACCAATTTACAACTTTTCTCTTTGAAAAATAGTTTTTTTTTTTTCATGTAATTGAAGTAAAGCTGTATGTGATCCTCCACACTAGGCATCTGGGCACAGAAAACTAGTCATCACCCTAAGAATGAACAGAAAAGACTATAATAAAGAGCAAAGGGTATCAAATACCAGAATTCAGTTTTATAGACCATAAATTTCAGAAAGAAGTGTAAGACGTGTGAGAATGGCTCGGAATGAAATTGGTATAAAGGCGTAAGAACGTTAAGCGATCATCTGTTTTATTACTGCGCGACAACGAGCCACCAAGTTTTGGATGGCAAGACCAAAAAATAGAAAACTGTCTCTAACACAAGCCAAGGGTTAACTGAGAAGATGCTCAGGTTCTACTCGGTTGCTCGATTATGGCTGGTCCTTCCTTGGTTTGCTCATGCATCACCAAGCCGCATGTTTAATGTGTTGCGGCTGGTCAGCGCAGATGCTTTCTCCCTGTTTCTCTTCATGTCCTCCGTCACGCCGCAGCTGTCCTACAGTGTGTCCCACGGAGACCTCGGGCCTAATTAAGAAGGGGAGAACATCTGCCCTCACCACAGCCCAGTGCCCTCCCTCTGTCTTCTACCTGAACATGGGACCCCGCAGAGATCAACCAGAAGCACCTGCACTCTTTCCCAGCAGTCCTTTGCATTACATCCACCAGAGCCCTGGAGAAAACGCACAAAAACACAATCGTGTCGCCGTGCTGGTAAAGCGGAACAAATGGATTTTCCCATAATTAACAACAGCGTTTTAACTTCTTTACTTAGAGGGGTGTGAAAAGGGACGATTAAAATGGCTCCGTCTCCGTCTTGCGCTGTCGCTTTGACTCGCTCCACCAAACTGGGAAGGTCAAAGAGGGTGTTTTTACATTCTGCTGCTCACTTATACGCAGTGTAAAAACAAGTCACGAGCGATGGAAAATGGAGGAGGGCGTAGGATGCGTAAGAACAACGTTGTCCGCACTAGAAAAAAATAAACGTGCGTGAAATAATTATACGGTAAAATGGTTGTGCTGTGTAGTCAACTCTGGAATTGCTGGCACCCTTCATGAAAATGAGCAAAAATGAATGCATGAAATAACCAGTACTTTCAAGGAGGTTCCACAGTGGGGAAGCCATTTACTTTTATTCCAACAGAATGATTTTTCAAACACAAAACATTTTATTAAGTAGCAAGTTTTTTTTTTCCTACAGAATGTAGATTTCAAAATTATTGGCACCCCTGAATAATATGTAAGATAAGACTAACAATAAATCTGATGCCTCTTTATTTGAGTCCAGGACGCAGGTGACTAATGGTCATGCTAAATAACCCAGTGACTTGCCACACCCCTGCCTCCACCTCGGGCTGCTTCGTGGTCCCACTCAAGACGTCCACAGTGAAAAGCCTGAAGGGGCTCAGTTCTGCTCAGATGTTGTGGATTGAGCTCTCTCTGTCCCTCAGAGTTGGTGAACTCCTTTTAATGTTCAAGAAGTGTCTCAAAACTCATCATTTCTCTCTCCTCAGCTCCATAAACTTTCATGTTATCCCTCACCATCACCTTCGTCTCCACAGTCAGAACAAGTACATTTGTAATGCACGCCGGCAAGAACTGTAGTATGGGACAAAAGGACTCCGATTCAACAACAACTGTGTGTCTGCATCTCTCTTTCTTTGTCTTTTGGAGAACTGCACTCTGGTTAGCGTTGAGTTGTAAGCATCTGCCGAATGAATACAAATGTAATAAACGCGATTCTGTCCGTGTCGCATGCAGATAAACCCAGATGTGACAGACCCAGAGCTGCTCTCTCACCAGACCCAAGATACAATGCGGGGGTCAGAGTCACATGCAATTACCATCTGACTCCAGCATCTTGAATATAATGACACAAAATTGCATTATTCTGTGAAACCGACTTTCCCTTCTAAGTGAGATTATTGAGTGGTATTCGTGAACCTGCCACGGGGAGTAACATCTCACAGTCTTAATGCCGTCTTGCTGGTGTTGAGGTGATGTATATACAATAAAAAGGATCCCTGCGGTGATGATTTAAAGCATTTCTGCACTTAATTGCTTATTAATTCATCTTTCTTTATTGCTCTTTCGCTCAGGAAGAATGTGCAGCGAATGAGAACGAATGAAGAATGTTCAAACAAGGAGAACGAGTTACTTCTGGTTCACAGCTGACCGTGTTTTCCGCCATTTCCCTGACGTTAGGAATTTAAAAATAGCCTTGCTTTGGATTTTCGCACATCCGTCGACAGCAGTTTTAAAGGATGGCTACTGTGCTGTTCAGAGGGAAGACGTTAAATTCTTATTTGGTAGGATGTCTAGGCAAACCTAGCAGAAGATGCTAAATAGATGTGAACTAAACTCGTGCCTCACATTCGGATAAAGCCCACGTTGCACTTTAGACTTTGAGATCAATGCGCATGGTGTGTTTGACACGAAAGCCCATTCCGCGCCTCGATTCTCAGCCATTTTGGATGACTTACTGGAACAAAGCTTTTCTTGAGATTTTTTTTATTGCTCAGAATGGTAGTTGCGATTGAATTAAAATGTTCAAGATAAAAACACCTGGGTATAAAACGTAACTAGTGCAGCAGTTTTTAAAGAAACGATTTACTATAAGGAAAAGGTAAAGGGGTGGCACACAGGGGCTGCGGAGAGCGTCGATGCCTCACACCACCTGGGCTGTTTGGAAGTAGGTTCAGTCCAGCTCAGACTGTGAGGAGTTTGCACGTTCTTCCCGTGTCTTCGTGGATTCCCTCCCACAGTCCGAAGACTCATGCTTTATGTAAATCGGACTCTCTGAATTCCCTTTAGCCTAGCCTTCAGCTAGTGACTGAAAAATGTAAAAGAGAAAAAAATGAATGTTAAAAAGTCATTAATTCAGTTTATAACTATTCCAGGTGTCCCTGGAGATACTAGCCCCTCACTTACGAGTTTTCACGTATGTGAGTGAAATTATTTAATACCCTTTACCGAGTTACAGCCGTATAGATGAAGAAGAAATGGAAAGTGGTCGTGTCGTGATTTATACCTTCTAAAAGTGTTTAATAGAAATGATTTTATTCTAAGAATTAGTTTGCACTTGCTAAATAAATGAGAGTACAAAAGCGTTACACGCTCACGTTTTTGAAATTCATTTAAGATAAAACCAGTTCCGAATGGCACCATTTCAAATGCACACATTTAGTGACGTGAACGTAGACATAAATACTTAGGATCCTAGTGTCAGCATGGCTTGTTTGCTAAAGGAAGACCTGAGTCTTCTCATCTAAGTGGTAATGCTCCTTACATGAGTATCACTCTCAGCAATGCAGGACATCAAACATCTCTGGTGCTTTTGTGGTAATGGATGCAAAGCAACTAAAGGCTTATAAGATGGCGCTGGAGCAAGAAAATAATGGCGGACGTTTGGTGCGGTGGTTTGTGTTTTGGGGTTTTACATCAGGATGCGGTGGTGGGCCAGATGGGAAACCCCAGGAGGTTTGGAAGGTAGCAACACCTGGGAGAAGATAACCGCATTCAAGGTTAACGTAATGAGTCTTTTTTGAAAATCATTGGTTGTCTCCTGAGTAGAGCAGACTGGAATAGGGGAGTGAAAGGAAGCAAGCATGGATCTCAAGGAGAGCACCACAGATAAAGATTAGCAAAGAAAGAATCACCCGCAGCCGCCTGGAAAAACATCCCCGTCTGTTTTACCGTGTGGGGTGTTTATTTTTATTATTTTACTGTCACTGTTTTTGTATTTTTGTGCCGGGAACGCTGGGAGACGAATACCTAGAGAAGAATGGTTTCATCTGAGTGCATGTTTTTGTTGAAATTTGTTGTAGCTTCACTCTATAAAAAAGTTTCTGCAATACCATTTCTAAACCTTTTTTTCTCAACATTCCAGATTACCTCATATGTCTTTCTGCCACAGAATTAAAACTTAGAGAATCGTGGAATGTGAACTGGTGCAGCACTACATAATACTCAGTGGTGCTGCAGTGCCGGGATGAGAGTGTGTCCTTTGACTGACAGCTCTTATCTCCTACACAAGTGCTACAGAAGGGTCTCACACTGAGCCCTGCTAATCCCCAAGGCCTGAGGCATGAATAAATCCAAGGCCAAGGGTCATTCTCTGCTGTGTCCTCCCAGCCTTTCCTTCCCTTCTCGCCAATTGCCCAAGGTCAAGTGACAAAGATGAATTCCAGAACTCCAATTAACCTTTCAAATGGCTTTGAACCAGAAGGTTATGGTTCACTTCCTAAATTGCCTGGAAAACACTGATGACTGGACAAGGTGGCCAGATTATCAGAAGAATATATATTCACACACAGACATAGAACAATGTACATTTCCCTTGTATAACAAAGGCTCCTGCTAGCAGGATTGCAGCATACAAGAAAATGCCATATATGCTGTAAAATTTTATTAACACGCTGTAAACCCCCATGAGAAAGACTTTGTTAGACCACACATTTCAACTGAAAATAGGTGCCTTGGTGAAGCCATTCTTGACAAGGATTCCTTCCCATATGATTTTTAACTTCTCCCATGCATACCTTTAGAACCCACTTCTCCTCTGAACTACCCTGAACTGCTCCAGGAATTCTTACAGAAGCTTCAGGGAAGCAGGTTCTGGATGCCCCCCCCCCCCTCCCCCTTTGAATTGCTAGTGGAAGCAGAGTTACGAAAAAGATTGCTTAAAACTTGTGGCCCTTAAACCTAGATTTGACGTGTCCAGAGCAGTTCTGCTATTCTGGATAAATATTTTTGTTCAGGTTGAAATCTGACTCTGGTTAAAATTTCAGGCAGGATTTTGTGTTTGACGTACAGCTTTTATTGTCTTTAGACAAAGGCTTGCTCACTGCACGCTCATTTCTACAGCAGCTCACAAAAACAGCGAATACGTTGTTGTTCCATATTCATGAGGAATGCGTACTGATGTCTATGTACACAGGCAAAAAGTGGCCCCGTGAGTGTCGGGGTACTGCTGAGAGGTGGCTTAAGAGTCCAATTTGTCAGTGAACATGCACAGATGAGGCTTTGTCAAGTCTGATGGGAATCTCACAGCTGGGCAGAAACCGGGCGCCGGAGGTCTAAATGAAACATTCCTTCCCAGAACGTGTCATTGCAAAATAAGTGCTTTCTCTGTGGGAGGCATAATATAAAACTAATACGAATGTTCTGAGCAGAATGTTAGGAACATTCGAAAAGGGGCCAAAGTTTTACGAAATGACGAAGCTCATTTAAGACACAAGGCTTGTGTTGGGCTGACCAAATAATGGCGTCGGTCGGCTGCCACAGTCAGAAATATTAGTAATAATAATAAAAATTGTATCCCAACAGCTTGTCCTCAATTAAACATGTTTTTCAGCACCTCTCGGTGCAATTCGAGTGAAATTAAAGTCATTTCACAATGGTTTCATGAGAGTACCATTCTGGCTGCGACCGGGTTGGTTCCTACCGAGCACCTGCATCTGTTTTACATCCCAGACATATCTGAGCAAACATGTGGGCACTGTATACGGTTAACCAGTTGTTTTTTTTCCTATAACCCTTCTGATGTCACGTTTTCTAGCAGAAGGAATAACAACAGTAATAATATCCCATTCCTCCAACAGCACATGATTCTTTAAGCCCCGGAATGGAAGTTCTATTAAACTGCATCATGGACAGTGGCCACAAGGAGAAAACTTTTTTCTTCTATTTTTCTTGTTCCTTTTTTCACATTATCCAATCGATTATGGAGACTCGTCTGCTAAAAAAAGAATAATCCTTTTCTACTATATACCATAAGATTTGTACGTAGCCAGGCGGCAGTGCAAAGTTAACCTTTTTGCAGTGAAGCCACGAGCAGGTCTGACTTGTCTATGAAGGAATCGCCCAAGCAGTTATAACCATAAGTTTGTCCATCAGCCTCCGGGTAGCTTTGACAAGCAGACATGGTTTCCCTTTGAAGTTTGCTCCACCTCTGTGCTCCATCGATTTGAATGCTTTCACATCACTGAGTTGGATCTTAACAGGTGTTGGATGATGGGCAGGTTGGTTTCCAGGGATTTGGGAGAAACCAGGGTCAGAGGTCCCTGCCATTCTTCCGACCGTACACTTCCCATCTCTGTGTTGTTCAAGGGCAGCAAGCGATCAACCGCGAGCATCAGTGACCCAGCAAGCATTTCAGATGATTTGTCAATATTAATTTGAGCCCCATGTGTTGCTGAAAAAAAGAATTATTAAAGATGGGTTTAGGCATAGCCTGGAGACAGAGTTAATTTGTGCTGAGAGGGTCTATATCCAGCCGTGACCGATCTCGCCCACCTTCAAATGCTCCACTGCTCCGGCCGTGTAGAGCATCATGGGATCTCTTCATAGGGTTTCTTTAACTTGTCAAGGGGCTGTATCTTCCATTCCCTCTTTTCCTGCCTTACAAAGTTGATTTGCTCCCAAAAACAGCTAGTAAGATCAATTGTCATAAAGTGAAGACACAAGTATCATTAGCTTCAAGTTATTTTCAAGTGTCCTTAAGCTTCGAAGTTGACTCCTAACTGTGCAAAAATGTCAACAAATCCAATTAAAAAGGAGACAGCGACTTAAATAGTTTATATCAGCTGCCATAACATAACAAGACAATCTCCTTTTCCTTTTCTTATCTGCTGTGATACTAACACTGTACGGTTACCCACCTGTCTTCTTTTCTACCTATTTCATACCGTACACTTACAAAGAAAACATACAAACAGACACAGAGATGTTCACTTAATAATTCGTCTTTTAAAGCAAACGAATGATAAAAGCAGTCGGTGAAAACCACGCAAATGAATACAAACTCACCAAACAATGTAATGGTGCTTAGATAGTCAACACAGGGGGCCATGTTTACTGGGATTATTACATGTGCAACTAACAAACCAATGGCCCTATAGTTTGAGAACTTAACACAGTAGGAGCCTGAAATCAGGTTGAGGCGTTGCAGAACAGAACAAGCCAAGGCTTGGCGATCGATGTGTTTGGTGTTTATTGCACGGTCAGGGTTACTGGACAGAAAAGTGGGGGGTGGGGATCATGGTGAGGGCTGGACAATCTTCAGCGGGGAAGGCAAAGGCTCAGAATATGCCAATTTGGCACATGTAGCTTCTCCTCTCCACCTACTGGAAAATGGGAACCTTTTAAAAGGACGTCCATCAAGTGAAAGTTCAGATACCTGACTCCCCCGCCCTTCACCGGCGTACGCAGAAGGCTGCACGAGCAACACAGCCGAGTTGAACTGTGAAGAAAACCGTCACATCCAAACTCAGTCCTCATAAACTCAAAGAGATGCTTCATAAGCCAAATTAGGGCTATTAAATGACACTTAACTTCTCATAACCCAAAGGGGTATGACTGTGGGCATTGCGGTGTTTAATTTGGGCAAAAAAACACTACCTTTAAATCATGCTGTCATTGTGGTTACAAAAAGCCATGATTCACTCTGCAGTCTTAAGTTGTCAGACCTGTAAACATCAGGCTCACCTCAGCATGTGATGCCCTTGTTACTACAGCATGAGAAGGTGTTGCTGTATTATAGCTACTTCACGCTGTATTGTACTTGCACATTTATTATTTTGCTGGCAAACCGGCAGTATAGAAATCGGTAGATTTCACCGTCGTCCCCAGATGGGAGTTTGTTGTCATCAGTAACTGATTTAGCAATTTCTCATTCTGATACTGCAGGTTCTGCTGTTGCAAAGTTTAGGCAAACTCTTAGAGGCGTTTGAAAAAGGCTTAAAGGCCCTACTTTGAGTTTTGGCCGTAAGAGAAGTTTGCCTCGATATTAATTGTGTTTTAAAAATGTCAGGATGTTGGGCTACCCATTTAATTTTGTGCAGAAAATCAAAATTGTGCTCACAGGTATTTAGGAGCTTTTCTGTGCTTCTCTGGAACGCGAGACTGAGAGCCTGTGAGATGGGATTTAGTTGGACCGCCGTAGAGCAAGCTGGTCACATCTTTCCTAAGAGTCCCAGTTGAGAAAACAACAAAAATATATCTTTCTCTTGTAAAATGTCATGCCTTGTCAAAGAGATGAAGAAGAACAAAGAAAACAGCGTAATCCAACTCAGTGAGATGAAACTGAGACCAACTGTGCGTGGAATCTGTTTTTTTTTTTCTTTTTTGATGGAACCCCAGGTTGAAAGTACAGAAAATAAATGGTTCTGAAAAACATCTTACTGTTTGTCATCGATACAGACAAGGAAAGGGACAGCTGAGAAAGGACACTGCTTTCTTATTGACCTACAGCGCTAAGAAATAAATGGCCTGTTGGTCTGATGCCATCTGAAGGGTTTCATCCATCCGCCGTGGATCCTCACAAAGTCAAAATGTTTTACTCACAGTCAGTCCCTTGGGTGGTAGTCGGCTTTTTTAGGTCTTTTCACTTTGCTGACTCTCTGGACACTCCGTGAAAGAGATATCAGGAAGAGGCCACGCAGAAGTGCTCCTCTTAGCTTCCAGGTCTCAGAACGCTGAGGAGCTTCTCATTTCACAGACCCGGAATGTTTCCTGTAATGAAAAGCTTCAAGCGAAACCTGAAGAAGTTCTGGTTTCTGAAATTTGACGGTTCAGGCAGAAACACTACATTATTAGTTTTTGGATGGTTGCTTTTGCTGAAAATGTGACTCTGATTGTTTTCCCCTTACAAAAATAAACTTTATCCCCCCCTAAACGTCCTAGTTTTGCTATAAATGAGCTGATGTTTATCATTGCATTGGTCCACCTCAGTAAGCTGGGAAAGGAGTATTTTTTTATTTTATAGCACCAAAACATCTCGAAAGCAAAGCACCTGTTGAGGGTAATAAAAAAAAAAACCTTGCAAGAATAAGAGGGAAGAAATGAGTGAAGTTTCATTCGCGGAGCATCACTTGCAAACCGTTTGTGAAAATAAGCGGAATTGACGTAGAAAGTGCAGATTTGAGGATGTTTCATATGCGTAGTTGTATTCACACTGCCGCTGATCCTCGCTGAACTTGCCCGCCGTTCAGAAGGTAGGAGTCAGTTTTTGGTACAGAAGGAATATTTCAAGTCACGTACGGCGTTGTGCCGCTGACTGACAACCGCGTGTCTCGGTCTGTCAGGGTAACTTCAAACAAGGGCCACCGATGAGAGGCGGGCGGCTGGGAATCGATACACCGCAAATTTGTATCAGACGTGTCTCTTCATATGAGCACTGGCTCGCAAAACGTGAGAGTGGGGTCCAGGGAAGCGGGTGTCACCGAGCTCACTGTAGATGATGCCGGTGTGCGGAATCGACCCCTTATAAAAGTCACAGAACTATAACACATGCGTTAAAAATGAAATTCTCCCTCTCAATCATTTTGTCACAGGATCTCTTGCACCCCAAATTTCGAGCAAACAAAGCCAAAGTATTGAATCGGTCAAGATCTGTTTCAGCAGTGAGCACAGTCAGTTTTTATATAAATTAAAACAACACATCAGTTTTATACTTATATATAAATATGTACATGTACAAACATACACAATAGACCATTTGTGGTACTATCTATCTATCTCTCTATCTATATATCTATCTATATATACGCAAAGCTTATATATATACCAATGGTGTAGAAACTGTTTATATATGTATCAGGTTTCTGCAAACTGTCTGCTATATTACAAACATAAAGGAACGAAAAAAGAAATATGACCCCCAGTATGTACGCAAGTGGCTTTAGGGTTTCCAGTATTTACTGCACAGTCTTATTGTCCAGCCATGAGGAGAAGGAGTTGCGGCTTAAGGCCAAAGACAATGTAAGTGTGGCGTTTTTATTTTTTGGTCCCAAATTCTCATTCCCAGCTCGTCTCCGCTGATAAAATTAGATATCTCACTTTCCCCTTTAATATAATTTTATTCAGCCCATTTGCACATAATGTAAAAGCCTCGCTCATATGCACTCAAGTAATTTAAATTTATCTCATAAAGGCCAAAAATTCCCTCTTAAGATTTGGTAGACTAATGTTACGAGGCGGAATTAATAAAATGCCATATTAATTGTTTTTCAGGGACTAGAACACTTCTTATACTGTGAGCTATTATATCATCGCTTTTTCTATGCTGTAGCTACAACATGGCCAACTGGAGGCTACTTCCCTGTCAAAATCTGAAGCCAAACAACAAGTTTGATATAGTTATTTATACCTCCAACCTTGTAGGAACATCCAAGTAAATTTCAGGTAAAATGAATCCTAGGCAAAGAGGTTTTAGCAGTAAATGTCCAGTTAATTTTACATATTTTTGCTCAAATGATATTTTCCTACAATTTTGCTGAATTCAGCTTGAGTAAAGAACTGGCATCGGGGTCAGCCGCTTGTTTTCGAACGACAGAGAAATAAGCCTGTAAATCGGGGGTAAACAGAACAGCGAGCGGCCGGTCTGTATGGTAAAACAAGGGGCAGGTGTGGACCTTGGAGCACCTGCCTTTCAGCCCTCATTCCAGACGCAAAGCAGCACGATGACACCCAAGAACTTTTAAAAAAAAAATCAAACACAACAGTCTGTGTCCCGGGGTGCGGATTTTTGAAAAAATATCAGATTAAAAATCAGATTGTGAATATCGTGACTATAAAATCCGTTATTGTGACGACCAGCCGATGCTTGAAGAATCTTGTTTATTGTCAGAGGTTGTTCCAAAGCCGTAGTCACAAAACAAGCGTGGGTCAAAAACAGGAATCAGTCCAGGACAAGCGATGAAACAAACAAGGGTAAGGCACAAACAAAATCCGTAAGACAAAGCAGGTCGATAACCAGAGAAGCAACCAGAAGGCCCACTTGGTACACCTGGACTATAGATGGCAATACTTTGCACCGACATGTTGAACTAGCACAGGTATATATAGGGGTGAGTCAATGACAAACAGGTGCGCTGAACCAATAAACAGAGGAAGTGGGACAGATATCAGGAGACCGGACCAGGGGCCGTGACATTACTGCTGCGTAAAATTAACTCACCTTTGTGCAAGTTTGCAGGTGACAGAGGATTTTCCCAAAGCTTTGATTTTTTTTTTTTGTGGCACTTGCTGTGTTTATGACCAACTCTATCTGTGGCAGAGCAATACGAGAGCAGTGAATTGAAACCGGTTATATTTATTTACTTGATTCGACATTCGCCGTTTCGAAACTTACCTTGACACGGCTCCCAGGGTAATGGGGTTATATCATCTGTGGTGAAGAGGAGAACGAGAAAAGCAAACAAACATCACCTGTTTCTTCCAACTGTATCTAAAGCTATTTAAAAAACCCAAAGCAGGAAAGAGGCGGAGAAGGAGGAGGTTTTGTCTTTTCTGGTGTTTTCTCGTTCTTCGCCAACGTTCCGTTTCATTTTCCTAATGGACTCGAGCGCCGTCCTCCATCATGCTGGTCATTAATGGCTGTCACAAACACTTAAATGCTGGGAAAGGAAAATAAATGCTGAAGTCTGCTTCCATCAAAGAAAAAGCCATAGCGTGTAACTTATCTCACACACCATTTTTGCTAACATACACTATCTTCCTTTTATAATACTTTCAGGGGGGGCCCTTGGAAGATGTCCTCATCCCTAGGACCTACACAACCCACAACGTTATCAATTTATAATGCATGATGGTTTTCTGCAGCTGAGTCAAGTTTCCCATGCTGCTCTGTGCTGTAGAGGAAGAGACCTTCCACAGGTTTGGAAGCTATGATCTCAGCTCCAGGTCTGTAAATACTGCTCTATGTGCTGTTTGCCTTCTTTTATGGAACTGTCTTCAAGCACAAGGAGGTGACGTTTAAACTGGAAAGGATGCGATGGAAGGAGCCCTGTGAATAAGGGCGACCCATATGATCACATCTTTGTGAGATAAAAACTGTGTCTGATAAATGACCACCTTCCAGCTGAGTTCTTCTGGTTGCTATGCAAACCCAAGTTGGAGATGCTAGATGTCACCCTGGACTGCTGCTTTATCCTGCAACTATGCTGCCGTTTGCGTGTGAGCACATCCCATGGTGCTGCTCTTGGTTTGGAACGTCCTCCACCGAGGTATTTGGTGCAGCGATAAACTGTGGCCCGACACTGAAGTGTCACATGGGCCATTTACCATCTGCACTAAAACAAGAGCAAACGCTTCTCAAAGCCGCCCACAAACGGGCAGAGAACATTTTAAAATGCAAATTGTAGATGGGATGTGCTGGCAAAAGGCACCTTTCAATTAATCTTCTTCCACAGAAAGCTGAGCCAATGTGCTGTGGGGGGCCACTTGAATCCACTGAAATCGTACACAGAGATGCTTGCGTGATACTCCTGTGGCTGCGTGGAGGAGAAATGGGGAGGAGAGATCCCTCACTGTTCGACTCGTTCACCTTAACCTGATGCCATTTGGGGGGGGGGGGGTGTCCGGCAGAGATGGTTGCTCACCAATGGACTGAGAGGGAATGCGGGAGAGAAAAGATTGCTGGCAGATGACTGAAAGGAGGGTGAAAGAAAAATATCTTTATATATCTTTATGAAATGTGGTCTTCCAAAAGGCAGACACAGGGTGTCTGGATGTGAATAGCACATCTTTTCTATAAACGTGCAATTCCTCCTCATGGTTTTTGGGGATTTAGAACTGATACCTGGTGTGATGCAGCAAAATCTGAAAGAAACTCAAGCTGAAAATCAGGAGCAACGTGAATGTCTCGGTTTCTCTGTGTCCAACACTTCTTTAGCACCTCGTGTTCATTTTTCTCCACAGCACCGCTTGATTCGACTGGAGAATTACCTCTGCGAGGAGCAAATCTGCATGGTGAGGAAGGAGATGGTCTGACGTGAAACGTGGACTAAGGGAGAGTCTGAACTAAATACGCACAGGTGCTTCAAGACAAGAATTGGGGATGCATGAAGAGAAAAAATCTTTTCACTCATATGATCAGCTTAATCATTGCTAATAATAATAATAATGCTCCCGAAATAATTCACTGTTTCTCCTCATCTCCAGATAGCTAAAAAAATCTTCAGAGTATTTGCTGTTTGAACCTCACATAGATAGACAGCTACCTTCATAATATGTGTCAACAAAATGGTGGTGTGAAACCAAAAAATGTTTCATAATTGTACATCTGTGTCTAAAGCACAAGGGGTCTGAAATGAAAAGCCGGAAGGTTCTTGTTTTTGGCTTTTATGTGACAGAATGAGCTCCATCTGTTCCTTTGCCCCAGAGAGCAGCTTAATCCCTTTCCACGTTCAAGAAGGCCATTGAAACACATCTTCTTTGGACCCATTTCTTTCCTGATTTTCTAAACACTCACATCATTCGTCAGAATGACCTTTAAATTTCATAATATTTCTACTGGTCCCTTGTCTGTGATCCATAACTCTTCATCGTCATCATACATGACATAGAAGAAAAACATCTCCTTAATGAATAAACTCAAATGTACGTGTTCCCAGGAGGACATTATCACTTTCGAGAAGATCTGGTAGCTGCGCATCTTAGGTTCTCGATTTAGCAGTTACATGCAGATTTTTCACTCTTCTAAGTGCTCCTTGATAGATTGTCAGAAGTATTTCATGGTGCCGCCTTTGTCCCGCTCTCACCCCACCGAGTAGATGTTCTGAAGGAGATGTGTAAGGAAAGTATTTAATGTTTCATAACTTTGAAGCAAGAAATTGTTATTCAGAGCTAGTCGGCCCGGGTTACACTGTGGACTTTCATCAAAAGAACGTTTCAGTTTTTCAACGATATGTGACAGGAAGGACACTCAAGGTCACGATTTCATCTTGAGGGACGGCTGAAACAAATTCGGCAGGCTTGACAACCAGTGCACACAGATAAACGCACCTACCCACACCAACTATATTCTAATTCTGTTCTCAACAGGGTGGCAGACATTGATCCTGGCCAAACAACCCCCCCCAACACTCACACACACACACACACACCTCGGGACGTGTTCCTAACCTTGCACTCAGGATAACCAACACGGCAAAGTAAACGCTTGCGGTAAAAGGGGGATTCGTGGTACGGTCAACGATTCTGCCTTCGCCGATGTGTCCTTGAGCTTCGCAGCAGGAGCTTGAAGCGCCTCGGTGTTGCCGACCTTTTGATGCAGGAGAGCACTTCTGTCGACTGCTTCTTATAAAAGGTTGTGCTGTGATATTTGACATGGCCAGCAGTACACAGGTACACAGTTTTGTGGGGAAATACGACTCGGCAGGCCGTATTTTGACATCTTTTAACTCAGGATTGCTTGCGGACACTCGGCGGGTGCGTAAAAAAATGACGACAGCCTATGGGTTATGTTTTTGCAGTACCTCAAAGACGCATGGACCTCTACTACACATACACATACCTCTACTACGATCTACACTTTGGAGGCTTATTTTATATTTTCATTCAAACAAAGCTGTCAAAAAATTTGTCCAGAAATTAGCACTTTGGAAGGTATTATATAAATCCGGGCGAATGAAAGGCAGAGCAGATGTAGAGGCTCCTATTTTAGATTTGCGTGGATTTGCTCATATTAAACATGGCAAACCATTGATAAGTTTGTAAAAATAACTTATACGCTAGTATAATAATTATATCATTGGTGTGCTTTATTAAACGTATTTTCGTACCCAATCCAAGGTAATCGTAACGCCGGTTTTCCATGTTGGTTGTTTTGTATCTTTCGGCAACATTTTCCGCAACTTTCAGCTCTTCCTTCGTCGTTCTCAACTCTTATTTTGTTGCTTTTAATTTCTGTCAGTATTATGGGTATTTGTTAGAGTCAAGCTGCATTTGAAGCACGTGCAGCTCACAAGGCCTCCGCATTATTTGAGAAATACCACTTTTTCAAAGAAAAATGCAAACGGTAGGTTTCTCTGCTTGTATGAGGCTTTAAAATATTTCCACATTTCAGCATCTGACTTAGTCGGCATCAACCCTCTTCTAGTGACTCACGATGCTCGGTGTCTCGGAGGCAGAGTGAGTAAAGGACTGAGGAGGAGTATGCATATTTCGCACGGAACTGAATGCATTAGTGTGTTTTGCACAGTTTTCTGCGTTCGTTTCATGTGGAAGTAGCTGAGATGTCCAACGCTACCTGGGTGGAAAAGGTGTGCCGGTGGGAAGATAGACAGTAATAAGTTATTATATAACCGCTGTAATGTTTTACTGTGAAAGTAGGTTATATTTATTACGTATGTATTAGTCCTGTCGGACAGGCGGATGCCACAGAGAGTGACGGGAGCACTGGTTGTAGTCAAGTGGAAAGGAGATAAGAAAATATATATGAGGAAACTATGTTACCGTTCCATCACTAATGTGTACCGTATGTGTCATGTAAAATTTCATTTTTACATTTTCATATAACACACATACAGTACTGTGCAAAAGTGTGAGTCATGCAACTTGAATGTGTGTTGAGAAGTACAGGTAGATTCTTATCTACCATCAGGGGGGTTTCTAGTTGGTCCCAAATTCATTCTGCAGCCTGAGAATGACCTCAAACACCCAATCTCAGTCATACACAACTATATTGAGCAAAAAGAAGGAATCCTGCAACAGATGGTCTGATCCCCACAGAGTCCTGATCTCAACATGATCGAGTCAGTCTGGGAGGACATGCAGAGACAGTCAAAGTCTGCAGAAGAACTGTGGCCAGTTCCTGAAAATGTTTGGAAGAACCTACCAACCTCTACCTTAAACTGCATGCAAGTTTGCATAAGAGAATTGATACTGTTTTAAAGGCAAAGGGTGGTCCCACCAAATATTGATCTGATGGAGGTTTTTTGTCTACTGCACTGTTTAGAAGGTTTATTGATTACTAAGTATTTCTGGCATTATTTTTGGAACCGTCCTCGCTTTATAGCATTTTTCCCCCAGGTGCCTAAGACTTTTGCACAGTATTGTATCTCATGACCTTCAGCTAAGATCTCAAAGCCTGGCAGGAGGAGACTGACCATGTCCACCATACCTGGAATAGACTGTTTAACAAGAACATCCAAATTTACTGTGCCGTTCTAACTGTGTAGAACTGTTCCACCTGAGGGCTAGGAAGCTGTTTCTTTTGTCTTGACTGTTATTCATGTATTTTTATGTGGTTTATTGTTATATTTGGAAGGAGAAATAAAACTGCATGTAAATCCTCCCACCTGATCGATTCCCGAACCTGGCGAAGTAGAGCATTCAGCTTTCACAGCACAAAAAACACCGCAAAACACGCTTCCCCATCGCTCTTACTGCTACTGTTAAGTGCACAATTCCACATAAAGTGCATTAATCCGTGAGGTCCATGGAAAGAGGCGTAAAGGCTGCACAGAAATGTCACTGCGGTCTTCATTTTAGAAATAACTTCTCTGCAGAAGTTCCAGTAAAGCAAACTACCAAATTACATCTCTGCCTCTGGGACCTCCTACGGAAGCACTTATGACCATTCCAATAAATCATTTTCCATCCTTCTCAACAATAGGCTTGTAAGGACAAGGGGGAAGGTGCTACATGAAGCCAGTGTGGCTCCTCAGGTTGAAATGGGATTAAAGGCGAGGAGATGCACAGCCTCAGAGTCACGTCTTGGATTCCTGATGTTTAAACCGTCACAGCAAAGCACACGTCAAAGGGGTTGAGTGAGGCAAGCAAAAGAATTAGAGGTCATTGCTGCTATTAAGTGCTTTTCCAACACGGGAGTGGGGGACCCGCATGTGAGAGCATTTTGACAGCCAAGGGAGAGCGTGGGGCTGCAGAAATGGCCGTCCCCTGCTGGGCAAAGCGGCACGCACCCGCTGCGGGCTATCGGCGTTTCGCGACAAGCTCTATTAGCAGCTGTTAATGGAAGTCGGGAGCCCCACCAACACACGGAGTCTGGTTTTGATGGCGGGGTGAGGGGTAAAAGACACGAGCGCCATGGCAACCGCAGCTCGCCGCATTTTCAGCAAGGAGCGTGAAGAAGCTCGACGTGCGCGTTTGCGTATTCATGTTTGCATCTGCTCATTTCGTTCGCTTATTCTGATGAATCGCGGAATCGACAAGAGCCCATGCCTTCCGTCTCATCGCTTTCTTTGCCAACTTTTCCACCCGTTTTCACAGTTGGACCGAAGGTGGAAATTTCAAACGTTTTCACAATTTCCTGAATTCTTATTAACGGAACAGCAGCACGTGCGGCTGTGTTGAGATCAGTAGCAAAATCTGATCTGTTGTTAGCATTTTTGGGGGAAATGTGATTATTTCATTATTGTTAGAATAACTATTGTTCGGTCACCGTACAGACCGTTTTGATGGATCTCGCGTGACTTGTTTTATGATTATAAAAAGCCAACATCGAACTCTTTAAATAAATACTGGAAAACTATTTCGTCCACCCACTCGTGCACTGGAGTGCGTGGTTCTGATTTGTGCGTTTTTGATTTATTTTTCCAGATTTTTTTGCCAGGGCTTGCTGTGATTTTTGGACTGTCACACCACATGGATTCAGGTGTTAGGTACCCCTGTGACCCACCTCTCCCCCCTCCCAGACTACTAAACCGGACCATATGGGATGATCGAGGTGTTAGGTGGAGGACACGAGCCGGACGAGGTCTAGCCTGTTATCGCACCATCTGTTTTTCAAATTCGCTTGTCAGCATGTGTTTCTCTGAAGCGCTAGCATGACCTCCTGTCACAACCCGTTCCCCGTCTTTCCGCTCAGAAGCTGCATTGATGCGACATTATACGTCACGCAATTGGCATGAAAGAGCAAAACTAAGCAGTCCTAGCGAACTGTGTTGGATGCGACAGAAACGCGGGACAGTTGTTGCAGCAAAACACCTTTTGCTCACAATGTATTTTCCGAAAAGCACGAGACGTGTGAGCGTTCCTTCATTCGGCCATACAACAGCTTCAAGCGCTTACATCTTTGTACTCAACTTTGTGCCAAAAATGCCTGTATTTAGACATTTGAGGCAGGCTGGGCTCCACGTTTATATTTTTAAGGTCAGGCCTACTTTATAAATCTGTTTAGTAAAGTATCTGCGGCTCTGCAGACAGGACAGGAATGGTGCATAGGACGAAAGACTTAGCATAGCAAGGACACGGTGTTACTTGTCGCATTACGGAAATCAGCAGTTTTCTGCGTTACGTAACCTTTATACTGTCAGACTCACATTATTTTAAATTTTAAACAGCCTCATGTATGTTTTTACTTTAAATGAGTTGGGTTACACAGTTTGGAGTGGGTTCGATCTTGTCTCAGGCTGCGTCGAGTTTGTTTTTTCCGTGTTTCCTCTGGTTGCTCTGGTTTCCTCCCACAGCCCAGAAGCATGGATTTCAGCTGGAATATATTATTATATATGAGCCATATATAATTGTGATTCTTATTTCACGCCATGAGTCCAAAGAGGCAAACAAGGCCCAGCCGAAACCAGCTCTGCTGGTGCCGGATGCTAGTAGTTCTTCATGGCAAAAAATAACCATGAAAGAATTGTGCTTTTACCTATACAGTAAATCAAAATGTTATCATAGAAAAGCAACCTTGGGAATCAAAATGGATCAAGTTTTATTTTGAATTTTTGCGGCAAAGGAACTCATCAAACCCTCGAAATGAATGTCTTATAGAAAAGGGATTTAAGTATAAAGCGGGGGTGAAGGCAGCGCCTGTTCTGCCTGATGGCGTACGTGATCGGCCTCCACGCAGACGGCAGCGAGAAGGTTTCGCACAGGTGTGATGCTTATTGCGAGGTATTTTGACTGGTTTTGCTGGTGCTGTTTTTTATATCCACAAACCCCGCTATATCACCGACAAAGAAAACAAAGCAACAAAAAAACACATACATTCTTCCATCTGATAATCGAATAATACTTATTTTTAAACGTCGGGAGCTCAGCTCTTTACAACCTCTCTATTTGTTACTGACACGGTAAACGTTGTGGACAAGAGGTGGCACAGTGGTTAAAGCTCCCACCTTTTGACACAAAGAACAAGCATACAAATGTCATAATGCAGAAATAAATAGATTTGTTCCAATTAAACTTCAGACTCGAGTCAACCTGCTGCAGAATGAAGCGCAGTGGCGGGTTGGTAAAGAGGTCGGTCTCTTCGTGGTGTCACGTGGTTTACCAGCTCAGATGAGACCGCGAGTCTCTTCCATCGCTTCCTTAAAACTACCCCCTTTATTCCTCCCTGACACTAGAAATCACTGTCATCGCTCTTCGCAGCTGTCGGTATCATTCATAATCGATTCTTCTCATCGCATGCATAATGGTGCGATGCCGTCTTGATGGATTGGGCACATTTGAACAGAGGACTTCATTTTTATGGGATTTCTGTTTTTGTTCCTCAGCTGAACATTTGTGACATAGAGGGGCGCATGGGGAAAAGCTCGAAGGCCGGTCGTGTGGTCCAGGCCTTCGTGTTCTGGAGGAACCACGTGGGTTGCGGTCCGTCGACATACGAACCTTTTAGAATTTAGAAGCGCGTCTCTGCCATCATTAAAGTACAGATATTTAAATATATTCAGGTACATTCTGCATTTTAGACACATATGCCATGTTAACCACATAGAACGACAAAAAAAAAATCATGCAAAAGAGACAATCGGCTCATTTTTTTGCGATAAGTATAACTTAATATTTGATTTATCAGAAATATGCGGGAATCGAAGTTCAGTATATTTTTCCTGTCAACTCTGACAATGCTCTTTACTCAGCTGGGGCAAAATATGCATTAAATGTCGTGAGATAATATATTCCATGGCGAGTTTTACAATGTTTAGTCACTCAAGTTGAGAAACGACGAGGAAAGAACAAGCAGTAAGATCTGGGGAGCGTAGACAGAATGAATATCTGTCGAAGTGTAGAAGTGCTTCTAAGGACTTTATGTTTTTAATAAGTCTCCCATGGAATGGAACTGAACGGGGGGATTCTGAGCAGGAACCACACGAGTCACCAGAAAGTTGATCTGCATCTTTGCAAAGCGTGAATTTTGGGGCACTCTGGCTGGAGATCCCCCCTGCGGGGGGATTTATCGTAACGGCAAGATGAGGAGACGAGATACGAGGCGGTATCAATGTAAACCAAGGAAAGACAGGAGTGACACATTAACATCACCTTAACACGTAAAGTTGCTGAGGACTTTCGCCAGTTACTGTGCCAATTGCTGACGCGCACTGGAATTTGTTGAGCTGCTTGGCGACCGATATAAAGCAAAAGCATAATTAAATATGACCTCCGCGGCTTTTTCGTCTCTGAGCATCACCATTCATAGGCCAGGAAAGAAAAGAAATAAATAGTAGATGAGATGGTGAAAGCATGCAGCAGTGGTGATATTAAATACCTGAGACACACTCTCAGAAGCAGCCTTGAACAGATGACAGCAATGCAAAGGCTGAGGTGAAAACAGGGTTGATGTTGGCCCTCCAGATTTTTGCTTCCTCTCCTCCATCTTGAGAAGCAGGAGGGCATTTTGTAATGATGTTCTTTTCCCCCACTCTATTGTTTTCTCACTGGATATTTGAATCAAACAAAAGTGACAGTAACAAGCAATCTGCCAACTGGTGGTTTGAACTTCCAACTTTAAGCAAGGTCAGCAGTAAGGTAGGTCCAAGAAGAAAGTTAAGAGCACGTCTATTAAATTATAGCTGTTTACTCTTAGTCTCCCACTCTTTCCCCCTATATTTTTTCTTTATTTTGTGCTTTAAACAATCAATAAGCTGCTCAGAAAACTTATAATCCATCCATTTTCTGATTCCAGAGAACCACCAGTGACGCTCTTGCTGCCAGTTCTAACTCACACACTCCATACCCCACCGGCAGTGCTCTCCTCCACCCTGTACACGATCGAATAAGTCAAGGCTTGAACGATACAGGCCTGTCGGAGCCAGTTTTGAATGTTCTTCAAAAACAAATCATTTGAACACAAAACAACACGTGTTCAATCCAAGCTGGTACCATCCCGGGTCATGGGTTTAACATTCAGCTAAACCTGATGCATGCTTTTGCTTTTCATCTCATATATTTGGAGGTGAAAATGATTTCGCTTTTATAAGTGAAGGATTTACAATTTGGAAAGCAACTTTCGAAAGTGTTACAATCGCCCAGAAGCACGCATTAGGTCAGGGCCATTTACAAACCACGTGTATGTGGGCAGAAACAAGGCAGAGAGGGTTAAGTGGTGCCAAGGATGCCGTCATTGGCCTCGGAGGACCGTCCCAGATAAAAAGTGTCTGCACGTTAAAAGCTGCATATCCCAGCCAGAGAAAAAATTTAGACAATAACTTCAAATTGTGAAGAAAGGGGGAAAATAAACCTCTGGAGGTCCAAGTGCCAGTAACCGCCCACACATCTTGTGCATACTAATGTGGTGATGGGGAGCTACGTGATTTCGGGTCTGTAGAAGCTACGCTCATCATCCAGGCCCACGGTTACTGGACTGTGGGAGAAAGGAGTCTTCGCCTGCTGACCACAAAACCCAGTGTTTTCAGTTTTTGCCCAACAGTTAATGAACAAGTCAGAAAATTATCCTGATCGACCCAAATGAAAACAAAAGTACATTAAAGCTGCTCTGCTCTAAACTCCTCTGGCCAGACTTGGCCTAAATCCAACGTAAAGTTAGCTGGTTTATTATTTTTTTTTTTACGTTGACCTGTGTATGGATGGATGGACGGTGATCAGAGAGATGACAAAGCATTGGGTAGGTTCAAACTTTTGGTTTTTCAGCATCTTTCGCAAAACTGCATATCCAGTGTCTTCTTACCGTCGATCATTTTTTAGATATCCGAAATGCTCCACGTCACCAGTTTAAAGCTTTGTAAAGACGGAATGTCGTGTCGCTCTGGTGTTTTCACAGCACGTCTGATCTCCGCAGGCTGTTTGCGTCGGTTTCTATAGTTCTCTACTTTGGAAACTCATCGTGAAACCGATTCATCGCAACATTGCTATACAGTATCATACAACGTGTTGACTACTTTTCCTCCATTCTTTTCTTAGTCTCATGAAAACATCCATTTCTGTTAAATGATACCTTGAATAATTGAATTTCATCTCATTTCTATATCTTTATATTCAAAATGAGGTCCCTCTGCTGTATAACTCAGGTAACTTGTGTTTACCAGGCTGTCTACTTGGCTACTGATCTACTACAAAAGCAGTTTTTATGGCAACAGCACGGTACTCTACTTGAATGACAGGAGGATATGTATAAATGGGTGGTTTAAAAGCACGAAAAATATTACTTTAATGACTGTAGTTAGTTTTTATTTTCTCCCGGTTTTATTCATGGCCAGTTTTCCCAATTCTTTTGCTTCTCCGTCACAGAAACACACCCACGCTCGCTCAGGAGGGCTGCATTCTGGCCCACACCTCCTCCGATGCCCAGGCTGTGAGTCGCCCACCTTCCTTACACTTTGCACGCTGGAGGCCTCCTCAAGAAATGCAACATGCATGGAGGAAAAGGACATTCACCCAGTTCTACCTTCAACTCCGTTGCCCCCCCCATTGACCAGCATTCTCTCTTTGAGGACGCACAAACCATCTCGCCCTCAGGAGACAGAGTGTGTTCTTGGCCCTCTTGTAGATGAGGGTGTAGGGTGTTTCCAACACAGCTGTAGGGTGGGCAGCAACTGCGGCCCTTGGTTTTGAGGAGGACCAAATGATGGGGCTCCCACCTTTTTAAACTGGAGACCATGTTCACCTTCAAGTCGTATTTTGCGCATCCATAAAAAAAAATCATGAAACGTAAACACATAGCAAATACTGTAGCAAGTGCTGTAAATCACATTTTAAGACACGACCCTCATTTCTGAGTAAATCAGAGGACTGGTGTGTTGAATTTCAGTTCATCTCCCTTACAAGTCAAAGGAATCCTGGAGTATCTGAACAGCTTTTTTGGAACTTATCGCTGCCGCATGGTCACACAGGGAAAAATTCTAGCCTTTTGCCCTTGCGCACTTTTTAGGTCTGGGAAAGTACTCTGACCCTTGCTGCTGTGACACAGTGCTGCTCATAAAATAAATGAAGAAATGTGGCAAAAAAAAGGTATGTATAATATGGTCCAATTGTAATAAAGTGCACTTACATGTGCAGATAAAGGGTGAATTACTATAGTTTATGCATTGTGTATGTTATTTGGTGGATTTCGATAATATGAGAATAAGTCATCGACAGGAAAGCGTTATTTTTAGAATGTTAATGCGGTGCCTGAGAAACGGCAAAAGCTCCTCCGGGCTTCGGGGCGGGGGGGCCGGTGGTGCCCCGGGGACCCAAGTCTATCGTCTGGTTACCAGGTCAGAACGGAGCTGGAAGCAGGCGACACCGCCGCCTTCCTTTGTCTCCCTGCCGGGCGTCCCAGATGAGAAGGGCTCCGGCATCTCGTCGCCATCGCTGAAATTGGCTGGGTGTTTGCCAGCGGGAGAGGAACTTTAATCCGTGTCTGTATAGAGGGGGACGTCGCCTGCAGTCTCCGGCCCGCACCGTGTCTCATCGCTGCCTGCCTTCTGAATTCCCAGCTGTAGTTTTCATTTTTTAAGGGGAAAAAAAAACATGCAACAGCAGCCAAATCGTGGTCAGATTCCAATTTCTCATTTTCGCTCTGAAATAATAAAGAACACACGTCAAAAAAAAGTTTAGGAACATGAAATTCGAAATATAAAACTTATTTGTGGTCATATATCTGGAAAGGAAGCTTGTCGCCCTGTGCAAAAAAATAGTTAATCTTTTCCATTCTGCTGTCAGTCCCGAGTTTTTGTTTTCTGTGGCCGGAATCCAACTGTCACATTAGGGTAAATCACTACGTCGGTGCCGTTTTTCAGTCGTACAGATACGTGCTTTCGGTTAACTGTCTGAAACCCACGGGGGACTTCTGCCCAAAGGACGTTTAAGAGTAAATAAGAATAAAGTGTACAGAATTGTGATATATTGTGTGCCGAATCTATCCTTCAGCCCACACAAACAAGTGCTTTAGCTGAAGTTTTGAAAACTGTAGTTCAAAAGACGGTTAAATAGCTAGACAGGCAAAGATCTCGCGCTTTCAGACTAGTCTACAATGGCTCGTGAAATAAAATAAAATAAAGCTGCGCTACCGCTATAGTGCCGAGGGCAAACTGACCGCCTTTAAGACTTCAGGCCCAGCGACTGGTTACTGACAGTGCAGTGCAAACGGAGACCTACATGGCGCTAGGAGAAGGACATGCTGCTGTACGCAGGTTTGTTTTGCCCGTTTGTTCGGCACACACGTACATATGGAGACCTGCTTTCTGGTGGTGTTTATGCTGGAAGGCAAGAGACTGAAAAATGGCACCCTGGCAGTAAGGGAGTCGGCTGTCCCAGTTCTCCTTGGGTGGACGAAGGCTGTCTTTAGCGAAGCCCGCTGACAGTTTGGACAGAGGGCAGCATGTGAGCCAGTGAAGGGATCCATAGACTTGATAGGAAAGTGAGCCAAATGTGAGGTGAGCTGTGAAGGTTTGCTGAAACATGTCATGGACACCCACTCGGAGGCGACGGCGCTCGCGGCATCATAGACGTTCCGGCCGACTGCGGACGGACGATGACGGAGATCGACGCGTCGCTCAACCAACGGGCCGTGAAGACGCTTGCTCTGTTTTCCCGGAAAGTTTTCTCCTCCCCAAAAGGGGTCTTCGGGACGGCTGCTTCTGCATATTTCATTGTCTTTTTCTCATTAACCCATCACGCGGCCCCGAGTAATGTCAGCGAGAACCTCGAAACGTCCTGATGGTACCTGGGCGTTAAAGTGCCAAGTGGTTTGTTTCAGGCTGCATTAGCATGGCACCTTCACAGCATTGTAATTCGACCTTTTAAAACATTTAAATTATGAAATTGAACACGTTCACATTTACTTTCTCCATTCTAATTCCAGACACATTATCCGCAATAGTGCACTTAAGCTTTCGGCATCATGTATAATTGTTGCGCTTCAGCTGAGGGCTTGAAATGTGAAAGGACAGAAAATTGCTCCAATAAATAAAAAGCAATAGCATTTTCTTCTTCGAGGCGAAAGGCAGCGGCAGGAATACAAATGAAACGTATCGATATATGAGAAATTGGCTCCGTATCTTTCCGTTCCAAAACCGTTCATCAAAGCGACCGGGCGGCGACGCAGCCGCGTTCGGGGCGTATCGATCACAAACAACGCGCCTCGCGCTTCGTTAGTCCGAGAAATTAAAATTTCCAAAGGAAGCCAAGAAAAAAAAAAAAAAAAAGAACGAAAAAAATAAATAAAACACAAAATGTGATTAAATCGATGCATTTTGGATGGGAAAGCAGGGACTTCATCAGGAATGTTGCTCTTGACTGATGAGAATGGAGATTCATGCATCATTCGCCTCCGTTCAATATTGGAGCGGCGCTTATTACATCAAGGCCCTGGGATTTGCCTTCCTAATTCAGAAAATATCACAGATGACTATCAAGAACTGCTACTTTGCTGGAATTTGAAATGCAAATTATTAACATTAATACCGAATTTAGCCTTTGGAGCCTTTGGCCTTGTCTTGAAAGCCTTGCATGTGCAATTGTTTTGAATGTTTTCTCAATATTACTTCGCAGCACGTTGAAAAACCATCGAAAACCCGAAAGGGGGTGTCAGCGGATCTCCATGGCTGTGCCATTATCCAACACAGCAGACATTACTGCTCTTTTATTGCACGCCCCTCCGTTCCCTATTCATCAGAAGAATGGGAAAAACAAACAACTATATATGTAGGTCCTAAGGGTTACTTTACACTTTTCTGATATTGAAATGGTGCAGCGAACTGGAGGGGAAAAAGGACAGGCAGTTTTCTGCGGTACTGTAATACCTCGGTGTGACAGAGATATGGTGGTGTGGTTAAAAGATGAATAGGTGCGAGATGCCTGTATGTTACCCAGAACTGAGGCCGGTGACAATTCTTTCTTTCTCTTTCGGGCCTCCAGAAGACGCCTGTCAGCGACGCCCCGCCGTGTCAGCCCTGTCACAAACGCTCCTGGATAAAACGCACCAAATGACGCTAGACACTCGGAACAGCGCTGCCATTACGGAGACACTTGGGTCGGCCGGAGATGAAAAGTACGATGACCAAATGACAAGACTGCTGTCACACAGAAAGCCACGCAGGTATTCGTGTAATAAGAACTATTTAACGCGGCAGCTTAGCTCACCTTAAGGGCCTCCCAGGCTGGACAAGGCATGTGGTGCAGATGAAAAAAGATTTTCCACTAGAACAATCTGAAATCGTATCTTTCGTGGGGTTTTTTTTGTTTGTTTGTTTTTCTTTTCCTTGATAAAACATTTCAATTTGCAGGTCCTCATTTAAGAAGTGTTCGTTCAAACATTCATTTCCAGCTTCTCAGATCGTGATCTTTGCCCAGGTTTAGGATCCCATTTTGGAATCACTGGGCGCTAGATATAAGACCAGGACAGGACCAGTCCATCAAAGGATATATTGTGTTATATGTTTATATTGTAAGTTTTGCAGATGTTCAGCTTAGCTTTTCTCTACTGTGTGTATTTAGATGAAGCAGAAGGGATATAATGCCTGTATATTTTAACATGGAGGAGTTATTTAAGCTGAAGATGCTGGGGACCTTCTGTATTATTTCACGGAGGGTGCTCGTCTTCGTTCTGTATGCAGGCCGCTGTGAGAATCCACCTGACTCACTGTCTGCGATATAGCCGGTTGGGAACAGCAGGAGAAGAAGAGGAGGTTGGACGGATCACTGACATCCTCAGTGTGAGCAGTATCTCAGCCACCAGACTGTAGTTTAGCTTTAAAGCGCCGTTTCAAAAGAACACGTGTCCTTCACAGAACTTCTTTCCGCTGTCTTTTTATACCTTTCAGCCACAACCAAACAGACCCAAATGGCCATATTCAGACCAAATGCTCATTTTACTGTCGGGAAGGTGTGGAAAATTGCTAGAAACCTGAGCGCAATAATCTATCTAATAACTTGACCCCCCCCCCCAACAGACTGGATTGCTTAAGCAAATGAATAAGAACAATGGAATTATGAGGTACATTCGAATCGGAGGCTTTCGGTCTCCTCCATTCACTGAGCTTTACGGTTTTATTGTATGCCAGTAAGTATTTATTTATTTGGAGATGTCACGCTCCAAACACACCCGCCACATCGGTCCAAGTATGAGGTCAGGATGCAGCCCTTAAATATCAGCATTTGGAAGCATGGAAATGTTGGTATCATTTGTTTTTTTTTAACTTGGTCATTTTTTAAAATCAAAACGTGAATAAAAATCCATCCACCGATCCATTACTCTTAACCACTTATCCTGAGGAGGAGGAGGATCCTGGAGCCTATCGCGGAAGCAGAGGGCGCTCGGCTATGGAACTACCATGGCACGAAGCTACACCCTGGATGGGACACCAGCCCATTGCAAGGTGGCCATACACGGTTTAGTGATCAATTATCCTGAAACACATGTCTGTGGACTGCGGGAAGAAACCGGAGCACCTGGAGGAAACGCACGCAGACCGGAGGAGAACATGCCAGCCCCACACAGTCTGAGCTCGGTTTGAAACCTTTATAAAGGTTACAGCTGTACTGACCCCTAAATCTGGAACTAAAACATAAATGGCTGTCGAATATTAATGCATATTATGTCTGTTAAAAAAAAAAAAAACGTGATTTCCGTGCAACAGTCATGGAAAATATTTTGACGTCGCACCAAACGGATAAGTCGCCTTGGCGAATTGAATCATCTCAGCACGGCATCTATAGACAGACGCATCAAAAGGTGTGTGCATATATACACTTTTACATACATATATATAATATAAAAGATATGTATATACAAATAGGTAGATACGCATACATCATACCACACATATATCCAACGTTACATAGCTATATCCCCGCACAGGAATTTATCGCATGTCCAAAATGCTAGCTGATAAGTGAACATCGGTGTTCACCTTTTAAGAAGGACTCGGTTACCATGAACACAAAGGCCCCACACGTTTATCATTCTGCATCAGACATGAAGTCTGAATGTCATTTTTCCTCTTCCTGATGCACAAAATTACCTGGTGAAACTCAGATCCAGCCCCCGCCTGGAAGCAATTCAGTTCTGCCCAGGTCGTCTCACCTCCCCGCTGATTCCAGTAGTTATTACTTGTGTGCCGTGTTGTGTTTCGCATTTCTTATCTGACACTATGTGACTAAAATAGCGACGCGGTGCCACTCGTAAGAGCCTCAGACAGACCTGTGTTTAAACACACTGCTATTCCCACTTTAAGACAAGAGTTTCAGGTTTTAGCTACATTTCTGAGGCGTCCTTTTGCAGTCCTGGG
Source organism: Arapaima gigas (assembly GCA_900497675.1). Lineage (NCBI taxonomy): Eukaryota > Metazoa > Chordata > Actinopteri > Osteoglossiformes > Osteoglossidae > Arapaima > Arapaima gigas. The sequence goes on along the minus strand of UFQX01000462.1, from coordinate 125,359 downwards.
ACACCTTCTGAATCTTAGTTCGGGCTTCTAAATGAGGGACGGTAATACGATCGAACCCGGTTGTTCCCTTTCTTTGAAGGACGTCAAACAGAGAATCTTCTTGCTCGGATACCTCAATGTGCAGCAAGCTCTGTTGGCATTCATCGCACGTTCAACCACGTGTTATTGTCCTGATTTTTTTTAATATTATTTTTCGTGGTTTCAAACACACTGAAAAGGATGATGGCTGAAAGTCTCCGTCCTCGAGGTTTGGTTCCGGCAGAGAGTTGTTAAGATTACTAGATAGTTGAATTATTCGGATGTAAGGTGGGCGATGCAGTAGATCAGGGAGCGGCGTCTGGTTTGCTCTGGTTCCCTCCCACAGTCCAAAGACGTGTTTCAGTTCTGTCACTGTAAATTGCCTACAGCGCGTGGCCACCTTGCAATGGACTGGCACCCCACCCAAATTGTAGGTTCAGAGCCCAGTGATTCCAGGATCAGCTCCAGACCACCGTGAACCTGACCAGGCCACAGAGGTGGATGATGACGGACAGAGCGACAATGAGGTGGAAATACTGATGAGTTCAGATCGCTGTCAGCGGAGGTGAAAATGTAGAAACAGAAGGTGTTCGGCTCTGTTGCCAAACTGACCCCATTGTGACAATTAGAAGCTATAACTGCCGTTTCTGTAAACGCAGGACACAGTATAGAAATGCTGGGAACTAACTGGAAAAAAAAAAACACGTTTCTGGGTTTGCAAAACAGCAGATTTTTGTGTTAATGATCCTTTCAAAGCTTTTTTAAAAGCCCCCATGGGAATTTCACCATATGGTTACAAAATGCCTCCTAAGAGCTCTTTTGGGCTTTTCCTGCATTTTATAAGTAAATTTTGAGAACGCAGCTGTTTCTTCAAAAAACATATTTTTGCTTTGCAACCCATGACCTTTTTAAAGCAAACCATTGAATCCTTCCTTCAAAGTCTTGCACAGATGCTGAAGACAGTGTGGTTTGTGAATGCCTAAGACAAAAAACTATTATTATTATTATTATTATTATTATTATGGTAGTAGTGCTAATATTGCAAAACCAATATTTATGGTTATTATTATTATTATTATGGTCGCAGTAGTAATATTGCCAAATCATTAAAAAAATTATCCATCTATTTGTTCTGTATCAATAAACTTGTCCAAGGAACCTACCCACACACACACACACACACACACACACACACACACACACACACACACACACACACTATGGACAACTGAGAGTGATCAATTATCCCAAAACACGTCTTCGGGTGGAAACCCACACAGACACGGGAAAAACACGCAAAGTCCACGCAGCCTGAGCTGGAATCAAAATGGAACCAACCCAGGTGCCTGCAGGGGGCAGCGCTAGTCGCCGCACCTCCTACATTCATACATATTCGGGTTGTTATTTTTATTATATTATTTATGTTATACATTTTATGCGTGAGATACTTGCTGGGTGATTGTTATGTATATTCCGTCGGATTAAAACAGTAGCTCTATTCAGGTGCTAAATAAATAAATTCATTTCAACCCCAGAAGGGAGAGGAAGGGAGGAGAGACGCGACGAGATCTTTGCTGGCCGGGCAGAGTCAGGGAAGCAGGAGAACATCTCCGTTATCTTTCAGGGGACGTAGAACAGAACCAGTATCACCGCAGTCAGATGCAGGGCCTGGAGAAAACGGTGCATCTCAGACCTGCGGGTGGAAATTACAGTCCGGCTCTTTTGCGGTGCCTCCCCCCCCCACCCGCCGGCTGCAGTAACTGCTCCTCGCTCTCTGAAGACTGGTGCGGTGACCTGCACGCTTGGCGGTGAACAATCCCGTACCACCACCAGACGACAAGGAGCCTGAACTCAGGAATCTGTCACAGCAACAGCAACGCAGAATAAACTTAACAATAAAATGCAAAATACATACAGATACGGGCAAATCCACCACAAGGCCCGAAGGCCTCCGAGATTCGGAAGGGTTGTCATTTATTATGTCGTGGGTTAAGAAAAACTCTTGCGCCGAACAGAACTGCGGCTCTTAAATGTCACTTCTCTCCAGGACCCCCTTCTGATTAGAAATGAATAAATAATGCGAATATGCTAATTCGGAGTTTTTTCAATCGTCTCGGCAGCGACGTCGTCGTCGTTTCGACTCTTGATTGTATTATTCCGTAAATGAATTATGAATCAAGTCGCAGTCGATTAACAAAAGCGTTTACCGCAGTGATAAATTCCGATGCCTTTTCCGCCACTTGCTCTGCATACTTTGTCTTCAATACGTGTTCGACCTCAGTTCGGTCCGGCAGAAGAGTCTGGCGATTCTTTTTCTCGAACCTCACTGCTGCGTTTCATTTATTATTCCTTCGGGGAAGCGTGCTTTACTCTGATATGTCGGCACAAAGACACGTTAGATAAGCAAAATAAGGAAATCTGTAATAGTTCCTGGAGACGAGACACGCTGTCACCGGCACCAAAATACTACACAGATGTGAGCAATAAGCCGCCGCTCTCTTCCGGTTGCTTTAGCGTAAATCCTGCTCGAACGGTAAATTTACGTCAACATACGTTGAGCTTTTTCACTTAATCTCTATTTTTAATGCCTTTACTCTGGTGATTTCAGGTATGTAAAGGTTGGTCGGGAAATCAGATTAATCGTGGAGAAAAGGTGCCCTGCTAAACAGTCCCTTGACCGTCGAACGTGAGGATTTTCCCGCGGCTACACACACGGCCACCGACACACACCACTGTCTTTCTTTGTCCGTCTCTGTCTTCGGAGAGAAGGACTGACATCTTCTAGTTTTAATGTACTTGGCAGCAGATGAGGTCGTACTGGACAGGTACACCTGACCCTGCAGGTCTCCAGCTGTAGAGAGCTTTCCCACACACACACACACACACACACACACACACACAGAGCCAGTTGTCATTGTTGCTATCAGTGCTTCCAGCATAAACTTTAGACCACCATGACCCAACATCTGGAAAAGCAGTTTTTGACCAGTTATATTTGTGCAATTTTAAGATGTACTTTTGCTTGGCATACATTTTTAAATAGGAAAGTACCGAACTCATGGAGACACTCAAAAAAAAAAAATAAAAAGTACTTTGAAGGTGAGTAAAATTAACATTAGATTTGTCCACTTCTCGCACGATTGATTTATGTAACACATGTTGCGCATGTTAAAATGCTCAAGTTGTTTATATTCCAAGTAGTTTGAGTGATATGTACATAACAGTCAGTCTTGCGCCCAGTTGGTAACACACTGTGGTTTAGGAAGCCAGACAAGAGTTGGAGGTTTAAGATGTTAGTAAAATGTTTTTATTTCTTTATCTATTTTTTTAAAACAGATATTTGCAGCCACCTGAAAACAGCCCAAAGCAACAAAGGTTGGAAAGGGTAAGAACTGAGGACTTGGGGTGTGACCAGAATAGTTTGCGCTCCAGCTGAAATGCTCCTCTGTGTGACTTACTTCATCACCGTTCCCCTTTCAATTACCTTTTCACACTGTGGATTATCTGAGATGTTAGAGGAGACAGTTTGTCTCACCCAGAGGAAACATCTGCCTTTCCTGAGTTTTTTTAGGTGTCCAGAATTGAGTGTACTTTCATTAAGAGGAGAAAACAGTTTCCACACTTAGGGTGGGTGGTGTTCTTCAGTAGAGATGGCGAAGTCAAGGGCGTTCGGCTGGTCAGCGATAATGGACCGCTTGCGCCTGTGGAATAAGTGGGATCATGTGTCCTGAGTCTCTACAGCCCCCATTGGCTGGGTAGCAGCCAGATTTTATTAATGGTTCCAGTGCATAGATGTTGAAAAAGAGGACTTGACCCATGTTCTGTTGGACAGCTTCCCAGCTCTCATTTCAGCTGACCGAGAAGCCCTTCAGCATCAACCTAGAGAAGGAGAAATTTGGGGTTTTTTGATAGTAGCAATAATTCATTTAGCTGACATTTGTCCCAAAGCCAATAATTATTTAACCATTTATGAGGCACAGTTTTTACCATATCAATTCACAATAAGTACTTTGCTCCGGGGTGCTACAGCAGGGGCAGGACTAGAGTAAGCGGTTAGGATTATTTTAGGGTTATGGTTAGGGTCAATGGTAGAGTTAGTGTTAGCGTTAGGCTTAGGGTTAGTAGTTCCTTTGAGTTGAACTCTTTTGGATAGGGTCTAAGGCATGCTCTGCTCGATATGTACAAATTTGTCTTTCAGCTACTCTGGGTCAGGGTCAGGGTCAGGGTCAGGGTTAGGGTTAGTACTTCCTTTCAGTTGAACTCTTTTGGGTTAGAGTTAGGTTTAAGGTTAGGGTTAGGGTTAGTAGCTCCTTTCAGTTGAACTCCTTTGGGTTGAGGTCTAAGGCATGCTGTGCTCGATATGTACAAATTTGTATTTCAGCTGCTCTGGGTCAAGGTCAGGGTTAGGGTTAGTACTTCCTTTCAGTTGAACTCTTTTGGCTTAGAGTTAGGTTTAAGGTTAGGGTCAGGGTTAGTAGTTTCTTTGTCTTAAACTCCTTTGGGTAAACAGCACCAGTTACTGCTCCTTATCTGTGTGGAGGTCTTTTTGCAGCTTTTTGAATGGTTGTCTGTCAAGAACTTTGCGTTTGGTCAGAGTTTTGCTTTATTTTTTTAAATAATAATAACCCTGTAATTTTTTTTCAGACCAGTACCGTCCAGTCTATGTGTTTTGCTGGCTATCAACCAACTGATATGTTTAGCTGTACACCATCCTGGAGGAGTTCATATGTCCAGAAACATATGAATTTCAGGTTCACTTAGAGCAGTGTCACCTGGGTGGATTCTATATTCTATGCTGTCTTGTCCCACACAACCAAAGATAAGGACTTCAACAGCAGAAATAAAATACTTTTTTTTTCCTCCAAGCTTACCTTCAAACAGACTATGCGATATTATGAAAATACTCTTTTGATCTTTTTGATCACGGAACTCAACATATGGGCTCAGAAATACAGACTCATTGCCGCTTGACACACGATAAGTTTTAATTCATATACCTATCAATCTAAATGTTTAAATCTGAATCAGTGTCTTTAACAGCATGCAGTTGTTTTTATCCCAGCACTAAAACCATTAAACTACAGTTTTAAAAAGTTAGCAGCGTGTTAAAAAGTAATGATAATGCGATAATGTTGTACTACAGAAAACACAGCCCGTGCATGACGTGAAAATTGATAAATGACCTTTTCATAGTTTTCCACGTTGATATTTCTGTTGCCATGACAAATTTAGATAAGTGCTCACTTAGAAAAGGATATATTATTCGTTATTCAAAATGGTTAAAGTACTTTTTGTAATAGTGATGATACAACATAATGCTGCCACGATAATATGGCTTTTTCATCACAGTGCTGGTATTTTTCTCGCATTATACATAAGACAGAAAGCAGCAGAACTAGATGTTCTAGATGCTTGTGAGGTTTCCGATGTGTCATTTCAATACGTTAAATCTTTGCCGTGGAAAAACTCCGTATCAAAATCATTAAATCAAAGCACGCTGCTATTTTCCGTACAGAGATTTGAAATCACGGCCGACGCGTTTAAAAGGCAGAAGAAGTGAAGGAAAAACGTTGTCTTTATGGAAATGTTCATTTTGAAATGTCAGGCTACGATGTGGCAGATTAAGGCCTTTTAAAGACAAAAATTGTGATGGCGGCTGACAGTGTTGAACAGATTCACCTGTCTCACCCATTCCCGCTGCCTCCCCCAAATCCCATCCAGGTGATGTACACGTCTGTACCTTTAGCAGACACGCGTCTCGGAACTGATGCACAATAAACACGAAGAAGCAGAATTCTAGACTCAGTAACATGATAGTCGATGCGCAGCTTGTCAGTTTAAGTAAGTGAAAGTAGCAGACAATGATGGAGTTCATTTGCAAGGTTTTAGGTTTTCAGTATAGAAATGGTTATTAAAGAGGTTAGTTTTCCAGACTAATCTCGAACGCCGAAAGGGATTCAGCAGTTCTGAGAGACAGAGTCAGTTCGGTCTCCAAATGGGAGTCAAAACCAAAAGCAGACTGTCGGTTTTGGGCTTTCCACGGGTGGGCAGCGGCAGAGGAGCATTGCAGCTGCGGTGTGGGGAGTGAATGGAGCCTGTAGGTATGTATAAGCTGACCCCTCGACCATTTTGAACACCGAATCTGGGGTCTCCAACTTATTTGAGAATAATTACTTTAGTCCACGCGATCTGTTCACGGTGTGTTAACAGTCCTTTAAACGACTAAATCGAATGTGGATTTATTAGAGGCACGGTGAAAAGGAGACTTGTCTTATGCAGAAATTAAGTTGGCTCACAGCCAGCAGGTCCTATGTAGTTTTACTGTTTACGGAATGATGACAATTTGCTCAAAAGACATTCTACATCTCTTTTCTGTTTCATAATTGACACATTTGAGATGTGCATTTTAAAAATCACCGTGATTTACTCCAGAACACATTTGCACGTTGTATACGGCCCGTGGCTGTTTTTCTATCATTAATAAATCTAAATCCAAAATGTAAAGCTGGCTGGGCTGCCTTGAGGTAACATTTATCTCATGCTGCTTTCTCGGCTGCTAATGGTTCGACCTGACATCTAACCAGAACACGCTGAACATTTCTTTAAGTAGAAACTGTTGTTCTTTCAGAACCGGTTAGATGCAAGATGCTGCTTAGACTGTTTTTTTTAGCGAGAGCTGGACGTGAGTACTGAGAATATAGGATACAAGGGGAAAACGGATCGAGCGAGAGTGTTGCGGCCGCAAAACGTCGGTGGCTCTAGGGGTGTAACATCAGAGCCATGTGGACACTGGGGATGTGGATGGGGACCAAGGTAAAAGAAAAGCACGAGGACTTGTAGTGCATAAGTGATAAAGTCCGATTATGTACAGGTTTACTTACAAAGACACACATAAGGAAATGAACAACAGTTTTACCAAAGGTACTGCAATAAAACCAAAGAAATCTAGGTAATAAAGTGGAAGCTAACTTAACTAACCCAATTAAACATGAATAAAAAGGAAAAATAAAGACCGACAGCATCTACAGACTCAAAGCGAAATGCATGGATGGCACTCGCACCTAAACTAGTGTTTTTATACATTCAGGATCAAACCCACGTGAAATCCCCCGACATAACTTCCCTGTCCGCTTTCTCCAAAGTCACAGCGAACGTCTGAGGCAATGAAAAGGTGATACGATGGGCAATGTGGAAACAAGTCGTTCTTTTCAAACAAATCTTTTCAGTGTCTCATACAAATTCATTCGTCAGCGCAGACAAATCCATTCACCTGAGCTCAACCAAGGCTGCAGTGCACGTGAGATGTTCTCAGCGTGTTTCCTTTTACAGGTAGATGCATAAAGCGAATGTGCAAATAGCACCCGTCCCACCTTATTTATGACTCGTCATTGTTATTCATATAGTGCCGGATAAAGGGGGGGATCATTGCAACGGCGAGTCGCTGACTTGCAGACTCGGGGGTTTGGAGATGTGGGGATGGTGGGACTCTGTCAGATAAGCATCAGATAAGGGCACGGAGACTTGGGGACGAGACCGCCGGCAAATCGGGAAACAGGAGCACAGGGATAGGGAGAGAGACAAAAACAGGTATGTTGCACAAACCAGGTGCCCCCGAGTGACCAAACCTTGGCTGCGGAGAGTGTCACTCCCTCAGATCCAGACAGAATCGGTGGTGTTGTTACGAGTTTTCATTGGTGTCGTAATTTTCATTACCCATCTAAGACATGGAAAGCCCACATAAAACAATATATCTCACATAAACCTTTTGCTTTTTGTATTTCGAGCAGTTATGAACTGAGACTATGTTCTCTGTGCAGTGATATTAAAAAAGGAAACAGCCCGCAGACATTGAGAGTGTATTTAATGTACTGAGTTAGTAAAGTTCATCAAATTTATTTAAGAAATGAATTTCTGAAAACAGGCCCAGAAAAATATAAAAGCGTCAGCCTCTGAAATATAGGAGAAAGGTATCCAGTAAAGCCATAAAGGAGAGAAAAATGAACAAGACAAAAAAAAAAGTTCCTTTTGTTCACGATTAAAATAAATGAGCGCATCAAACAAAAGGGCCTTTTGCTGCCTTTTAGTGGTCTTTCGGCTGTAGGCACAACTGAAGGAAAGGTGCCTGAAACGTAAGCTTAATTCAGGGAACCGGCACACGGGTTTCAACGAATGCGATGGTGGCTCGGTGTTCGGAAGCACAAACCAAGCAACGAGGATTTAAAAAAAAAAAAAAAAAAGAATAATAAAAATAGATCAATAAACGCCGGTCCGTGCAATGAAGGTGAGAATTGTACTTCTGCGGGCTTAAGCAGTTAAATAAACTGTGCGATGGATTGTCACAAGCAATGTCATCAGCGTGCCGACAGGAGGCCGGAGCCATTTGCGACTAATAGAAGATATAGCAGGAAGTTAGCGGCGCGAAGCAGCTGGTGTTGAAGATCCGTGTTTCGGATAGCGCCTGCACACTGGTTATTTACTGTCTCTGAAAATCTCTACCTTCAAAAGAACACAAAGGGTCAAACGGATTAAACTACTTGTGAGCCCCTTCATACCCTTTAATTATATACTCCATTATCTCCCCATCGATAGGATCTCCACACTCCGCCGGCAGACTGGGATAAAGCTGCTTTCACCTTGAGGAGAAGATTACAAAGTTTCTGTGGAGCAAGAATGGCAGTTTCCTCCACCCAAAGCTTGCAGGCTCCGTCTAGGGACTGGGAAGGAAAAGAAATATTCATAAGGCTCTTGACTTTTTGGAGGCACGTTCGAAAACCGGTGTGGCGCCAGGGCTGAGCCCTCTCTCCCTTCATTCCCATTCAAATCCGCACGGTCTTTCATCCTAATCCTCGCCGTGCAATAATTACACAGGGACCCAATGCACAGATAACTGGGGTCCCGGCCCCACCTGCCAAAATAATCTTTAACATTTCCGACCTGTTGCGCATTCATGTTCTGTCTATCTAGGTAATAACAGACATCCCACAATGTGAGATGTTTCTTTTTTTTTTGGTTGGTCCAATCTGGGTTAATCACTTCTTATTGTATTTAACTATTATTGCTATTTTGAATCAATGACTTTGGGCGCTTAGATTCCTGCACAGTAATTGCAAAAATGGTGGGGAGATACGATTTTAGCGGCAAAGCCAGCATTTTTGATTCGTGTTAAACGTGTTTTTGAGCAGTGAGAATAATATCTAGACAGTTAATCAAAGCCATTCAAAGCCATTTCATGGCAAAGGGGGGGGGGTGAATAGAAGAGTTACTGAATGATGGCACTATTGAATGTTAATGATACCTCGGCTGAGAAGATCCACAGTTCTGGGACCAGACAGAAGAAGAGCAATTGCGGTAAAATTTTACCCCCTTTTTGCCCCATTTAGTGCTGCGGTATGCAGCATTGGGCAAACATCACGATGTAATGCAATAAAACTGTCCTCTAAAACACGTGGCTTCAGCGAACACGTGATGCTCGGCCAAGCTCGACAAGTTGAATGAATTATTCAACGGACAGTTAGAAGAAAGCCAGGCAGGTATGCAGAAGAGCACAAGAAAACATCTAAAAGAACAGCTGAAGGGGGGCAATAAGCCGAACCAACGCGCAGGAGCCGGATCAATACTCGCACGAATGTATAAAGTGAACTGTTGCTTGTAAAACTTCATATGTTTCCCAGTATGGCAATCCAGCTTAAATACATTTTAACTGTGGTAGATTATCATTTTTTAATGGTTTGAAAGGTCACTTTTGGGCAAGGAAAAATAAAACGCTTCCGCAGAGTATCTTAGTGAAATTGCGTAGCTGTGGCATAACTTTGCCGTCTTCTTTTAGTGGCATTTTCTCGCCTTTTTTCACTCCAGTTTTACCCCATGTGGCTATAATTTTGTCTCCAAGCCGCAGGAGAAATGTGCGGTCAGGTCACGGGCGGCGTTCCGTTCCGAAGTGTGAACACTTTGTTTTCTCCATAAGTGGAAATCAACAGTGAAGCCAAAGCCGTGATATTGGCCAGATGCTATGGTGAATGCGAATGAAGTTCGGGGGGTGGAAAACACGGGCGATCAGTATTCCGCCCTGCGACTGCTGTCACTCCGAGGCCGATTCTCAATCTACGGGCCTAAGTAGCTCTGAGCCATTTTGCCGAGGTATATGACATTCGCTCCGGCTAATGGAGAAGCGCAGTGACTAAAAGCCGGAAGAATGGTTACTGCGCTGGAGTGGCTGCGGAGAACATGGATGAGCTCAAAAGGGCTTAATTTTTTGTAACCTGAGCGTCACGAAAGCCGCTATGGAAGCGGCGGACGCTTGTTGCCCTCTTTCGCACCAGCGGCGCAATATGGAGCAAAAAAATCATTCAACTAAAGTAATGACTGGATCGAGCTGCTCGGTTATTGCTGACAGCACAGGATGACCGGAGGATGTAGCTGGATGCTGTGGCTCATCCCTGTTCCTCTCCTGCAGTGATTTATAAAGCGTGGTGACCAAACCGACACTTTTCCTCGTCGATCGTGCTTTAAGTTCAACGGTTGCTGTTGTTGTTTTTTTTTTTTCCCCAACAGAATAATAAAAGTAAGCAGTCGAGGTTCTGACGTATTAAACTTGCACTTGGAATCACAAGTCGGAATGATGGCTGCTGTAGCTATTGACTGACTTACCCCTTCAAAGATTACAGGCAGGGGTGAAAAAAAACTGGAATGAGATAATATCCGTTATCTTTTTCATTTTATTGTTTGATTTGACAGAAAAATGAAAGCCTTTAATTTGGAACTTTCCGCCACCAACAAACTATTGCAGAAATCTCAGATGCAACTTTCACGTACGTCAAACGCTGAATTATCGGACGACGTGTCAGCAAATTTTCAATTTCCCCCCCCCCCATCCTTGTCTTACGTGTAGTCTGCCGAAAAAGAAACATACACGTGAATTCATCATACTTGCGTTTTGTTCCCATTTGAAAACCGGGTACAAACACGCAACATGTATGAATAAAACATTTTACTTTAACTATTTAACGTTCGCTTATTTATGTATGAACAAACCGCTCTTGCGATCGTGATTCGATCCTCAACTTTCTTCATTAAGCGGAATGTCCTACTTGCTGAGCAACTTTCCTTTCTTATTATGGCCTATTTGGAGTAGCACCCTCTTTGCGAAATAAATATTGAGAATAAAAATATACGATTAAGACATTAATTACCATATTTTGATTAGCAGTATTTTTGCCTCCTCCGGGGAACAACTCTAAATAAATGCATTTATTCACACTCAATCCGGAAATTTAAGGATGCCAGAAATCAAATTGCTCTTCCCTACAGCCTGATAAACCATTGAAGTGGCTCCTATGTTTCATGCATAAAATTACAAATAAAACCAAATGAAAAAGGGATTAAACCTCTGCTTACATCAGAACATTTTGTATTATATTAGTTGCTTTTCTCATCTGCAGTAGAGACAAGAAATGTTTGAGGAAGCAGAACGCTCACAGCTGGATTGCGAGTGCGTTCGATCCAGCGGTTCGGTCGCATCACGTCTGCTTTTCTCCTAATTTCTGTCACACCGCTGAAGGACGTGTGTTTCTTACAGACAGCTGCCGTGGGTTAAAGTCGAGCTTTCAATGGCAAACAAAGCGTTCTGACTATAGCAACCTGTCCTGGAAGCAAACAGACGATCTAAAGTCCTGCTGACAGTAATGATGATGTGGAACAACCAAAAGCACAAGCTAAATTCCCATGTTCATAACAGTTAGAAACACCCTACAGCCCCAGAAATGTATATTTTTTTTTCTGAAAAGCGTCTTAGCGTGCAGGTCATATACACGAGTGTGTTTGCCTTTCTGTTGCTTTTACACACCCATGACTGGTATCTTTAAGCTTAAAAAACACCTGCTGCTTCTGCTGTATGAAACCTGGGTGTCTCAAACTCCATATAACGTAGAACGTTTCAGGATGCAGGAGATGGAGATGCAGATGCTGCCCAACACTTGTCACTCGTGTTCTGATCTGAACGTTGCACTGTTTTCATTTTTTTCTGTTAAGACTGCCATAAATCCACCCGATACTGTCTCACATCTGGCCAGTCCCCAAACCCAGCACGCTGCAGCAAGGTTACCCCGCTTCTGCTGCACCATCGGAACCTCTCTGTGAACTGAAGCATAATGCTCTGAAAATCTGTCCGGAGAAAACCACTGACCTCACCTCCTCACCAGGGTAGCTGGACTCGCGTCTAACTTCTGCTCCATTTCCTGAAATCGACAAGTTAGAACAAAACTCGCGAAAGATATGGAGAGATTGGTGATTTATCTTACTCTGTGTACTCATGTTTGACTTTGCTACCAGCCATACGATCCTTCTTAGATACAGTACGATGGCTCTAAAAATAACACTGATCCCTAACTCTGATTCCATATTATATTTATATCCCCCCAGAGGTGCGTTTCCGCACACTGATGCCAATCTCAGCAGATACTGTGGGAGAGTAAGTCAAAATAAGATCTTTTGTTAAATTTCTCTCGAAAGTCACAGACGAAACAAACAAAAAAGTGCTACAAGAAGAAAAATATGGGGCAGCTCTATATATATGAATGTTATTTATTAGCACTTTTGTGTAAAAACCTTGATCAAGTTGTACTACATCAGGGGTTGGGATTTGAATATGGGTCACAACTAACATCTATGCCACCTGCTAGAACAAAAAAACATATTCACAGTTTCCTAAAAAATGTCACAAATACTGGCGCCTCCCGAAGGTCTTGAGGATGGCTTTTGGGCATGTTCCCATTATGGATAAGCTATACGTTTTTTCCCTCTTTTTTCCACTCTTACTAGAACTGAACACCGCAATAAGATGATTAAGATCTAAACATGTCCACCCAGGGGGCCAGAATGAACTGACTTCATGCATATTTCATTGGAGCAGCTCATTTGCACTGACCTTCTCCAACACGCCTTTCCATCAAAGCGATGCGATCTAAAAGGTGTGTCTCACAGTATGGCACGTGTGCCAAGATACGACTCGACTTTTCAGTTTTCACGCGTGTGAGTGAAACTATTTGATATCATTAACCGAGGCAAACGTTTCGTGCTTGCAGCTAAGGAAAGCCGAGCACAGGGGGGGTTTCTCAAAGCTTGCGGAGGCGGCCATCTTAGTGCGAGAGAATGTGTGGTAGATCAGTTCAGTCTGTTGGGTATGATTTGGTCCTGACTGGAGGAATTTATACGAATGTTTATATATAAGGATTTGTTATGAGTGGACGCAACAGCCACAATCGGTCTGCTGGCGGCGCCGCTCCTGTCACTGTCCCCACACCTTTGTTTCAAGTTGAGCTCCATGACTCCTGTGTTGTCAGTTGATCCGTCGCATCTATATTGTTAGGAATAAATAGGAATTTTATTATTTTTTTTCCATTATGGTTGGTTTTGGTGCTACTTGATCAAACATAAGGCCACGTTTACCACCCAGAAAAATGATGTTTACATCTCCCAGCTTACAAGCTGATTCCCAAGAACGTGTTACGCTGGAAAGCGGGAGGACAACTGTGCTCCTATCTAACAGCAACCCTCATCCACGGACCTAGAAAACAGAAAAAAAAAGATATTTTGATGTCACAAGACAACCCGCAAGAGCTAAGTTTGACATTTAGAAACTTATTCTCTGCTAAGACGTCACCGAATTCGCATTTCGAGTGGTGTCCCGTCTGAATGCTTTTACCCCTCTGCTGGGCCGTTTTGTGAACGTCACAGTTTATTAAAATGTGTGCCGGAGGGGAAACGCGTGAGCGATGTAAAATCCACCGGTTCACGGCTCAGGTGAAGACCTCTATTAGTCAGTTCTCCGCTCGGCTGTAGCGGAAAACAGAAGTAATAAATTATTCTGCACCTGAAGACAGTGATAATCTTTGACGGACCTTGTTGCTAATGACCACAAAGGTAAACTTAGATAAATGCAATTTTTCAAGCAGAATTAATAAATTAAAAGCTTAGTTAGTTCAGTTTTTTCCGAGCTGCGTGTTTTACTCTGCGAATTATGCAGATTTACCGGGTTGGGCGTCAAAGGGATCCCGAGAGCTACTTCGGAAGAGACAGATTCTGTAGCTGCCACTTGTTGTGAAGCGAGGAGCGGAGATTTCTTGGCGACGATGGCGGCGGAGATAAAACAGGTAAATAATGTAACGCGCGTGTTTCCGCTGGTCAACGTGCCGGCCGGTCTTGCGCCGCGGCTCTGCGCAGCCACGCTTTTTTCCTAGAAACGTTCGTTTTTTTTACGTTTTTTTTGTTGGAAAGAAAAAGAAAAAAAACATCTCCGCTGCATTGCGTTGAAACATTTTGGCCTTTTTACGCTGCCGCTGACCACGGGGAGTAAAATGACCTCCTACATTCTTGTTGAAACTGGCATTTCGAGTGATTCTGAAAGTTGCTAAGAAGTCAGACGGTCTCTGTTTTGTTAATACTTGTCAATAACAGCTTCATTTTTCTTTTTGGTTGGCATCCAACGACTGTTCACAGTTTTTTTTTGGTAATTTCACTTTCTTTACGACAGTAATATGAAGCGAATGAACAAATGTGATCTTGTCTCCTCAATATTTCATCCTGGCAAACACTGACGGATTCCTCGCAAGCGGAGGTCCCTCTGCCTGCAATAATTTCACATTTTCACATTGACCACTTTCTCTCCGGTACAAAATGCTCAGCTTAATTCCCCTACCTTCACAGGAGGTAAACACGGTGGAATATATCGAACCACGAGCTACAGACGCCGCTTTGTCTAATTTCTGTATGTTTGTAACTGAGTTCTGCTGCACAGCAGAGTCATATTCGCAAAAAAATATACAGTGAAATAGCAATGGGGCGTAATGGAAAGGGAGTGTAATATGGAGGAGGAAGCTCGTGTCTGCAGGGTGCAGGATGACCCGAGGTGGTGAAACCTCCTCACTTGCCGATGAAGGACTGATGCTGCCTGTGGCAGCAAACCCCGTGACACAGGAGTCTCAGCTTCTCTCCAAGACAGCAGTGGAGCCCCTAAGTGCGTCTCCCACACCTCAGCATTTCGTCGCTTAGATTCTTATAAGAGACACATTATTCAAGTCACCTGTGCTCAAAATTTGAAATTCTTCAAATTCTTCTCGCCCGAGAAGAACCAAAACAATTTGAGACAAAACAGTTAACTGGTTAACAGCTAATGCTAACTCACTGCAAGGGCTGTTAAAGAGCCAAACCGCCGCATGGAGGGTGGAGCTGCACACTTCTGTCCTCGACACAGTGGACGGCCCAACTGATACAGCCAGGATTGCTCTTTACACTTTTATGAATTTTAATGTTCTGACTCATACCTCAAACACGAGTACAACTCCATTTTCATTCATGGCTCAGCCATTATGCTCAAGTTAACCAGCGATGCCCTGTAATGAAACATGAGAGCTCTTGTCCAGGCTATACACTGATTCTCCTTGGGGGGGGGGTCCATTGGTCCATTGCTGGACTTGGAGTGAAAAAGTTGTGAGGTAAAGAAGAGGAGTGTGCGGTAGCAGTGATATGTATCTGCTGACATCCAGTAACAGGCCAGTTCCAGCCCTGTCAGGAGCACTCGTGGGAAACTCGCTACCTGGAACGTCTCCCTTTCGGCAAACAAGAATGGGCCGTATGCTTTTTCTTCGCAGAAAGAAAAGGACGTGAAAAGAAGTTGACATCATGCGCGGCGATCGAATGTAATCAGACTGTTTAAGTCTCAGTTTGGAGCCGCTGCATCAGAGTAACATTTACTTTGACCTTAACAGACTAATGTAACTCAAGCCTCCAGTCTGTGCAGAGCAGCTCCAGCATAAGGCAGATCAGTGTGATGCTCAGCGTGCTTTTGCTTTATTTATGGAAAGGCCAGACAAACAAAATCACTTCTGTCTTTTAAGATGAACTGCGCTGCAGAAGAATCTCAAGAAGTCGCAATCCTGTGAATTACTAAGGCATAATAGTATGTTCTGTATACTTTAGATTTTGTTTCGCCCCTCAACTCGTGCTGTGAATTTCAACAGCTGCGATCATTTTAAGGCGAAGCATTAAAAATACATCTTCGCTGTTCGCCGACGCCTTTTCTGGGTTTCATCGGTCGCGTTTGCTGGCAGAGACAGCGGTGGAATGTTTGTGTCGACCGATCAGAACCGGAGCTGATTTTCGTTACACCTCGATTGACATTTTTGTTTAATTTATGCAAAGAACTGAACATGCGGGGAATATTTTGACTACAAATGGGATTCATATCTACAAATTGATATGAGAATTGAGAATAGATGTGAGAATTGAGCAGTTCAGGCAGGACCCCACACCCACTCCCTGCCTGGGACTCACAGCCGGACCTGGTTTGGGCTCCGTAGGAGGAAAAGAGCACCAGGTGCAGCCAATTCTGAGGGTGAGGACCTTAGGTTGGTTAAAGGTGTTTGTCTTCATTTGGAGATGGACAGGACAGAGCTGGGAAAACACTCATATGCGACTGCAGTGTGAACTTTCTGTGCTGTTGACCGCATGCAGTTTGCGACAAGCTGATGTCTGTCGGCAGTGATTTGCACCAAGGAGAAGATGGACCGAATATGAGTTAATGTGGACGTTTTTAAACTCGTTTGGTGAAATAAAAGCAAAACGAAATCCTGGTTTTTCGTGAAATCATGTCGCGACTTGTGTTTAATGTGGTTTTGAAAGTTTCAATTTTAATGTAGCTGCAATATCCAATGTGACGGTTCTTGTTAGGTATTTTTATCATTGCTCTGTCTCAAAGGTCTGTGCAAAAATGTATGATTATGGACAGAAGTCGATCGCTTAGCCTGCTATGCCGCACCATTAAAAGTCCTCATTTATACCTTTTAAGCTGAATGGGTCACAAAGAAATGAGGAAAGTAATAAATGAACAACCAGTCACAGTCCCACACAGGGGGCTGGCACCCGTGACCCTGAGAACAGCAGAAAGTGCTTTTGAACACTGTGCTATAGGGCTTCTGGGCACAGTACCTCTCATATTTAAATCTAGGCACAGGGGCATGAGCCACGTTGTTGAAAAAATGAAAATATTTACGGCACGGTGTGTTCTGAGCTGCCTTGTGACCCAGGGATTTGGGTGCTGAACATGCGGCGGATGAAGCTGCCAGTCAAGTCGTGTGTGGCTGAGCGGTGGTTCAGTTGCTGCACTCTGGAGTGGGTGACTAGGGGTTCAGATCCCACGTGCGTCTTTCAAAGCAACTACGGCGCATTCCGTTACTTGTGATGCGTGGGTTATATATGTACGAGTGTTATAATGTGTCTATAGTATGTAAATCGATAACAAAAATGTGGTAACTCCTTCACATGTTTGTAAAGGCCCCTCCAAGTAGCTACTTTACCCCAAAACGTTAAGGCGTGACACCACGAGCAGCGGCAGAACATACTTATCTTCCCCAGGGACCGACCAAACAACCTCACGATCAGGAATCAAGCACTTTATCTGCTACGACACCAAAATACCCAAGAACCATGTCTTCCGACACCTCTGTTCCAGCTTTTAAGTTTGATAGGTCACTAGGAACGTATGTTAAAATGATAAAGGATAGCAGACCCCCAGAGAGCTTGACCCAACAACCCTGAGAACATTAGCACGTGCGTTTAATCCCAGGCTACACTCCGACGCATGCACTCTAAGCCATTCTTCAGGGTTTCTGACCATCCTTGTCTGGGTTCACTGTCTATCAGCTCAACCACAACATCAACAGGCGCAGCAGTGCAGAACCATAAGACGTCGGCCTTAAAGGAGAACCTCACTTAAACGTGCTTGGAACTGGACACCTACCAAGTCCCAGATTTGCACTTTGGCCCCAACACTACCAGGCAGCTCTCCAAAGTATTTTATTAACAGTAATCCATATGGCGTTTGAATGAAGAACAACAAAAAAAGCAGCTTTTCAAGAACTGTCAGCTTTAGCCCCCAGGTAGTGCTTCTGCATCACACCACCTGGGCTGCTTGTGGGGGAGTCCAAATCTGGCTCAGTCTGCGTGGAGTTTGCAGGTTCTCCCAGTGTCTGTGTGGGTTTCCTCTCACAGGCCAGAGATT
This sequence comes from Arapaima gigas, assembly GCA_900497675.1. Classification (NCBI taxonomy): domain Eukaryota; kingdom Metazoa; phylum Chordata; class Actinopteri; order Osteoglossiformes; family Osteoglossidae; genus Arapaima; species Arapaima gigas. Next base: position 107,289 of record UFQX01000462.1, on the reverse strand, counting down.
TGTGTTTCAGGTGTGCTGGTCACTCCAAATTGCCGGGTTTGTGTGTGCGTGCGTGCGTGCGTGCGTGCGTGCGTGCGTGTGTGTGTGTGTGTGTGTGTGTGTGTGTGATCTCAGGGTTGCTTTGTCGCTTTCTAAATTATATTTCAGGGACAGGCTCTGGCCTGCTGTGATACAGCTCAGGATTGAGAAGTATACAACAATAAATGATGGAAGGATGGCTGCATCACAAAGAAAGCATCAGGCTGTTTAACAACCAGCCAAGACGACGATGTCATCTGAGCAGAATGAATACGATTTATTGCTTAGAATCGAGTTCATTTATCACTATCTAACCGCTCAAATGTAACTCGCCAACTACCCATTTCTGCGGTGATGGTGGTGCACCGTGCTGCTGTCACGAAGTAGGAAGACTGTGGCCAACTAGCAGTGCACTGAGGGACGGCATGTGGACGTAGATGAGCTGACCTTTGAATAGATGCTCACTATTGCTAAAGCAACAACTTAGTTTGGAATGAGTGGGTGCAGTTTATTGTACATCAGAGAACAGGATGGTGCTGGGAAGTTTGGACATGGAGCTGCTCAACAACTCCATACAACAGAAGGGTGTTGAGAAGCATGATGGTTTGGACCTCAGTAGTCACAACGCTGCAAATTTCGGAAGCTCTCGCTGAGCTCTCTAGCAGACAGAACTCGGACGGGTGCTGGATCAGTTCCTTCAACAGAATACTGTTAACAGCATTGTTAGGGTTATATAGTTGGACGATCTTTACACCATGGATCCACTCGCGTTTACAGTACTGCAGCTGAAGTAAAGGATCGAACCTCGGGGGGGGGCATCTCTAACCACGACACTTTCTGCAGCTCTAAAGTTCATTGTGTTGCACACAATACAAAATGGCACTTTGTTAACAGACCGGATAATAGTTGAAAATGCCAGGCAGAGTTTTCTTTATTTATTTTTTCCCCCGTGTCTATTTCATGACTCTTACTAACAGTTTTATCTGAACGGCAGGTTTAATTTATTCAAAAGACGAGTTAAATCCGCACACTGAAGACGCTCGCATTCCTGCTTTTTTGACATTTAAAAAAAAAACGTCGAACCAGAGCAGCTCCGCTGTTTGAGCAGTTTTCTCTCGCTTTGCCTGAAGTAGGACGTTGGACGCGTACTTTAACTTGAGCACTGCGTTTGGCCGCTTTAGCCGCTTGTGCCAAAATGCCCCCTTGTGCTTTGTTTTTGTCTGGCCCACTGAGACTGGGACACAGTCGTGCGGTTTGTCCCCGGGGCGGCCGCAGATTAAGCGAAAGAAACAAAAAAACAAGCATTGTGTTATAATGGGAAGTGTAGCAAAGCGTGTTTATTCCTGGCCCATTTTAACTGCTGCCCGCACTACTGTAGCTATTGATTTCGACGGCGCTTAAGATGCATTCTAAGACAACCGCCAAAACAAAAATATTTCCAGCTGCTGCCTCGAGAATATTTACATATGTAGTATATCTCTGCGTTTCATGTTCATGTTATCGGCATATGAAAACAGGCAGTGTGTTAGGATGAGATTGTCAAGAACTGTATGTAGTGGGTATGGTTTTACTTGCAGTGTATTTTAAGGTACTGCGTAGCACATACCAAGGTTGGGTACTTTATGGTTTGAGTATATTTACCATTAGTCGTCTAATCTGAAAACAGATTTCTTAACTTTTTTTTCCGGCGCAAGGCAGCATAGAAGGAAAGACTTGTTGTATCCGTTCCGCTTTTCTTAGATTCTCAATAACCAGGAGTCTTTGAATTGTTACGGAAGCTGAAGCTGTTTTCACAAGTAAACTTTGAGGTTTCTAGGGTCATAAACAATACTTTCCTCCTTCAGAACGACCGGTCTTACTCTTGTTCCACCTTGCTGACAATACAGACATTACCATCACAGAGCTGTCATATCTGCGAACCCACTCCAAGTTTGAAAAAAAGAAATCTGGAAGCTCTTGTGATGTCCAGGTTGATATTCTAGAGGTTCTGGAGATTCAACAGGCAGGAACAAAGGGCTTGAATGGGAGAACCTAAGAAGAAACAAAGAAAGATGGATAGGGAATCGAATGGGAACATCTGGCAGGGGTGAAAACCAAGCAACTTTTGCTTTGGGTGAGTTGGAGAGGTTTGGTAGCACACACTTCTACTGGGACCTAGTAAGATGGCTGGGCCCTTGAGCAGGGGCTGATTCTTTGTCACCAGCATGAAGCACCATAAAATTGTGGAAAGCTGGTTCTGTTTTGTCATTAGGGTTACAGACTGTACAGCAAAGTCAGGCATATCCTCAGTAGAGATGAAGAAGACAAGTGTGTCCCAGTGATTTGTACTTGAACCTTCAGGATAACATCAATGAGACAGATCTCCAAAAATCAACATGGAGATCTGTTCCAGGCATGCTGAGCTCCAGGAACTGACCTTCATCTCAGAGGGGTGACCAGAACAAGCCAGATGTCAGCACTGCAGCGATATGAAAAACCATATTGACACTGATGATACTATGTTGATCTTTACTGTTTTTTTTGCTTTTGATTCTTTGAGCTCTCAAAGGATACAAAGACCACAAGTTTGTAGGACCTTACTAGAACTTTCATATAATAACAGTGTTATTAATTCAAATTCAAATATGAATGTTCTTTCAACTTGGTTAGCATATTCATGAACCAAAGCCATGGTTTCATTTGATTCTTTGATCTCGGCTGGGTTTTTGGAGTCCACCTGTGCATATACTGGCCGTCCACCTGGGCACATTTTGGCTGTTTTTCACTATTATAACCCACCCAGCTATTAATCTGTTTCTGATGCAACATCAAACATTTTTTTTTAAAAAAAACAAAGTCATAATATAGCAAGGCTTTCTTTTATGAGAATTCACACTTACTAGCAGATGTAATCTGTGCACTGGAATTTGCATAAAGAATTGGACCTCAAGTCCAAATGCCTCGCGACAAGTGAAGTTTTCATCCCACAATGTCAGAACGATTAAGAATTGGGATAGAAAAGAACACATAAATGTGTTGTTCACAAACAATTTTTAACATGTGCCTCTCAGGTCTAAAGGTCTCCAGAGCAGTTCTGATAATCTGGATTAGATTTAGATCCCGGGTTTAAGTTTTCGCCGTGTCTGAAAGGTAACGTTGGAGTTTGGAGGCTCGGGAAAGCTTTTTTTTTTTTTTTTATCATTTACCACGTAATTCAATAGTAATCCGGTGTCCATTTTACAGTAATTCCCTTCAACTGGCAGATCTCGCCCATAATGCAGGGAGCCTTCATTTAGTAGCTCTGCACCCTTTTACCAGTGAGACTGAACAGTTTGTTTGGAGTCTCAGCAATAAAGTGGAACTTTTAACATATAACTGAAAATGGAAATTGCACTTATTGCTATACAAAAAAAAAAAAATCCACATTTCCAGAGAAAGCAACAAAATGTACATCTGCATTTAGAGCATAAGAAATAATTGACTCCAGCCTGAACATCCAGAGCCTTCAGCCCTCAGCAAAATAAGCCAGTAAATAAGAAGCTGAAAGGATGTTTCTTCCCGGCAGTTACTACTACATACCACATATACAGGATATGTGAGGCAGAATAAGATGAATTCTGAGCTCCGGCGGTCAAACTAAGGGCCACGAAAGGAGGAGTTAGTCTGGTGCTCTCTGCAGCAAGATGATGGTACCACAGCTTGTGTCTTATTCTTGAGCCCCTCAAGTATTTACGGCTTCATGGGGAGCCTTCAGGGTTCAGCTGAAATAAATTAAATCACAGTTTGCCATAATCAGGTTCTAGTCACACCGTGTTTTTTGTTTGTTTGTTTTTAACCATTAAATCTGGTATTAACAGTGGCTTTATGGCCCGAGGATCATTTTTAGGTGTTTTATGGGTTCGATTTTGTGTTAAGGCCCTCAGATTGCCCCTGTCCACTGATCCAGTTATGGAAAAGCAGGGAAAAAAATGCAAGAAGAATGTATTTAAAGCGCATGTAGTACAGAAAAGCAATAGAATGAGCAATGTTCTTTTTTTTTTTTTTTTTTTCTAGAGACCACATACTGTGGGCTGCTGGCAGGGGAAATATGTCTTCATGTCGGTTTAAAAAAAATAAAATAAATAAATAACCACCCATTGTGTTTCAGAGATCTGTCCTCATCACTGGCCAGAACAGTGGCAGACAAAAATATCACCGTCTCAATGTATATTTTGCAAAAAGTCTGAGCTATTTAACGCAGCAAATTGCACGTAGGTGGTTTGTTAAACCCCTGAATAGTCGAAATAGTCGGTGTTTGACAGCTGCTGTTTTGATTTTTAGATCCCTCCAAAATAGCTGCACTAAGTAGATGTGCAGAAATGACTCCTGTAAAGGTTGTTAAAAGTTGGCAAAGAAACTTGGCAAAGAAAGTTCCATGGCTGTGACCCCATAATAAAATTCCTTTTTTAAAAAAAAAAAAAAATGCTGTGGGTGTAGTTTTGGGATTTATTTTATAGCTTTAGTTTGTACTCGTCGGCACAGATTTTCCTTGAGCTGGAAACCAACACAGGGATCCTGTACCCGTTCACTTGTCTTTCAGAGAAGGAGATACTGGTGGAAGATGAGAAAGGAGAGAAAAAAAATAAATAAGAAAGCTTTAAAGATGTACACGACACGATCCGGTTTTACTTCCATTAAAATTTATGTTTGAATTATTTCCCGTTCTGTAACTTCAAGTCTTGCTGAAATTAAAGTTAATCTGTCAATTCGAGCCACATGAAGGACTCCGCGGTTAAAGTTTGGAGCTCCTCTCTTTTAGAAATATAAAGTCATATTTTACCCACAGTGTTTACATGTAATAACCCAGGCAGAGAGCAGGTACAAAATTATTTATAAAAATGCTTCTCAGTGGACAACACTGCACATATGACGGCTATCAGAGGACAATATACATTTTACCATGCAAACAATTTAGTTGCGCATGAATCACTGTAATGGTCTTCAGGACCTTTTCCAAAGCTGGCCAGATATGAGGCTGTAACTTCAGGCAGCAGCAGGGATGTAGCTGTGCTTCAAATGCGGGTTTGAAGACTGCGGGGATGAATGCGGTTACCTAAACGTGCACGTTCTGCGATACCAAGGGAACGTGTCGCGCAAATGTTTTAACCGCCTGTCGTTTTCGTTCTCTGCGTCGGTGCCAACGTTCGCACGAGGAACAGCACCACCCCCAGCAAAGAAATAGTCTTCTCCTTTCCAGATGACTTAAAAACCTGGAACTTGCCAAAATTAAAAGATCTTTGTCACTAGTGTTATTTGTGAATTCCACCAAAGTCCAGTTGTTTGATATCAGGAGTGTCCTTCAGCCACGTTTAAAATATCGCGCGCTGACACCAAATGGCGGTGAAATAATTCCTGAGGGTTAAAGTTTTTTTAAAGCTCGGCTGGGGAAAGTCAAACATGCGGCATTTTGAAACTCGTCCACGTATCAGTTAAAAACTTTTTTTTTTTTGTGCTGTTTTCTAAAAACAAGCAACGGTCGCTTCATGTTGGGAGCTATTTTAAAACGTATTAAGTCAGCGGCAGACGGGAGAAGCGAGACGGATCCAGGAAGTCGATAAGTAATTACAAATGCGCTAATAAATAATGGACTTTGCTATTCTTAGATTTCTTTATGTATTGACGATAAAAAATGGGTGTTTTAGGGGCTACAGATGGGGATTTAAAGGACCTGCGCAGGTTCGTTTTTGGACGTATCTCAGAGGTCTGATTCGATCTGCTGGGCTCTGTTCACCCCAAAAGACTGCTGACCCTCAGCGTATCGCAATTGCAGACTTTTTACCGTGGAGAAGAGCGTGAAGCGGTGCCCGATGGGAACTCGCCCGCACGCGTGCTGGCGTGTGTCCCCTGTCGGGCCTCTGCTAGCAACTGGCAAGAAAACGCTGGAAGCGAGCCGCGCCGATGAATAACAACGGGAGAAAATGAGACCTGCTTCGACTTTGCGTTGATCTCTAAAGTCATCCGGAGTAAAACGTCTGTCGTGAGAAAACGAAGAGCCGGATTCCTACGGCCGTCGCGTTGGGTCGGAAGACACCCTTCATACCAAGACTCTTGTCCTTTCCCCTCCAAACACTTTAACAACGGCAGCGTTTCAGACCTCAAAGAAAATAAAAATAGTATTTTAATCCTGCCCGGAAAAATGGGACAGCAGATGCAAAGGGGCTGGATGCCTTCACGTTGTTTCACTTTATTTTCAATGCATTCAAAGATCGTCTTAAATTTGGTTACCTGGAATCGAAGCAGACGTGCGCTATACAAGCGACATTGAATAGGACCGCATTTCAACGTAGTCATGTCTTTGCACATTAATACGTATTTACTGTAAATATCATGTAGTCTGTTGTTGGAAAGTCCCAAATCAAATGTTTCCTCTTTACATTTTTTTTTTTTTTGGAGACCTGGTGCATTACGGGTTGTCATATGTTCCGCAAGGAAAACGCTGCTTTATTAATAGAGGGCTAATGGAAACCTGCAAAGTCTGTTTCAAGTCAAAGATGTGGCCTAAAACTGTCCAGCGACAGTTATACTAAATAATACCTGGATTAGGAGGATGTAAAACGCCAGCAATATGGATGCGAGGCCATCAATACAGCACATTACATAAATGGAGCTTGAAAGCTGTGCCTGTGCAAAATAATGCAAAACAGTTTAGCTACAGCTTAAATAATACATTCAGAAAGCAGTTTCTTTTATACAAAACAAGCATAAAGTTCTGTAATGTTCTAATTCATACCCGCACACTGTCAGGATACGTGCGGTTCGTGTAACACTTCACGCAAAGCGGACGCATTATAACACACCCCCCCCCCCCCCCCC
>UFQX01000462.1:0-100394 GCA_900497675.1 Arapaima gigas | reverse complement strand
CCCCCCCCCCCCCCCCGAACACACAGGGTATCAGTTTGATTTAATTTTCAATTTATTTTTCCAATTTTGAATTCGCTGAATGTCTAGGGAAAAAAAAGTCCCCCCTTTTCTCCTCCCCTTTTCAGGAGACCCGCATATCTATGCAGCTGTGGGTGGCAAAGCGAAGGCGCTGCCAAAATAGCATCTTTTTGCACTGTTGGATGGTAAAGCGGTGGGGTTTATAGTGGATTAGAAATGGCCTGTTTGGTTGTGCGCCTGTTATTACTGTGGTCCAATGCAGCCATGAGAGCTTCTAATGAGATCAGATCCATGACTGATGCTGGATGCTGCCGCGAAATTGTTGCGTAACAGGGTTTGTGCGACTGAATTTGCGCACGTAACATCTACGGAGATGACGCTTCCGAGACTCTACGTGGCAGAGATGTTCGGTTTTTGCTCATTTCCGCTATCTAACGCGCTATGCTGCATTTTTTTTTCCCCTTCACCCCCTAATTTTTAATAACCCTATTTCCCCCCCCAATAACATTAAAAGGTTTCTTCGAATTTCGTCATCACTCTTCAACGCTTTTGCCACACCACTTTCCAGCACCAGCGGGTTTGAGTCTCCAATTTAAAAAGAAAAGAAACATCCCAAAAAAAGCAATTTGTTTGTTTGTTTGTGTGTTTACACCACCTTAAGATTGCCTTTTTTGCATTTTATGTGCAAAACAATGAGCGGACCGTACTCCTGGGTGCTGGTCCTCCTCCTGCGCTGCAGGTGAAAGTACTTGAAAAAAATCAATGTTGCTTTGCAGTCTTTACCTTCATTTCCCAGTGTGCCTTCAAAATAGCTATTGATCACTCCTCCTCACTTCTTGTTGTTTCCCAATTGCGCTTGCATATACTTGGGGTTTATTTGTCCTCCATGGGGCCGTGAAGGGGCTGAAAGGAGTACGTTACGGCTAAGAAGTCATCTTACAGACCACGTCCAAATAGATCAGATTCTCCTGCTGGACCGACTCGCTGCTACAGCACCGTCTACCATAATCCGGACTTGGATGGCAATGTGTTTTGCTTAGTTCTTCAAACTTGTTCTATATTTACGGAGAAATCAAACTATTTTCTACTGTTTTCAAAGCTACACTTAGTAACCTTGGAATTTTGGGTTGTCCTACAGCGATATCTAGGCCAAAAGTCAGTAAAGGTCAGTAAAAGTCAGATTTGGTGCTTCATTCAGTTGTTAGGATGCAGCTCAGAAGCAAATAATACTCACTCAGTTCTGGCTGCAAATCGAACGACTCGCGATGTTTTTCCGCACGGGGAACTTCTTCTTGTGCCGTGTCCCTCTCGACTTGGCATTTTCTTTGATACGACCTCGGTGTCGACCACCGTTCGGTGGACCCGGTGGACCCTGCGATGCTGCTTGGAGTTAAGTAAACATCTGCATGTTCCACAATTTCTCAACTATACGTATTAGTCCACATCCATCTTCGTCGCGTCTAATGAAGAATGTCCTAGCGGTCGGCTCCCACAGATCGACGCCCATAGTTTCTTAGTTGTGCTTCCTCAGCAGGAATCACGCAAATTCAAAGAATCACAAGACCCACCACCACTCCTTGCCTGGTCTTTCTCCAAACCAAGCGTACCCATCGTGCCAGAACTTCCATGCGAACGTGAGCAAACCGGATGTGTGAAATGACGACTGATGTACTTGCAAACGTTGGTCAGGTGTAGATCTGGTTGTTTTATCACATTATTAATGACCTTATTATTTAGGTCACAAACAAATAATAATAGAAAACTATAAATGATAGATGAAAATGTTACAAAACCACCTGCATACATACTATTCAAAGAAGTTTGTGGAAAATGCAGATGTTTACTTAACTCCAGTTTAATAAACTGTTCCCAGAGTTTAGAGTGGGCGGGTAGCAGAGTTCGCCTGAGTCACCTGAGTTTAGCTGAGTTACTGTAAAACAAAACATTTTGCAGCTTGTTGTCTGTGAGCTGGTGTTCAGATGGAAGTGGTTCATTTCAGCAGGGGAGTTCATTATCATAAGCAGCGGTTCGGATTGCAGCAACGCTGGAGCTCTGGGTTGTTGTAGTGGGCTCATAGGGCCCGGGTTAAAATCCCGCTCCTGCCGAGGTGTCCTCGAGCAGCGCACTTCACCGAAATTGCTCTATTGAAAATCACCGCGCTGTTTAAACGGGTAAATAATTGTAACTACTATAGCTGAATGCTGTGTGCGGAGAAACGTCAGCTCTGATGTTCCCGCGCTGTTACAAGGGGTCTCGGCGTGGCAGTTCCTGCGAATCGGAAGCCATTAAGGCAAAGCGGGTCGGATGGAGTTTGGACAGATGAGGCAACGGGGGGCAAGTGGTGTAATGAATGATCAGTCCGGTGGAATAATGCTCACGGGAAGCGGAGGTGACCCAGGAGATGGCAGCTGGCATTTGGTGAAGGAGGCTGTGGAGAAGAAAGATATAATTACTATAATTATGTAATCTAGTACTTTTTTCCCGTAGAGACGACAGGAAATTAACCACGGATGATTCTTATAAACACTAGAGGTGGGAGAACAAAGTTTTTCAACAAGGACAATGAAGAGGCGTGATGCAACGCTGCAATTACAGAACCCGGGCATCTTCATGGGGGCACGGAGACTGAAAATGTTGAAGAAACCAACTACGCTTGCGTTTGTTCCGGAAGGCAGGTGCTTTGATGCAAAGCGGAACAGAATAGACGAAGCTTGTCGCTTCGAAACCGTCCTTTTTAGAGGCGCAAATGAATCCGGTAGCTTCCAGTCGAAGTCATATGACACGTGAAGCTGATCGTGACTGGTGACACGGTCCAGTTTTTTAGCAGCCTGGAGGTGAGTGGCTGTGATAGAGATGTACGTCTCAGATGCTGGAAGGGATTCAGCTGTTCTGAGTGGCAGAGGGAGCTCATTCCGCCACAGTGGTCAGAGATGGAGGAAAACGGAGTCCTTCCTGAGGTGTAAGTAGACCTCAGCCTTTGTGACTACCGCTCCACGAATGGAAGGTGACACTAGTTTGGCGCAATGTCGCAGCAGACCTTTGAGATGCAGTTTATTGTTTGTGCTGCTTCTGGTACTAAATTTCAGTTTAGCGATAAAAGACAACAGATTTTTCCTTTGGGCATCATGTTTACGAGAAACAGGGTAGAACTTCACTCATATTGACTTTAGCCATCCAAGCAGCCAACCAAACATGTTTCTTAAAAGCTTGGTCTGTGGTGGGACAGTTTAGAGAACAATCTGGAATTCTGAGAATTACATATTAATGCTGGGTGTGGAGCAATTATGAGGGGCAGAATGATGGGTATTATTATAATATTTGGTTGTGAAGATCAAGACATGGACTAGTTATATCAGACTGTGTCTGATTCTGGGTTGTGCTACAACAGACAGAAAAAAAAAATCACTGCACAGTACTTGTTTGGGGTAGAGGAACTGGAAGTTGCTTTAGTAAGATCTGCTACAAAAGGATGCAAGAAACTGGAATGTCTACAGTCAGAAGTGGTTGAAAAATCTGTTTGGCTCCTCTGAATAAAACTGGATGTCGGCACAGAAACAAAACTGAAGGCTGTTTGATGAAAGGAGAATGATGAATGAGATGGGCCTCGTCCTCAGTGTGGATTTTGGTGGTTTTCTGGAGTGTTTCCAGTGAACTGTTAATGGTCACTGAGACCATGTTCTCAGATGTGTGCCGCACACGTTTCAGACATGGGAAGATGTGTCGACGCCGAGGGCTCCAGATCGAGGGCTCCAGATATACGCATTGACTCCATTGTGAAAAACAAGAGACACCTTTGGAATATCTCATGGTGTGAATAAAAGATGGAGCCTTGGAATGAAATGGCCGTGTGAACGATGACCGAAGACAGGAGGCTCGTGACGTTCGCCGGGGAGCAGAGCTGAGGGCATCGGCGCATTGATCCGACTGTAGACAAAGCGGTGCCCGATGTAAGCGGGAGCAGCGATGGACTTGAGGATTACGGCTAGGAACAAAGTTAAAAACCAAACGGGAGGGATGAAGGTGCCACAGGGATGAGGGAGGATTTGAATGAAAGCGCAGCAGCCTGTTGAGGGAGGGAAAACCAGGGAGGTAAAGACAACTAAAGCACCAGGCAGACGGAATGGTGCTCCAGTTCAAGAAGAACCCCCAGGATTGGTAAAGTATCCCCAACACGAGTGACCACAAAAGGTAAAAATCTCTGTATGTATAGCAGTAGGATAACATGAAATAACAAAAAAGCAGCAAGTTAGAGCCACTGCTTTTTGTCTCAAAGGACCCATGTCTGAATCCCATTGCTTTCTATTATTATTATTATTATTATTATTATTATTATTATTATTAATGCACGGTCAACCCAGCTTTACTCTTAATGTTCATCGCTCCTCTTACTCTGACTTGCGCGTCTGTTTCCTTGCACGTTTGTGAAAATAATTCCTTTGCAGGCTTTTATGAACCCTTTAAAGCCCCAGGAGAGATTCATTAGAGGTGAGTACCTGGAGGAGACGCGCATCTGCATTTAGATTGCAAGCCTGTCGTGAAGAAGTTGAGGAAACACAGACGCGCGAGAGGCTGCGGTCGACTGGTCCGTTCTCCTACTTTGAAGCCCAAAAAGAATATCTTCTCCATCTCTTTTTTTTTTTTGCAGCTGCTCTGCCTGTGATCCTCATGTAGATTTTCATCTATTGTGTTATATTAAGACGATGTGTGAGGATTGAAGTCATTTCACCCGTTTCTTAACACCGTCATATCACAGCAGCGCAGAACTTGTGCTGCCGGGACACATCCACTGTCACAGAACGTGCTCATTAATATTTGCTTACATGTTTAAAACAAAGAGCTGAGGAGCCGTGATCACGGCCAAAGAAACAAACCGACCTGTTTGGAATATAATTTTTTTATTACTTACTTCACTCTATAGGATTTATCTCTAACCACGCTGGATTTGTGCTTGTTTAAAAGCAAGTCTATGAACACATCTGGTGGGGAAAGTAGGCAAAAATATATATATAAATGACATGTATGTCAAATAAATGTATGTATATTTATATTTTATCTACTTTCCCCATAAAAATATTTAAATTAATGTTTAAATAAATAATACTTTAATATGTGTGTGTGTGTGTATAATATATGTATATGTCTATATATATTATAATTTTTATTTTATTTTAATATACAGTTCTAATTGGTTACATGGGAATTTGAAAGGATTCTTGTCAATGATCTTGTGCTTCAGTAACTTTCATGCAGAGATTCGTTTTATTTCTTTGATGCCCGGAAGGTGAAGTCTAGAAACTCCTCAGAACAAGTTCTCCGCATCATTCTTCCAAATCTATTTTTTATTACTTTTCCCCCAGTTATCTGCATCTCCTAAACTGGATGTTTTCTTTCTGGGCCACAGCGAAAACAACAACAACAAAAGGCAAAGGTTCATTTATAGTACAGAGGTGTTTTTAAACCCCAACAGCGCAGCGTCTAACCCTTCACTACTCAACTTCCTATGTTACCTTTCAACTTTCAGTTTCTGAAATGATAAAAAAAAGCAAAATGTCCCTTTCTGCAGTTATTACCCTGAGGGGATCCTGGGGGATTTTAGGTAAGGTGTCCTGTTTTTTTCACACTCCTGACTTTAGAAATAAATAAAAAATATAAGTTCTAAACAGTGTCCTTTCTCCCTAACAGGTCCTGCAAAGTCCTGATGCAGAACAAATGTATTTCAGCGTCACGAAGCTCACAGGTTCACTTCACGACGTATCATTTATGCAAAAAGTGCTGCCTTTATATGTGGACCTATATGTACAGTATATGTGACATATGGCAGGACTGGAGCTAGATAGTTAAAATATTATAATTCATGCAAAGAATAAACATTTTATCCTGGCTTAGTAAACAATTATTTGCAAGAAATTAAAGTTAAAAAAAAAATATATNGCAAAAAGTGCTGCCTTTATATGTGGACCTATATGTACAGTATATGTGACATATGGCAGGACTGGAGCTAGATAGTTAAAATATTATAATTCATGCAAAGAATAAACATTTTATCCTGGCTTAGTAAACAATTATTTGCAAGAAATTAAAGTTAAAAAATATATATATATATATATATATATATATATATCAAATGGACGATAAAGACATTTGCTGCCATCTGGTGTAATATTGTAACTCAGCACTAAGACCGAAGCCAAATGTAACATTACTGTTCTCACCATCATCATCATGGCAAAATCTGGTTGGAAAGCTGGTAGATACATCCAGACCTTCCAAGGATTCCGGGAAGTGGTACATTCAGGCCCTGAGCCTGACGGAAAGGTCTAGAAATTCTAATTAAGACATTTGAAAAGGTTCAGCAGCCACAGTATTTTTGAAACAGTTTTTGTTCTCTTTTTAGATAAAGTTTTGTTTTTTCTTCCTCTCCTTTTCAGAGCGGTGCCGGTGTTCGGGGTGTGACGTCTCGCTCGGCGGAGACCGTTGCTCATCATCAAAGCTTAATAAACAAACACTTGGCTTCCAGAAGCACTATTTGAATCAAACGTGATCTTGATTCCCCTCCTGCTGGGTCTGAGATTCAAGTTGGTCCTTAAGAAGTTTAGTAGCTCACAGAGGGCTTGAGGGGGAAGGAAGTCAGCAAATAATTTTTAAGTTTAACTTCACAATCTTTAAGTGCTCAGCTGTTTTAAATTTGAATAAGCGCAGGATGAAATGGGTGATTAATTTTTAGCATGTTAAGCATGTGTTATAAAGAAAGAAAGTGCTGTTTAAATTCCTTTTTATCGAGGGAAACGACACTACACAGCAGGACTGGCCAACTTTGCACGTGTGTTGCTGCTGCAGCTCCTCAAAGTGCGTCAAGCTGCACTGTGTGATAAACCAGACAAACCGGCCTGTGATTTATTTCTGGTCAGCAGTTCTGTTGTCGACCGTGTAGCTCAAACGCCGTTCTAAGGAAACGTGTTTGACAGTCTGTCTCACATACACACACACACACACACACACACACACACACACACACACACACACACACACACACACACACACACACACAGAAAAGACTGGATAGATAGATAGATAGATAGATAGATAGATAGATAGATAGATAGATAGATAGATAGATAGATAGATAGATAGGTGGAGAAGGGAGCCAGGACATGATCAAGACCATGGACAGGTGGACAGGTAGCTGCTTAGCTGAACAGGTAGCTGCTTCAATGGACAGGTAGCTGCTCCAGTGCACAGGTAACTGCTCCGGTGGACAGGTTGCTGCTCAGGTAGACAGGTGAAGAAACCCACACAGACATGGCGAGAATATTATAACACACAGAGACAAATTTGGCAACAAAAATAGACCCAGAGGGGCTGTATTTCCACAAGATGGCAGCATCACACCGGTATACTACCTGTGTCACCCTAGTTCCTCCGGGGAGAACAGGAGTTGATCACTTTGTATCACATTTGAAGTTTAATTTTTCCTATAACATCTGCGTGTAAAATGTGTTTTACTGATCACACACATTCACTTAAAGCCTTGTTTCTTTTTGTAATAAATGCACTTTATACGTGCCTGATGTTTTGTTTCATATTCTACTGTGGAAATATTTCTCCTCCCTTGTCTAGAAACATCATTGGGGGAAATTGAGGGGCATTTGATTCCACAAACAAAAATTGCACCTTTTATTGTGTGTGTGTGTGTGTGTGTGTGTGTGTGTGTGTGTGTGTGTGTGTGTGTTTCTCATGTCATTGATGCCTTTCTCCAGGCTGGTCTACAGTTCACATTAGCCTGAACAGCCGACGAGAGCATCAAACACAACACGATGTCAACATGAACGCTTCGCAAATGGCGCATTTAACACCGGAATTCATATTTGACTGTGACAAACTGCTGTCATGTTTCACTGTCCCACATGTGTACAGCAGAGCACAGCACCATACCTTTACCTTCACCCGCAAGTGACACTGCAGACCCGAAAGCCAACCAGGTGATACCGTGAGAACATCTGCCTGGGACTGGAGGAGCTTCTGCCGGAAGGACCGGCGACAGCAGGGGACATACGGGACGTGCTGCTGTTTACTAGAGAGAGAGTGTGAGGCTGAACTGTGAAGTGCCAAGTGTAAAATCAGAGGAGTGAGACACCATGACAGGTATCAACCGCGCTGCAACACAGCTGTCACCAAATCCAAGCAGACATTTCCCTCAAAGGACCCGGTGAGCCTGACATGTTTCCTGTCTTTCTCTGACAAGCGAATTTTATCTAATGCAGATCACTTCTAACCGCTAAAATGAGAGTGAAAATGCATACACATCTCGCCCACGCTGAGTAAGTGGCGTGATCTATTTGCACATGTGGACGTCAGGAAACCCGCTTGACAAAGACGAAGGGGCAGCAGGGAGACGGCTTGTGTTGACTGTCATCTCCATCCCTTTTCCGCACCCCGCAGGGGCCAGTAGGGGGTGTAGTGGTTGAGTCTGCTGCCTTTCAAGTACTGAGGCTTGAATCCCACCTTCTGCTGTAGTTCCCTTCATCAAAGTTCCCTGGTATTAAAAAATGTTCCAGCTCTATTATTATTATTATTATTATTATTATTATTGTTGTTGTTGTTGTTGTTGTTGTTGTTGTTGTTGTTGCTGTTGTTGTTGTTATTAAGTTGTACTTTACAGTATGAAACCAGTGCAATGAAGAATGAGAGGAACATGGACATGGAACAGGACATCAAGGTGGTTCTGTTATCTGCTCTGCTGCTGGGTTTCAGCGGTAATTTATGTGGAAGACGTCTCATGGGCTGCAGGAAAGAAGCCCCACCAGGTCTGGCCAAGGTAGGCTGTCACCGCAGAGGGGAGGTTATCTGCTCACGTTAGTTTCCTTTCATCGTTCTAATGAAGACCGCCCGTCACGTTGAAGCGTTGAAGATAACAGCACTCGTGGGATTCTTCTGCACTCTAATAATCTGCTTTTGTTTCATATTTACTTTGTACAGCGGTCACCCACGTACAGACTTGACTGGGACTCAGAGTTGGTTCAGGACTCAAAATGTTTGCTTTTTTTTTTTTTCGCAGTCGCTGCCTGTTGCTGGATCCGGCGACACTTTGGTGTGCAGATAGAATTAGTACACTGGCATTTTTTTAACAAACAAACACACAGACAAACAGAGAGACAAACAAACAAACAGACAAACAGAGAGACAAACAAACAGACAAACAAGCAAACAGACAGATAGACAAACCAAGAAACAGAGACCAAGACACAGACAGACAGACAGACAGACAGACAGACCGACCGACCGNACAAGCAAACAGACAGATAGACAAACCAAGAAACAGAGACCAAGACACAGACAGACAGACAGACAGACAGACAGACAGACCGACCGACCGACCAAGAAACAGAGACCAAGACATAGACAGACAGACAGACAGACTGACCGACCAAGAAACAGAGACCAAGACACAGACAGACAGACAGACAGACAGACAGACCGACCGACCAAAAAACAGAGACCAAGACAGAGACAGACAGAAAGACCAAGAAACAAAGACCAAGACACAGACAGACAGACAGACAGACAGACAGACCGACCGACCAAAAAACAGAGACCAAGACAGAGACAGACAGATCGACCAAGAAACAGAGAGACCAAGACAGAGACAGACTGACAGACAAATAAAAAATACTAGGTAGTTTAAAAGTTGTTTTTTTTGAACATTCATAAGTTAGGGACACTGGAGAAAGTACAAAAAAAAGTTTTCTTTCAGGTTAAGAGAGTTAAGCAATGAAGGCAAATAGAAAACGAACTGCGACGTGATTTAATATCCAGTTATGGGTTTGTAGACGTCATTATCCTCGTCATCATTAAACAATCATCATTTTCGCCTTGAGTGTCTGTGACTCCGTCCACGCTCAAGCTTCGGGGCAGGTCAGTAGCCGGGCTGTTCGAAGTCGTACCGAATTAAACTGCTACCCAAGAGAATTTAGGAAAAAAACGCAGATCCAAGGAAACGACAGGGTTGGCGTGGAAAAAAAAAAAGCGACGCAAAAAGGAAGCCTTTTCGTTGGCAACATTTTTTTTTGTTTCTTTCAGCTGCTCCCTAATTTGTATTTAAAGAGCGGGTTCGCACACGAATCAGTCGGATCCGAAGTTTCGGCCTGAATGCGACCGATCGGTGGTGGAAACTCCTCTGACCGGATAACCTTTTACAACAGACGTGTCTCCACGGACTCACAATGCTATGTGCACTAAATTCTTTTGCTAGACTGCACAGCAAAGAGTCCTAAAAAAATATATATATATATATATATATATATATTTTTTTTTTTAAAAAAAACAATCTTTACTCTCTGCTCTGGTGAGTATTAAAAGGAAGCTTGAAAGGACCTCAATAGGAATTCAGTGCACATTAGAAGTGGCGCCAGGTCTGTTCCATTTGGCGGGGAGGGAATACAGCCCCCGGCTCGCTGGGGGGGGCTTTACCTCTTATGCCCTTTATAGATTCTTCACAGGAGCCCGACAGACTTTGCGCATCACCTCTCGCCACCACGTCGGCGTCCATCTCCACCCCATCATCCCACACGCATCCAGCGTAAGCAGGAGAGGAGGAACAGATCCGATTGCCCGCCGGGGTCTATCTCCGATCCCAGCTGCTGGGTTGCTGCAGTTGCTCTTCCAACCACACAGCCACGTGCTGCTAACAGGAATACAGGCCAGCAGGTGGCGCAGTGGTCGAGGACCCAGATTGAATCCCACGTTCTGCTGTTGTGACTTTGATCACAGTACCTTCCTTGGACTGACACAGGACAACTTACGCAGGTGTACAAATGGGTAAACCATTATAAGTGGCTCGGCGTTGTAAGTTGCTTTGGAGAAGCGTGTCGGACAGAAGAATAAACGTAAACAGCCAGAGCACCTTGAAGCCGCTTTGGTGACTCACTCTTCCCGTTAAAGCAGAATTTAAGGGAACATTTTCTTTTCTGTTAATCTCTAAGAACTTTTTTTTCCACCCTTGTGCTAAAACACGGTGAAATTAATGAACAGGGAAAACAAGGTGGTCCCGTAATTACGGATATTGTTTGACTTTCGGAGACTCGGGAGGGGCTGCGGGAAAAGAGCACTCTGGGTACATAACAGCCGCGCTTTTCAATGTGCCACCGCGAAGCAAAAATATTTCTGTCACCTTGACAGCACCTCTCAAACACCATTGATATCATGTGTATAATTCAGAGCAGGTATTCAGCCAGCAGAGCATCCAAACTCCAAAGGGCTTAGTTGAAAACATAGGCGCCCTGGACTATTTTCAGTCCTCTTTTCAGGCAGACCTTGAATGCAGCGGCCTGTTTAGAGTCATTGACCTTTCCACAAGACCCCCCAGGGCTCCACTGGCAAACACGGTAAGAGACTGTGGCAGCGCGGGGGGCACGGCGAGGAATGGGAACTCGACTAATTTGATTTACTCAAAGTGGCCGCCTGAGCGTGGCGGCAGGTTGGCCGTGAGAACGTTGACTGGTGGGAGGATGAGGAGGAGGAGGAGGGAGTTCCGAGGTCCTGCTGATGACGTCAGCACGAGGTGAAAGCTAGAAAAATGAACATTTGACCTGCCTGACAGTCCAGGTAACCCGGCACGTCGTCCCTTCCTCTTACGTCGCCACAAATTGCCGTTCCTGCGAGACGTCGCAGCCGTCTGGCCGTGTTTTAGACGTGTAGATGCATTTGCGATTTCTCCTATTTTGCCTCCCCCCGTGGCTGTGACCCAGTGCCGCTGAAATCTAAAAAACTTGTTTGAAAAACAAAAAACCGTGCTATTATTAGTGAAGTTAGATTTACCTGCTACGGTGCTCTTTTGCACTCTGTCATTTTTGCCCTTTCCGAAAAGTTTACCGTAGTCATTTGCCAAAATACCTTTAGAATTATCTGTTGTCCATAACACACTGTTTTGCTGCCATTTTGAAGGTATATCTGGTCCATTTTGTATTGTGTTGCACGTCTGCAGGTGTCATGTAATACGTACAGTATTACTGACTGCTTCGTGAAGCTGCATTTGTGAAGAACGCAGATAATCCAGGTGTTTTGATATCTTCCTTTGTTAAAAAAAGACCATGAAACGGGTCCGTAGTACAAAAGACAACGATAGAAATTCTACCGCTTTCGTAAAAGATTTGACAACTCAAGTTGGCCTCCTACCCTCTCAGTATCAGTGGCCACGAGCAAACCTTTGTAGTACAGGAAAATATAATATATCCACGTAAAAAGGAATAAAACCACACACACACACACACACACACACACACACACACACACACACCACCAACAGTTAGATAATAGGATGGACATCGAAAGTGAAAAGCAACACAGATCTCTAGTTAATTCTAACCGGTATTAAGACTAACCTTTATTCTCGTGACAAACACATTAGCTTTGACTTCGAAGTTGCGCACAGACCATTCGTTTCCCTGCAGAGCAAACTTTACCGTGGGAACCGACACGATCCAGAGACAGTTTCGTTTTTTGACGGCTGCTCCTGGTCAGCGTTCATTTCACACGAAATGGTCGGCATCGCGCCGGGCCGGAGGCGCGACTTCACCGTAACTGTCGAGCACATCTTCCCTCCTTTTTTCCAACTGTTCTCAAGTGTTTGACTACCCTGTTTTCATTTTTATTTTTCATTTTTTTTTTTCTCTCACAGGATAAACAGGCAGGGTTGCAGTGGCTGTAGTGGATCCGATATACAGAATAAAATAAGTGTTGGGACCTAAAGTTGTAGGAGGGACCGTACTAGTGACAGGGGCTGAATGGAAGCTTCCAAGGGCTTGATGTAGGATCAGAATTGAAGTTTGGTGTGCTGAGAAGTGACAGCTCCTGCCGGAGGAGTGTGTCCTTTCTCTTCTTCACACAAGATGGCAGTGCTTTGCCTCCGCACCGCTACGGCACGGGTTCACCCCGTCGGGACCTTCCGCCTCTGTCACGGTTCCCTTTTGGTGAAGTCATCGCTCCCTTACCTATCGATGGGCGCGTGTAAACGGGACACGGATACACGTTTAACCCCGTGCAAACGGCCGAGTTCCGACGACACGCTGACAGAGACGAGAGAAACGTGTCGGAGGATTTATCTTCAGACTTCTTGCAGCGATGGAGCATCTGACTGTTGTAAAAACTGAAGCATTGTTTAGATACGCAGCGGTTCAGCGACGCTCCCGTTCATCCGCACTGTAAAAAAGAGTCGTGAAGACAAGGAAAAATGGCCCAAGGAAATTTCTTAACTGCGACTAAAACCGCAGCCGGGGCCCCTGTTTATTATGCGACCTGCAGCGACGTTTAGGGCAACGTTGCCGTATGTTTTACACCACGCGACGTGTGTCTTTAAACTGCGTTCGGGGGAAAAGGAAGCTGTGTTAATGAAGCACCATGATGTGTTTAGCGTTCCCTCAGACCCAGATGTTCTGGCGTTGAGTCGGGTTTAATTAAAGCCTGAGCACCGAGTCCCTCGGACCCCATGCTGTTATAAACAGCCTGTGCCGACGACAGTAACCGCAGTCGTGCCGTTCGCCCGTGACACCTCTTCTAACAAGTAGCATCTACTGACTTGCTTGGCGTCGCCATGTTCCAGCCCCCAAACTGCTCGACTCCTCCGGCTTTCGGCTTCATTGATTCGTCAAACCTTGAGAGAAACCCCCGACTTTTCTCCTTTGACGGACACCCAGCGGTTCACCTAAAGCTCGGTGTTCTGAACTTTAGGGAGCTCCACCGTGTCGAATCGCCTTCTAGTCACGTCAACCTCAAGGCCATCTTCCTATTGCAAGCCTTCTTCTTTTACCCAGCATCCCTTGAGCAAAGTTATTCTTTTTGTGCCTGTGAGTCCTGGCTGTAGCACCATGCTCTGTTACTGGTCCACCCCCACCACCGCCTGAAGCGGGTGGTCACTCTTGGCCTGCCTTTCTCTGTGGGCTCTATTGATCGTGCAGTAAAGTCGATAACAACCAAAGTAATTTAGACGCGCTAAATACAGTGGCTTTGGGCAGATACGGCCCCCGGTAAACTCGACTGTCACCTGTCACACCGCACATGCTGCTCTCGGATAACATCCCTTCCGTTTATTAGCGTGAGGCTGGTGGGAGGGACCGGGAGGAGGGGCATTTATAAAGCAGAGCATCTTCCAGGTAAAAACGCTGTCCTTTGCTATAATAAAAAAATAATAATAATAATATCGTAAAGAGCAGGTGGGGTCCGCTTTGCTACATCAGAGCGAAAATGTCGCAAAATTATTCTCTGATTTGCACAAATCACTTTAAAGCAAAATCCGAAAAACAAACGATTATTTTTCCACGGTGGATTTCAGGGCTGAGAAGTGCGTGCGGCAGTTTCGCCGAGATCGGATCGCACGCTTCCGCTGTGGCGCCTCCGAATGCAGCCGGTAAATAGCTTTTATGTCCAGCAAACGTACAGTAAACATAACAAATGCTGCGCGGGAACGAAACCGAAAGATCCTTGTTAGAAAGCAGAGGTTCACATAAATACCGAATAATGCCGAATAATGACAAAAAAAAATATTGCTTTCCACAACAGATTGTCTCCTGTTCGGTGGTGTCGGTGGCAGGAGGGGATAGTAGTAGTTCATATGGGTTACGATCAATATATATCACTCGAGCACAATAGTTTTATAACCCAGATCTCCGGAACATGTTAAACAGGGAGGCCCACTGGGATGCCGCGCTGTTTTTATGGGGCCTTTTGCTTGTCTGCAAAGTAAAGAAACGACGCAAGTAGCAAACAAAAAAAGCAGAGGAAAGAACAACAAAGCGACGTTCACAAAGTCCCACGGCGACCAAATAAAGAGATATATAGTACAGTGTGAAATGAAAACCGTGTTTGCAGAACTGGTGTGATGAAGAGGTTCCAAATGCAGCTGACAATATCCACCAATAAACAAGATAATGCACTGCATGTGGAGAGATAAATCCTGCGTGGCGCTTGCTCTGTCACTTGGCATGTGCTCGCCCAGCTCAGATTTACAACAGTTCTGCTAAATCTCTAAACTTCACCGGTTTAATGTTTAGTTCGGCGTGACGCGTTCGGGGTAAAAAGCACCCGTCTAGGTGAAATATTGCGGAAACGCTGCAAAAACCCGAAGTCGTGTTAACAATCTTGGGATCGCTGTCACTCGAAGCAGCATTTGATTTTATTTTGCTGTACGGAGTCCCCCTGCCTTACAGTCATAATTTGCTCTGGAAAGCCCTCCGTAAGGTGATCTCCGATGGATGAAAAAAAAAGATCTCCATTAGTTTCACCGACGTTCCGTGCTTTCCGGAACCCCGAAAATGGACAGCCACGAAACATCAACAATGTATCTTTAGAGTTAACATTTTAAAAGTTAACTTTGCTCTAACATATTATCGCACTGTCTACCGAACACTAAAACCCTCGATCAAAACATACGTAAGTAGCCGAGGCTCGTTTTTATGTATCATTTCAACCTTAAGAAAAAAGTTAACAAAAAAACGAATCGACGGAAACAATGCAAATGAAGTCACATTCGACAAGTTGCCGTGAGCGTCACGAGTAGAACAGGTGAGACGGGCAAACCAGGGGCGATGGAGGTTGCGAGCTTGACACGGGACGAGCCACACCATAGCTCTAAAGCTCGCGTGGCGGCTCTGGTATCGAAGGTATTAGGGCGCCCGGACGATTCAAGCCCCGTCTTCGTAAATGTGAACGCGATCTTTGTAAAACAGAAGCACACGTTTTTAAAGAAAACATCTGTAATCTTGAAACACAGGCTGCGTGTTTGTATTAACGACCACCGTTTTTTGTGACGTTCCTCGACATCTACAGCAGCTGTATCATCAAGCCACCCCAGGTTTGAACCGTCTGAACGAAACCGAGGACCCCGTTGCGCGCAAACCCCTTGTAGACGATTCCATTACCTTGTCATTCATTCTATTTCAGTCGGTAAATTATTGATTATATAATTAGCGGAGGAGGCTGATGCCAGAATGAAGTTATAACAACATTGTTCCTGGAGGATGTATGAATTATCTGAAGCTGTTATTGCCTTAGTAAGCCAAGTGCAACATCTCATTATACTGAGCCAATTAATTATTGACTTTGATTTTTTTTTTTTTTTTGGTCTGTTTTTCTTGGGCTCATTTCACCATGCCCACAGGCAGGTGCACTCAAAAGCCAACACATTTAATGGTTTTACTTCAAGACCCAATTGAGACAAAATGGCCATATTCACCGTTGCTGCTTTTCCACTGTGTGCGTGAAGACGTATCTGACGTGCAATTATTTTGGTCGTTTAGAACATTTGCTTGAACCCTCACCTAAGCTCACTATTTGGCTGGAATGTTGCCGTTTTTTATTAAGGTTGGATCAGAAAATCCCGCAACGTCTTCAAAATTGTTTCATGTCGCCATGGAGAGCTGTGTTAATCTTGCGCTGAAACGCTGACCGAGTCAGTTTTCTCTCCTTTCTTCTTAAAAGTTTAAAATAAATTCTGCATTGAACCTGACAGTGAACAGCAGGATTTGGGGGTGATGTTCACATGTGTCTCACTTTGACAGCTGCTCCATCAAGAAGCGCTATTGACTGCCCTTTATGGACCACTGCGGGGGTAGGTGGGCTAACCTTTCGCTTTGCCTAAACATCTGAGACAAAGAGTTCCGTTCACTATGATGTCTGTGGAGGAGTTGGCTGGCTGCTACAGTGCGGGCTGAAGGTCAAGGAGTCGCAAAGACCCACCTTAGACTGGGATTCGCTGCGGTTAACCACAATTTAACTGCCTGGAACATAAATGGAGCATAAATCACACGTCACTTAGCTCCGCTACCTTATGACCAACAGCAAATAAGATCTGTGATGAAATATCTTTTGCAACAAAGAGTGACAGTAAAATCACTAATATCAAACTTCTCAGTGTACTATTAAGAGAATTAGAGCTTTATGAGAGTTGAGAATTATGCTACACTGAGCACACCTAACAGTTTCCTCCAGTTATTATCTCCATCCCTATATAACGCTCAGTCGCTGTCTGTTTGTCCGCCTGTTTGTTCCTCATGCACATCTTCATTTTTCAAGCCACCCACTTGAAATTTGGCACACAGGTACATCTCACCCTACATGGTGAGCAGTGGCGGCAAATATTTTGTTATTATTTTTCTCCCTTGCACCTTTCCAACTTGACTCCCTGTCTGACAGCACTAACTGTAGGTACGTGGTAAATGCAACCACTTTAACGGTAAAACAGTTTCATGGTTATATATCATTTACTCCCCCACTGCTGCACATCTCTAGACCTAAGCAGCACCCGGTATCTCAGCTAGTCTTTATCTAAAGCTCTGCGCCTGTGAAATGCACATTTATACGTCTTGAACTGCGCGTTGCTCTGGAGAAAAAGCACCCGTTTGAATATAAACAAATGACACCCGAACCACGTGCAAAGAGGCGGGCCGATTTTTCCCTTTGTTTTCCTCAGCCGTGGAATCGCTCAGATGCGGCTGCTGTTCTTCGCATAGGTTTAGGCTCGACGAACGGCCACCGCACACGGCTCCGCTTCTGTTTGACCGGCAGCTTAAACATAAGCACTTTCCTACCGCTTTGACACTTAATCGGTGTCTCCCCTGTGCATACAGATGTTTTTCGAACGACGTTCAGTTCTGTACCGCGTGTACCGTCTATCCCCTTAATTTCCTTGACCTTTTTAAGACTTGTTTTCTTTAAAATTTTAATTAGCAGGCATTCAACTCAATTATGCCTTATTTACTCAAGAATAAATGAGGAACCTGATTTCCATCACACTGCAATGGTGACAAATCAGTGCGCTCTAAATGGAAGTCAATATTGATTTCTTTTTAAGCATTAAATATTAAAATAATCAGTGCACTTAGTTAAATGATTATGAAAATGAATAAAACATGAAATCTTGACTGCTAATTAATGATCTCTTGGAAACTTGTGGCCTGCAATACATCACGGTTTGGTTCGGAGGGCTCCGTGCGAAATCCGCTGTAGAAGTGGCTATAAGTGGCGTCTGTTCGAAGCCGAACGCCTCGCTTTGTGGTAGGGAATGTACGCCGCGATGCGGGGAGTGCACGGGAGAGAAAGCCAGCGCTGTAGGTAATACTGGTGATGCTGGCGGCTGTTTTCGTCCACTTTTTTTTACCCTCCAGAAAAAAGCTAGAACTGAAGGAAAAACTAGCGAAACCAGATTTGCGTCAACACTCGTAGAAAAATACCGGGCAGGTACAGCCTGTGGGGGGGGGGGGGGGNAGTAGTGCTCTCCGCAGTGCGAACGCCTGCTTTACAGGGAGACCGCCGCTGTGGGGGCGGCGGGGGGGGGGGGGGGGGGGTGTCGAAAAGGCTTCCGAATCCATGTCTAGGCGTCGGCGTAAAGATGTTACTCCACACAAGTCGTAACACCTTACCTTCTGGTAGCCTGCATATTGCTAAAATATTCATACGTTGCTAAGATGATAAGGTGTGTTGTTTGAAAAAAGGGTGTTTTTCATAAGCGCTTTCCAGTTTGTTTGTAGGTGATATTGTATGTTGCTGTCATATGAGGGCAAAGTGTATATTGTTTTATTTCAAATGTCATTACTAATGATCGTAAAATGAAATTGCGTTTTCATTCTTTCGTGTCGCATGTCAACCAAACGACACCAGCGTTCGTTTCGGAGGAAAACCGTGATTTATTTGCATTTGGGTTTCGAAAAAAAACGTGCTATCGTGGACACAGTTTGAATCTGGTCTGAAGCAAGGAGAGAAACGCGCAGCCCAGCTACGCGTCGATGATGGACCTCGCGTTTTTTCCCCGGGTGACGTGGAAAAAGGTAACTGTTACAGAGGACGGATTTTGAAAAGTTGGTCGAGAAGACATGAGCATTAAAGGACGTTTGGTTCATTTGTAAAGTCAAATAGTAAACAGCACTTGAACCTGGTCGGCACGTGAACAATCCAGCCGCTACGAGAGACAGATTTCTGTCAGGAACATCTTGACTTTTTTGCATATATTTCAGCATATTTTCAGAGCCCGAATCAAAGTTGTATTATTGAGTCATTAAACATGTGCGCCGCTCTGCTGGTGCTCTTGTCTCCCAGGTGAGCTCCTTCATTGCCGGGAAATGAGCCTTTGATCTGGATTTTGCCTCAAATGGTCTTCTGTTCTTCCTCTAAACAAACACCGGCGCTATCCAGTTTTATTGAACATATATTTTGCTTCATGTATTATTTTGCTGGCCATGCGCATGCGCGTGATGTTGCCACGCTTTTGTTTTGACTGATGAATGTGTCTAAAGATGTGTGATTCATGAAAAGCTTCACGCCGGTGGCGGTCAAAAGCGGAAAAACTGTACTGTGCACTTAAAGCAATAAAAATGTCCTCAGTTACTTTATATGCCTTTATATAATGTCTATCTAGCATGATTTATACGCCTTTCTGTTGCCAAATGTACTGTACAACCAGATGATAAAGCAGTACTTTAAATCTCATAAATGACACGCGGCACTTAGTCACCGTCTAGCAGCGAATGCGTACCTCCACATAGTTCTTCTTTAGAAAATGGAATTTGCTGTGAGACAGTTTGTATGTGTGTGTTTTTTGAATTATTTTTTTTTTCTTTTTCTGACGGTTGTTTTGCAGTCCCGCTGGTATCGGTACCTATTTAACTTCCCAGGCAACAGCTGTTACTACAGCATTTGTATCGCTTAGGAAAAGAAAGATGCAAACAAATGCACGTTACTTAACATTCGCCTGGAATAAGACGGGGTCACAAATCCATTTCGCTTCGTTCCCGATCCATTATTTATTTCGAATTTGCCGCTGACATTCTTGATACGGAGCCGCCGGAAAGTTTATGCTGTTGTTTAATACCTACGGAAATATTCTGTACTTGCAGTTCGCACCCACACCAGGCCTCACCAGCTGCCCGATTCTTTTAATTTACTTGTGCGATATTATTCCGAGCCTCGAATTTGAATAACAATCCTTTGTCTTATTTTTATCGTGACAGAAGAAAAAACAATAATAATAAGAACTCTGAGGTCGATCACGAACCTGTCCGGGAAGGTTTCACATCCCCCACGCTGTACCTGCACCGCAGTGCGGTTTTTGGCGAAGGAAACAATAGATTTGAATTAGCGACCATTTCCCTTACAACACCACGCAAATATCTGTTTAAACTGGCCGCACGTTTAGGTTTGACGGATGAATAGGAAGGTAAATATGTTCTATCTGTTTATATTCGCCTTTTACTCTCCCTGACATGAAATATCGGCAACAAATGCTGTTACATATTTCCCCTGCCTACGACATGGTAAAATTCTCCACGGTTTCGGGCGTTGCCCTAAAGAAATATAGTGTATAAACTAGCGTTGCCGTCTAGTTGATGAAATGGAAATAGACTTGCCTGAAATGAACGATTTCCCCATGGAGGAATTGAAAATTCAGAAGATTGTTTCCAGTTGACCTGTCATCAATCACCATTTTGCTCCTCAAGGCTGAGGAAAGGCTGAGGAAAGGCTGAGGGCCTTTGCACCCATCGACGGCTGCTGCTCGGGTACGAACGGCACACGGCGGATGTGGTCGAGTGCTGGGAAAGCCAACAAGGCCGCTAATCACTTTGTTCCAGCGGCAGAACAGTGGAACGTGGGGGCCGGGGGTCCGTTTGGCTGCCGTGCTTTTGCCTCGCGCAGCTCACGCGACGGGTGGAATTAAGCAAAAATTTATCACCGGCCGCATTTTGCAAAACAAATATCAAGCCACACTCTAGCGCAGCAGTTATTATAAGAATTGCAGAAATTGTATGAAAGTACAAAGGTGACTGTGCAGTATTAGGGTTGCCAACACTTGGTGGACTCAGCTCCATTTGGATGCAGTTTACGTGTCCCTGTCGAGTTTATGCGACTCCCTTGGGGAGTCGAGGTTTCTTCCTGCGACCCTGAGACGGGCCGGTCCGCTGAACCGACGTACACGCGTGCGTGGGTTCACCCCGTGGCGGAACGGCACCTCGGCTAAAGAGCGAGCTGCCTTGAGTCTTGCTTCACAGGGTTGGCGGCCACCGAGAGAAGAGGAATGCATTTTTCAGCATCTGACGCTTTAGTGGTAGCCAGTTTTGTCCGGTAATAATAAGTTAATGGAAATACTTTATAGAGATTCTTTAAAAATCTCCCCAACTCTCAATAAAAAAAATGCATAAAGGTTCAATAAGGCAGTGCATTCCTCTGTAGCAAACAATTGTTCTGTTCCACTTGAACGGTGAATAACTCACTTCACACCCCGGTTGTGCAGAAAAGGACCGTATATCTTCTTGGAACACAAAGCACACTCCACAGCACCAGATACTTTCCACTCTCTTAACCGATAGCATATATGTTCATCTGTTTACATCTACTGTCCACCTCCCACACTTACCGAGTCTCACGGCCGTGACTCGATATGTGATGGATTCAGAACGGGTGAAGAGGTCAGGTGAGGAAGCTCACCGTGGACAAGAGGTGTGATCGGAATGAGTTTGTATGTGGGAGGAAACTCACGCAGACGTGGGGGCACCACGCAAACTCTCCGCAGACTGAGCAGGTTTTGAACGTATGTCCCTTTGCACAATCCAGGCATCTGCGAGTGGAACACCTTGCTAAAGGGTGTGTTCTCAAGGCCTAGAAATTGGTTCTAATGATCTCTCGCCCTCCCACCGACTCCCACCCTCGTGGTGGTTTGGGTTCTCAGTAGCTAAGGCCACTTACGTGTCATCGCTTTGGTTACTCTATGCAAACCCACCGATGCCGTGAGTCATAGCACTGCCGCGTAACATTACTGTCTCTCTGTCTCATATTAGATGTAATTATAAGGCATCGACTGGATGATTCGCAAGTGTATAATAATTCCAAAACACCAAGCAGTTAACCGGTCTCGCGGTATCACCCCCAGCTGGACGAGGAATAATTTATACCGAAATTGCTTTTATTGACTTGCATTCACCCAAGGAACACATCTAGGTTATTGATATTGTTTGCTTATCTAACTTCCATCCGAAGCAACTTGCCAGGCTGCGCAAACAAGCAGCACTATTTCACTCGGGCGATTTGTGTTAAATACTTTGCTGAAGGGTACAGGAGTGGTGGGAGTGACTTGTAACCTTTTCGGTATAAGGCTGTATGCCGATACGATAACTACTGGCCTAATGTCATATGAACCTCACCTTAGTTTGAACTGTGTCGACAATATTGTAGTTTTACTTTGTCTATAACACAACCCTAATATGTACATTTGTCACCACATATTTATATATATATAAAAAAAAATCATACTAGCTTGGAATAATATTATTTTAATGTTTAGCATTATTACTAAGAATGAAAACAACCCAAATATTAAAGCATCGTTTTGCTGCCCAGTAAAATGTATGGTTTTGCCAAGGGTCTGAACACGTCTGCAAGACATTGTATGTTTTCCCATTGTTAGAACAAAGGTGGGGATCCATCATTCTTTACATTCGTTTTAAATGACAGTGTGAGATTTATCTCTCGGCCAGCTAATACCATCGTACCGTGGGCGACGCCCCGGCATCGTCCGTTTCTTTCTCAGAAAGCGTGGCTGTTTGGGAAATGCGAGAAAGCGGCACGTATTCGGGCAGCTGAACTAATGTTTTGCTTCCACACAATTATACACAAAGCACGGCGAACCATTAATTTAATTCTGATGTTGGGGGGAAAAAAAATAAATGTGCTCTAAGATTAAGGGCAAGACTCATTTGTATTGTCAGTTCTCCGACATGTTCTCTGTCTTTATCTTGCAACAGTAAGTGTGGAATAATGAACCAATGAGGCGGGAAATGTAGAAGAAATCCGCGCTGTTAAAAGCGAACAGCCAAATTCAGCGGCGCCGCCGAGTGACAAGATTACATTTTAATTGATTGTTAAACTAGAATCTTTAGCCGGCGACTTCCCGATTCATTCACATTCCGAATTCATTTTGCAAGGGGAAAAAAAAAAAAAAAAAAAAAAATCACACTTTTCTTTTTTAATGTTAGGAATTGTCATTGTGTAAAATGAAAACGTACGACCCGGAGGAAAGAAAAAGAAGCGGCAGACAACTGATAGAAACGTGAATTGATGCAAAATCAAATAATTTTATAAAATGAGGGCCGGGATCATTAATCGGAATCGCCGACAAAAATGAAACCGACGAGTCGGCTGTGATTTAAAACGTAACACTTCTGTTGCTGAAATATCGTCAAACTTTTTGACTGGTTATAAAATTTAAAAAAAAAAAAATCATAGGTAATATTTGTCCCGCTGTATGGACGGACATGTAAATGTACGTTCGGAAAAGCCAGTCAACCAGGTTCCGCTTGGATTTGTTAAAACAGCCATTTAAAGTTTAATGTGTCGACTGTTTCCTATTTTTTCCGAATGTTCGTTCCAACCTCCATTTGATGGGCCTGCGGCACAGAGCAACTGACCGCGTCTTTTTGTCAGCGTAATGACGTGAATTATTACGTGGGATTTGAAACGCTTAATACCCCAAATACCACGATGGAGACTGGAATAAAACTCTGCATGTCCAAAGTCACGTGGGTTCGTAATTGTTATTCTTTTACGCGTCATTGAAGGAAATTAACATAACTAACCCAGGTATGCAGGTAGCCAAGGTAGTCAAGGAAACCAGGTTCCAAGCTTGGTGGCCTCGGTCATTTCAATTTCCCGTGCGAGTGGACAAAACGGAAAGCGGGTCCGGTGCCACGTTGGAGCTTGGCCTGCATAAACAACATGTGCCTTGGCTGGCAGTATAGCCTAGCGGGTAAGAATGTTCTATTGCACCCAAAATATCCATAACCAACAGCAAGAGTGAGTGCTTAGCATTGCAAATGGAAGAGGTGTAAACTATAAGTCAGTGGTGTCCATTAAGGTACATAGGAGGAAATAACCAAGAGTTTATGGCGTCAGTCTAGTCAAATCTGAGCCCCTTTTCACGATAAGCGGACTGGCTTTTCAAGTCAAAGCATCATCACAAAGGAAAACCAAGGATCCTCCGTTGTGGAGCCTTTTTTAGTGCACTCGAACCTTTTGCAGCAAACAAACTGCTTAAAACACGGCACGTTCCCACTTTTGACCACACTGTGTAGCAGCACCCATTTAGCACCGCCGCAGACTGGTCTCACTGGGCCTGTCCTGACCCTTTGTCCCCCGTGGTCCCTCCTGCTTTGACTGACATTTAACAGCATCTGTTTGTCATAATTGCCCCCCATAAAGGCTTGAAAAATAGGCCTATTTTTGGTAGAAAAAGACAAATCTTTCCCAATTTTTAATCAGAGTTGTGTGTGTGTGTGTGTGTGTGTGTGTGTGTGTGTGTGTGTGTGCGCGCTCAGCAGCACCAGAGAACCTCATACTAAAAATGTGTGAGAGAGACAGAAATGTATTTCTATGTCCCTCTTATCATCCATGAAGAGAGAAAATCAATTGCTGTCACACATTCTCATTTTTCCCGTCCCTTACCTGCCTGATGGCAACTGTCTGGTAGGTACCGCTGTCTGAGACTAAAACCCTGGAGTCACACTTCTTTTTTTAATATGTAGTAAGGGGCACTCGTGTCTTTTACATAGACGCAAACGGTTAGAACTGGCGTCCGGTGACCCTGTCCGCAGACGCAGGAGTGATGAAAAGGCTATGCTACCATCCCAAACTAAAAACAAAAAAGCAAATGAAATAAAAACTAATTTGTGGCAAAAAAACTTGCTAACTAGATTTTTCTAAAAGCACTTTCCGGAACTTGTCGCGCCAGCCTTGTTTACAGGAATATAATGAGAATGTGTAAATTATGCATTATATTTTTATTCATATGACTGATTTTAAAGACTGAGGGGCTTGGCATTGCAGCGACTAGGAAACAATAAACCTAAACCATAACTCATTTCCTACAGAAACACCTGGACTGTCTGCATATGAAATCTGAGCACTTGCTGCTCAGTGGGCTCTGGAGGGATGCCAGCGAATCTCAGCGGAGACACCAATATTTTCTCTGCATTCATATTTCAGAATCTATATTTGATTATGTAACATTTTTTTTTGTATTGAGGCAGCCTGAAAGACTGAAAAAAATCACGTATAAATTCCCAGTTTCCCCCTGTGGGTGCTAACTTTCCTCAGACTCGGATACCCTACCTTCTAACATGGCCACAAGTGCTCCTATCACCAATGGGACCACCTTGGTTTTCACCTTCCACATTCTCTCCATTTCTTCTTTCAGTCCATGGTGTTTCTCCAGCCTCTCATATTCCTTCTTCCTGATGTTTCTATCACTCCGAATCAACCCATTTATCACCACTGTTATCTCCTCCGAATCTATTACCACTACATCTTATTGGTTGGCCACTACCTGTTTATCTGTCTGGAAAATGGAATTTAGTGATGTTGCAGCATAAACGACTTTCAGCTTTGGAGCTCTGGACTGTATAAAGAAGTTTACAATTGAAAATAATGGTAAACATGTCTTAGGTTTATCAGACTTCACTTTGCAAAAGGCTTTTGCAGAACATATTACCTTCATAAGTTGGAGAAAGGTTGTATACCTCATGACACAGACAAATGTCTTATTTTCTTTGCAAAAGTGCAATTATTCATTAATCATAAGTAGACAAATATACTTGAACTCCTCAGTTTTTCCTCATTGTGCCTCCACTTGGTTAGAATGTCAGCATCATGTATGGCTGTGTTTTGGTTGTAAATCTGCAACAGATGAGCTGGGCAGCTGGAACTATTTTGTTCCTGGCAACATTTGAGCAGTTTATTGTGCAAATGAAGTCCATTCTTTCTCAGTCCCTCAGACTTAAACCAGTATCTTCTAGCTGTTGTCTCTCCTTCCCAACAAGCTCCAGTTTATCTGCAATTTTCTCCAGCAGAAATGGTATCAAAGGAGAATGATGCCACCAGACTCACTGGAATAATATATACTGAAGGAGGAGAATACACCATTATTATAAGAGTGTAATGGGGAGAGGGATTTGTTTACCTAATTTTCTTTCAAAGAAGCCTAACATGCTCCATCCCCCCTCACAATATCTGTATGTTCATGGAGCACTATTGCTGAAGTTCAGGACTGGATCACTCTGTCCGCTTCTGTCTGCTGGGTCATCCCACTCGCATGGGGTCCAAAATCAAAAAACCCTGTAGATTCTTGGTTTAGGTCTGACGTTACATTAATGAGCTCCATCACAACGCTTGACTCCCTTTCTCCCTTCAAGAAGGTTCTCAGAAGGCTTTTCTTAAAGGCCCACTTCTCTCCTGGTCTTTTGTTTTCTCCATAAACCTGCATCACATTTTTATATTTCCTATTTACAGCTGTATAAACAATGTGTCCCAGGAAAAAAGGTGCCATTGGATGAAATGAATGTGCTTGGAGAATTACGTGTCTATAACTCTATTGCTTAAATGCACTTTCATTTACTTTGAGTTGAATTTTGCTTTAGAGAAACGCATCTGCTAAATGCATAAATGTAAATGTGATGCTGATATTTTCGGTCCCACCAAATACTTGACAAGATGTTACATTGCAATATCCATAAACGTGGAAAGAAAATGTAAAATTTATATGGAATACGTTTTCTAAAATGTTTGACCTCCCAGGAGCCAATATGTACACAGGAAAGCCTGGAGTGTCTGAAACCCAGAACGTTAACATTCAGTCACTATTCTGTCACCTACATTAAGAAAGTCCTTCTGCTCCTGTGAAACATAACCTTGAGGAGGCTTTCAGAATAATAAAAAAAAAACATTGTGAAGCTTTCTGCAGGACTGGAGGGGAGGAAGAGAATATGGGGAATACATGGATCTGTGCGGATCTTTATAAGCAGATGTTTAATTATGGAGGGTGGATTGACCAGCTAGAATAAGAAACAGATCAACCCCTCACAGGCTACGGTCTGCTGTTCCTGTTGTTCTGTTTTCTTTTCCTCGTCCACCTGTGCCCACTGCTTGCCTCAGTCTTGTACTGGGTACATAGTAAAAAGATTTGAACAGGCTGGATGGGGTTCGGTAGCCTGTGCCAACTGGAGATCGCCGCTGTGACTGCACGCCTCTTATTACATTTTCTCAGGTGGGTTTCACAAAGGCAGAAATCATAAATGACACGTCAGCACCATACGACGTACGACGAACAACACGCACCATCACAGATCCTTTCGTGTCTTTAGTTGCTCAAGTTGCCCCCTCATATAAATTAGTTTGAATTATCGACGACTTGTTGAGGAAAGGATCGGCCTCCTAACCACCAGCAGATATGACACCTGAAAGTTTCGAAGAACATGTTGCTTTAGAGCAGGATTTATATATACACATACAGAGACACACATGTAAGCAGGAGCTGACAGCTGTTGCAAAGGACTGGAGGTGGATCTTTAGTGCGGCATTAACACGTGGCCAGAGAAGCCATTTAGACGATGTCAATAGTTATTTGTCTGTTTGCTTATATTACACTTCTTTCCATTGACTAAACTGAAATAATGCAATAACGTGACCTAATAAGTTATCTTTATTGATCTGGGGAGATGCAGCCATTGCCTGCAGGGTTTTGACAGAGCGATGCGATGCTATCAAGCTAATGGGCAGATGAATGCTATCTTTGGCAACCTCATGGGGAGCAATTACCCCCAAAAAGTAGATTCTCTGCTTTTTACAGCACAGTGATAAATAAGACATCATACCTCGCATAGTTTTTTTCCAGTATTAAAATAATGATTGGTTGAAAACTCCACATTTATATCTAGTCAAAGTGAATTTCTAGATGACGATTAACCTGAAATAGTATAAATATTGTTGACTCATATAATGAGGAGCACCTGGGTAAGTCTGCCGGGATATTTCCAGTGTCGGTAACAGCGCTAAACTCATGCACAGCTGCGGCGTTTGCCACGTAAGGAAGTATCCCTGAGTGTTCTGTTTCTCAGCTAAACACGTCGTGACGTACAGTACTGTGCAAAAGTGTTAGACGTGCAACTTCAATGTGTGTTGAGAAGTACAGGTAGATTCTGATCTACCATCAGGGGGGTTTCTGGTTGGTCCCGAATTTGTTCTGCAGCCTGAGAATGACCTCAAACACCCAATCTCAGTCATACACAACTATTTTGAGCAAAAAGAAGGAATCCTGCAACAGATGGTCTGGTCCCCACAGAGTCCTGATCTCAACATGATCGAGTCAGTCTGGGAGGACATGCAGAGACAGTCAAAGTGTGCAGAACAACTGTGGCCGGTTCCTCAAAATGTTTGGAAGAACCTACCAATCTCTACCTTAAACTGCATGCAAGTTCGCATAAGAGAATTGATGCTGTTATAAAGGCAAAGGGTGGTCCCACCAAATATTGATCTGATTGAGGTTTGTTTTGTCCACTGCACTTTTTAGAAGGTTTATTGATTAATAAGTATTCATGGCATTTTTTTTGAAACCGTCCTCGCTTTATGGCATTTTCCCCACAGGTGCCTAAGACTTTTGCGCGGTACTGTACATGTTTGCTTCTACAGGAGTTTGATTCTACTTTGTGTGTAACTTTTTCATACAGTCACGTTCATACACCTTGGAGAGTAAAAGGGAGCTTCCCATAGAGCCGGTTACACAATAAAAGTACATTGTATTACACTGGTACTAATTTTGCAAATATCCAGTAGATTTCCACAATAAAGTTCTTGGCAGTGGCGTGAGTATCGGGACTAGGGCCTTATTACCCTCCACACCCCCCCGTGTACAAATGGAACGTGCCGTGCAGCCACTTCACGTGAGCAGCAGAGCAACAAGCCTCCATGTGTTACAGACCGATATGCAAAGTCACTTTTCCTATCAATCTGTTCAAGAACTTTCTCGCAGTTTTGTTTCGTGACAGACAGGCTTTCGAACATGCCGGATAATTATGAAGTTCAACATCGAATTTCAAAACCACTCCAGCCCTGAAGAGCTGCGGACAAGTGGCGGTGTAGAAAGGAAGCGCACTTTCCACAGCGAGCGGCAAGATGAAAACAGAGAAATAGCCGTTTAAAGGCATTCGTATGAAGTTTATTAAAACTGAAGAGAAACTAAACCGTGAGGAAGACTAGCAAAAGAGAGGGAAGATAAAATCTCTCTGTCGCTCTTGACTTCTCCCACCCTGACCACCACAGAAGTTCAAATGAAGCAAAATATAATAATACTGTTTGACATAATCTAATATAACCCATTAATCAAACATTTCGGGATGTTAAACATCTTTGTATATTTCCTGAAATGTCGTTTTTTTACAGCGAGTCCACATTTTCTGGGGCAGATAAATACAGTTTTCTTGCAGCGAGATAAATATTCTCACTTATTAATTATTTCCTTAAAAGTGCAGATAAAAAAAGTCACGATCTAGCTGTTCCTCCATCTGAATGCACTTTAACTTGGTATCTATATTAAATCAAAAAGGCCATCATTCAGGTTGTTAGGAGTTTTCCGCATTCATGCTCAGCCTTACATTCAGCTTTGAGGCAAACTAGAAATGTAAATACGGGGCAAAACTTTATTCTCTATTGTACGCTCTGGAATAAGACGCTTTACTGTTCAAATTCAATGTTAGGATTTGTCTTCAATAAGTAATGCGATGTACAAAAGACTTTCCCATAACTCCTAGAGCCTTTGTTTTAATTCTCACAACTTGCCTCTATGACGAAAGCGTTGAATAAATGTGAAGTAAAAGTCTGCCTAGCAGGAACCGTATAAAGAAAAACGACTCGAGTGTGAAATCGATGCACGTGTAACAGTAAATTCGTATATGATTTGTGTTTTGGCCTAGATTCTGCTGTTACTTACAAGACAAATGCATATGTGCATTTTAACTCAAAGTGAACAAAGTGCATTTTCAGCTGCTGGGAGGTGGTCCCATGGGAAGAACCAGTTACGCTAACTAGTAGTTAAGCTCATGAATTTTGATTTTGTAACGCAATCTTGGCACAGGAAGATACGTTATACCGACAAAGAATAACGTCAGAGTTCAGCAACCCCTCAGTATCCCAACTTTCTATAGCTAAATTACTCCTATAACGGTGCTTGAACATTACTACTTATGCATCAGTATCTGGTGGAAACTTTTGCTATAAAGATGTGTGATTTCAGCATGGGTTATTATAGGTGTTTTCCGATGGGCTGGAAGCACATGATTTATTCATTTTCCCTCATTTTAAATAATGCGAAATAGGCGCTCGATATCGAAAAAAAATTCGGTATCGGTATTCCGGCACAAATTAGATGCAGGGGTTACTGTACGTGAAATCTGAAAATCTTTGACAGACCCCCCGGGACCCCAGTAACTCCTTAGCTGATAGCAAAACACATTTGTAGGTACCCATATTTTTGCATCA
The DNA here is from genome assembly GCA_900497675.1 of Arapaima gigas. NCBI lineage: Eukaryota > Metazoa > Chordata > Actinopteri > Osteoglossiformes > Osteoglossidae > Arapaima > Arapaima gigas. Next base: position 70,043 of record UFQX01000462.1, on the reverse strand, counting down.
TTATACAAATGAACGTAACAAATTAAATCTATATTATAGGGTAGTTAAAAGAGGTTTGGAGGGAAAGTCCTGTCGGTGCTTAGAAAGTAGCTCCAACGTCCACACATAAGACAATAACCCTTAACCACTTCATTTAAACCTTAAACTCCATAGATGATCATTTTAACACAGGCCAGGTTAAAAACAGTTTTTTTTTGCCTTTATTTATGAAAAGACGTAGCTGCGAATGCGCAAAATTTGAAGTTAAGCTGCAGCCCATCTTACAGGGTCTGCAAAGTGTGGATCATTGCAGCTCGATACCTACTGTAAACCTGGTGTGAGCTAAGCATGAAATTGGATGAGCCTGTTCATTAATCACACCGGCCGCGGCTCCGTTTTCAATACGTCCACACATAATACATCGCGGTAGAAACTGTTAAGGAACAACCTCACTATGTGTTCCGCCATATTAATGCTCTGGACATTAACCTTTCACTTTGCTCAACTTTAAATTGGGGTGATGGGAAATGTCCTGCTGTGACCAATTCCGTGATGGTCGCATTCCAAAAGTGAAGCATTTCCGCAGTCCGAGTTACTGAAACAACTGCACTTTAATACCGTCTGCGGTCTTAACCGCAGGCCTTTCCAGATTGAACACCTCGGCATGCGAAACGGAAATAAATGAATGAGTTTTGACATATTTTTAAGGGAACATTTAAAACAACCGCAACAAGCCATCACGTTGGACGACTCTTCGTGCTACAGATGTGTTTAACTTTCAAGTTTCAACCGATACATTACGTGAGAAAATGTAATGCTGTTGTCTTGTTGAAATGCATATTATAAATTGTGAATGTATACAAATGTGGGACGAACAAAGATATTCTTTGGGTAAAATGGAAGCAGGTAGCAAAAGGGAGTTGTGGGAACTGGAGCTGTTAAAATACCAATGTCCTTTTGAAACTACTCGTAGGTGCATCGATGGTATACGGATATAAACGTAGAAATAGAAATATGGTGTTTGTAAAATGTTGCTCTTGTACGTAACGCACATCTGACCAGGACAAGTGGTCAATGATAAAGGAAGGATGGACTTGAAAAGAACAATGGATTCTTCCTAACAGCTTCTAAATTTATTGGCTAGGAGAAATAGGAAAATGGAAGGAAGGAAAGTAAGGAAGTATGTTGTTGTTGTTTTTTTTTTTTATTATTATTATTTCACTAGTTTCCAGTTTGTATGTAGCTACGGTTGAGACACTTGAGAGAACGGGGGTGTCTGTGGATCCGTGCAAACCTTCTCTTCACATCGCTGCTTCACCAGCCAGGTCGGTGCATCAGTAGACAAAGTATGGATTCAACCTGAATCTCATGGTTTATTGATGTGCAACTCCTTGGTTTTCTTATATTAAGGAATTGTGAGTTCATGAGAAAACACGGAGGCTTATCAAGTGACATATTGTGCATGTTATGAACAACTTTGCAAGTTTTGTGAAAGTTTGGCCTTAACTGATGACTCCATTTTGAAAATTTAGACTATAAGAAAATGCGATATGTGAGGGTGCATCTAGCCTCCGTTTTAGTTCAGTTTTTGTTCGGTTGTAGTCGGTAGTTTTTTTTATAATAACTATTTTTGTATTTAGAATTAATCTTCAAATACATGCCCTTAGCATTCAGCATATATAAATAATAAATTATTATTTTTTTATATTTATTGTTGACATTGAGGTACATAGAGAGGTAGACGCTGTTTTCTTCTGTTTACAGACATAAACGTTGCAGTTTGTCAGAGACATTTTCCAGTTTATTTTTTCATTTATGTTTGCATTTTCCTCACCATTAAAGCATTTGCTTATCCTGTTGTTTTTTGGCAGCCCAACTTTTTTTTGGCCTTCTTTTTTAAAAACTTTTTTTACCTCTTCACGTTTATCTTTCTGACTGCCGGCCGCGCATTTTAATTTAGCGCCTGTGTATTTGTACAACTCAGAAAAGTCACATACAATTGGGGGTAGAGTCAGATATCGTGGCAGTGGGAAATTTAATATTCATGCCATAACTCTCTCGAAAATTTCAGAAAACGGAAAAAAATCCATGCAAATATTTTTACTTGAGTCCTGTTTGAATCCCAGTTAATCCCTTTTCTTGAATACAATGCATTAACAGATACCACTTCTGTTCGAATGTGCAGCAGCTAGGAATTTCTTCCCCAATACTCCGCTGTACTACGGCATGTCGTAGATCTGTAGGTTAAATCTGTGCTGTAAAATTGCTGCGCGTTGAAATCATTGTGTCCTGGAAAAATCCTGGGTCAAAACCGTCTGCCACGCAGTGTTTAAAAATGCTGTCCAATATTCATTTGAAAATTTGAATAATAGTAATAACAGCAATGGAACTGAGATTGAGCTCTACAGATACAGAGATGGAGTCGACGTCAGTGCATCTGCTCTGTCTATAATAAGTTGTATTGTAATGCACTCCTTTGCCATTTTTGTACAAACTGGACATTGAGCTAACGCCCTATCGCTAAAACCCTAAAACAAGCAACTTTAAATCAAAAGGTTTGCTTTTATCTTTATGTTTTCCCTTTACCTGTCACCCTTCTCCTCCAGCAGATACGCAGGTTCTAATGCCGAGTTGCGATGTACCTGTTCCCACCTGTTTATCGTCTCTTTTTTTGCATACGGATGCGTCCAAAAACGAAGGAAACACAGCAGTCCCTTACATGTTGTAAAAGGTGAAGAAAATAAATAAATCGAATCCAGAAGCAGCTATGGCAGCAATAGTGTCTGCTTAGATCCATAGAGGAGCAGGCAACTTTCAGACAGTTTCATCATATGCTATCTTGCTGGAGCGCTCCTGGAATTGACACTGTGTTGGATCAAAGCCTAAACAGCACTGACATTCTAAAAGAAGTATTTCATATCAATTCTGAGTGCTTAAAGGTGAGCTGAGTGCGGTGTGACTGTTTGTATGTGTCAGTGCTCCGCACATTTTTGCAGAAAACACTGAAACTCCTCGCACATCTGGTTCATGGCAAGTTGGCTCCACCGGAAACGTACAGTGAGCCTTGGGTAAATATGGAAATAAGCGTAACGTCTCAAATGTATAATTTCCTTTAAACTGTTAATATTCCCCTGTCATTGTAATATGCCAGCATTCTGTGTTAATATCTTGCTCATCTTATACCGGGAACGCAGAATAATAACATATCCAGGCTTGTTACTGAGAAAATGTCACGTTTGACTGACTGCCCGAATATGCAACGAAACAAGTAATTTCCAGCACGACGTGTTGTGCTGTTCGGGGAAAAACCCTTTAAAATTAAGGGTATTATTGTAACTTCAAAAAGAAGTAATCAAATCTAAAACCTAAAGTGTCTTCAAAAGCGACGTCTCGACGATAAAATCATTATTGTTATAATTCCACAGCTTGATCGTGAGGGGAAAAATACCGAATAAATGTATGTGAGTACAGTGTTTCGAAAGCACCTTCCATTTCTTATTATGAATTCTTTTAATGAAAAATTCTGTTGCTCTGCTTTTATTACTTGTACAACTGCAGACTGTCGTAGACTTTCCTTCTACACCGGTGGACTTGTACAAGTGTTCCTCCAAGGATCCTTACAATGAATGGATATTTTGGCTGATTTTGAGCCGACCCAGGAAGACACACGAAATAAATAAGATTGTGATTAACATTCAGTCTTTTATACCTCATCAAGCAAATTGCTTCTGCCTTCTAATTTATTTGTGCAGAAAATGGAAAACTAGACCGTCTCCACAGTTAGCGTAGGAGAAGGCGGAAAAGACGGAGAATCGGACGGATCGCAATGCAAAACCCTTCTGTCTGTCATGTTTAATAGGTCCTCAAGTAAAACGACAGGAGTGCTGTCCGAAACTCTGTCTTACAGATATTTAGACTTCTTCTTCATAAAGGCAGCTGCTACCTGTTGAGCATCCAGCTTCTTCATGATACTTACAACTACAGCACCTCAACCATCCAGGACTTTAAGCCAGTTTAGTGGAGGCAGGTACAGAGAAAGAAGGAACGTTGTATTTGTGCAATATTAAACAGAGTAATGGGTTTGAAGTTTTTGTTGTCAAAGAAGAAGCAAATGGAAATTGATTCTTTGAGACTATGGTCCAAAATTGATGGTTCTCATCCTTTATCTTCTGGGCCACTAATGAACCCTCTTTTGTGGGGAAATGAAATGGAAAGGAAAAACAAATCTGTAGCTGTGGTCATTTCCCTTCTTCCAGTGCTTTTAACATACTGAACAAAACACCTGGGAGCCGACAGTGGAGTGCTCCAACAATGGAGTGAACGCTGTGAAACCCACATCATGTTCACTGAGCTTAATGTATAATATTAATGTACAAAAACATGTATTTCATATCTGGCAGATGGAAAAAAATAAAAGTTGAAGACATGTTGAAGATGCTGAGGTTTTCTGTTTTTTATTTAAATTTTTGTTTCAGTTCTAAACCATCGTTGTCCTTGTTTGCCCTCATCAGCAGCAAAGGAAGGCGTGTGGTTTTTGAAGCACAGTGACATGGCAAGAACTTCTCTGCAGTTGAGTAGAGTAGAGCATCATTATTACATAATACTTGAATACACACACACACACACACATACACACACACACATACACACAAGCACCATGTTGAGATGAATACTGGATTTCCTTCCACAATCTGCATAATTTGCTCTTCAAGATTTGCTTGGAAAGTGAATTTTCTAGAAAAGAACCAGGGTTGTTGTTATTTTAAATGCGAAAAATGTTCGTGTCTGAGCCACCAGACATGGAAAATTCTTGCCTTAACTTTTAAACATCAAAAAGTCAAATTCAGAACAAAACCAGACAAATATCAGATCTACTCTACATACCTGTACATTTCAACTTTGGATCTTTGTAAAACCTTCTACATATGAGGTAAGCATGCCATGCAATGATGAGAATGTTGGTGAATATCAGTATTTTCTTCTCCTGATCTCTAAAAATGGTTTCAGCGATATGCTTTCCTACTGATAAGGGTCAAACGTTCCTCTAATGTGGACTTATCGTCTTCACAAAGTCTTTACTAAGTCGCTTCATTAAACTGAACAATTTCCAGCAGTGTTTTCCAACCATACCTAGATATGAGGAAGTACCGCCGTACACTGAGAACATACCGCAAAAGGCAATACTCCACTTGCAGGTGTCCACTGAGTGCAAGCAGATGGCAGACGCAGATGTTAGTCTGTTTGGCAACTGTCTGGAGCCACTGTTATTTCCCCTTGAGTCGGACCAGTTTTGCTGGGTCATTCGCTTATAGTCTCCTCACACCAATGAGCACAACAGTTAAATCGGCAGCAGAGTAAACAAAGTTTCCCATTTCCTTCTTCGTTCTTCATACTTTCCACCACTGCAGGGAAAACAACATCGATCATCATTCCGGCTACTGAATTTTATCCAACTGGTATCTTTAGGGACACTTTCCTTCTTCGGTATTGTTGTCAGTGTGGATATTTTTACCAACTTATGCTACACCTCAGTTTCCAAGCAGGCCAACATGGGTGACGTGTCTTAACCTTCGGCCATTTTTTGCAGTATTATTTACCCAAACTTCTTAACTGAACTATGTGCTGTTACGTTTTTGCCCGCGAACAGTTTTTTTTTCTTGCATTTATTTATGCAGCTTCCTTCTTGATCCGTGGTCATGTCTGACCGAGATACTGACACACTTCAGGTCAGCAATTTTGTGGTTGCTGTTGGCTGCCAGACGGGTGGGAATAAGGTTTCCTGCTGCAGAAGCTGCAAAACCTTTTACATATTTGAAGGAAATCGATGACAGTGATTCCCATTTGCAGGATATATTGTTTATTCCATTAGGAAATGGAAAAAAAAAATTAACTTGCATCTCGTAACATTGTTAACTAGTTGAGAAAACTCATTCTAAATTTTGGGACTACATTAGTTTTTACAGTAAAAACAATTATTTTAACCTAAAACTTCAACTAATAAAAATTATTTACCTTTAAGCTGTAAAACTTAGAGGGGTGACAAATTTCCGCTATTGCAACTAGTACTCTGTCATTTTTCTAACTGCTCTCTGATTTTTTTTGGGGGGGGGGGGCAGAGGAATGTGAGGGTTATTCAGTATAAAGTCATCAGAGGTGAAGCAATGAACAGGGTGTGTTTATACTGGCAATATTGCTTTGAATATTTATGTACACTCTTTTGGGTGACACGGACCTACAAACTCCTCGTTTTGGAGGAATATGGAGTTCAGAGGAACATGTCAGAGGCCAGAGGAACAAAAGTCACGGAGTGAGGGAACAGAATAAGAGGAGCATTAATGTATCCTATCCAGGTCTCCAAGGAAAGAGGTTTAGCATAAGAAACAGTTGCCTTGAAATGCTATTCAAAAGAGCATAGCTGGAAGGTCATCTGGCACTGTTTAAATCATTTTCAAAAGTCAGTGTGATTTGAAATTTGAGTTTTCTACCTCATCCCAGCATCGATTGATGAACAAAGTTCAGTTGTACATTTTTAAAAAAAATTTAAAGCCTCGCTCTTCTTCAAAGACTTGCGTTTTATAAAAGATTGTTACCCACAAAGGACATGTAAACCCAGGGACACTATAGGCATACAGTGTGTGTGTGTGTGTCACTCGATTCCAGGTTATAAAACTACAGCTTGTATACATCCTTACTTCACTTAAAGACATTATTTGGAATAGTTTGACTCTTCATTATTTCTGACAAAATTTTGGTGAAAAATTGAGATGTGATCTGAAGACAGTGCTTGAAACCGGATAGCACTGTAGGTTTTACTCCTTGGACCACTGGAACTTCTTGTATCCTATTGTAGAACACGGTCATTGTTCATAATAACATTATAGCCATACTTCATTACCCAGGGTGCACTAAGTCACGCTGTATGTTGGCCCACACAATTCCTATGGTATTTCAAAATGTGGGTCCCTTTTGTTAAAGGGTTATATATTGTGAATACAAGGTCTCTCGGTATGTTTATTCACTGCAGAAATTCAGTGTTGATGGTTCTCATCCTTTATCTTCTGGGCCACTAATGAACCCTCTTTTGTGGGGAAATGAAATGGAAAGGAAAAACAAATCTGTAGCTGTGGTCATTTCCCTTCTTCCAGTGCTTTTAACATACTGAGCAAAACGGCTGGAAGCCGACAGGGTTCTTCAGGAACAATGGAGCGAAAGCTGTGAAAATCATGTTCGCTGAGCTTGATGTACAATATTAATGTACAAAAACATGTATTTCTTATCTGGCAGATTTAAAAACAACTATATAAAAAATTACGAAACTCATACGTTTCAAATGTTGAGGTTTTTTTTTTTATCCAGTCCTAAACAATCATTGTCTTTACATGCCCTCATCGGAAGTCAGGTTTTTTGCCAAGAACTTCCCTGTGGTTCAGTTATGCTCCACACTATTACATAATACACACACACACACACACACACACACACACACACACACACCTTGTTAAGATAAGTACAGACTTTCTTTTCCACAGTCAGGATTTAAAATTTTATATTTAATGCTTTATTGATACCCACCGACAAGCACACATCATGCCAACAAGGGGAGTATCAACACTTCCTTTTCCCCACTTTACACACTGAAGCCGAGAGCACTCAACTTAGTCATTTAAATATGTCTGCATTGGTAACTACTCAGTCTGAAAATGCACTTTGTTTTGTCAAATCATACAAATCATAAAAAACAGCTAAGATATTCATTCCATCCATACTGTATGTTGTGAATAATTTAGATAAAAAAGAAACTGAGAAGGAGGGAAACTTCTGGAGTTATGTGGATGCCAAGAATCAATTTCCAACCAAGATAAATAATTGAAATAGATGTAAATAAATAAAGTAATTTATAAGCAAAAAAAAAAAGAATGTATAATGTAATATATCATTTTTGTGCTAAACGCTCGAAATTCTTCCCAGTTCTTTTGCAACAATCACTTAAAAGTGACTGTTCTGAAAAACTCCCGAGCTGCCGACCTCCCTCTTGGTCTCCATCGACACTCTTAAGTCTCATTTTTTCATAACAACATCTCCCCAGCTTCTGCAGTCATTCTGGGGGGTGGGAGTGAGGTTAGTCCTCTGCTCCCCACACAGAGCTATGGCCTGGAACTGCTCTCTATCCACCTCCTTTTCATATTTTTTTTCTCCCCACATTGAGCACATTCACAAACAAACCACAGTAAAATTATTGCATTTTACTACTGCAAAATTACTACAAATTTCAAACCAGTTGAACAGGCCAGCGACATTGTATGTTCCCTTCTTCATCACAATGATGCCAGCACTCTGAGACAACAGTTAAACATCTCCAGTCTTTCTTCACGCTGCTGCTCTTCAAGGAGAAGTTGCACCTTTCACATGTTGCAAAGACCCCTGTGCCCCCCCCCCCCCCCGGTGTTGACTTCCTGAGTTTCCCCAGGTTTTGCTTTAGCTCACTGGAACTCCAGCCAGTGTGTCTCAAAGTAAATTTCATATTTGGTTAAAATAGTAGCTTTCAGTTGGTCATTAATGGAAAATGTCATCATCGGCCATAGAAACGCAAGCAGTCTTGGCGTCACCCATTGCCAGCGGATGGTCCAGTCTGACTATAGCCACTGCAAAGCAAAGGAAATGAGCTCATATTTTCCCAAAAAGCATTCAAAGTTTTCTTCTTCTGGTACCTTGTGAAGCTTGGGCTCTCTTCATTTTCTCAGAACTTCAGGCACAATGCTTGAATGTGGAGGAATGGGGTCATCGCCAGGTGTGTCTTTCTAATCTTTCTCATTCTCATTTAGCTTCACAACACGACATTCTCCAGGAACACGTGTGGCCTCGTATGTTCATATCAATATGAGCACATAGAAATACAGTACCTATACAGTACTGTGCAAAAGTGTTAGGCATGCAACTTCAGTGTCTGTTGAGAAGAACAGGTAGATTCTTATCTACCATCAGGGGGGTTTCTGGTTGGTCCCAAATTCATTCTGCAGCCTGAGAATGACCTCAAACACCCAATCTCAGTCATACACAACTATCTTCAGCAAAAAGAAGGAATCCTGCAACGGATGGTACGGTCCCCACAGAGCCCTGATCTCAACATGACCAAGTCTGGGAGGACATGCAGAGGCAGTCAAAGTCTCCAGAAGAACTGTGGCCGGTTCCTCAAAATGTTTGGAAGAACCTACCGACCTCCACCTTAAACTGCATGCAAGTTTGCATAAGAGAACCGATGGTGTTTTAAAGGCAAAGGGTGGTCCCACCAAATATTGATCTGATGGAGGTTTTTTTTGTCTACTGCACTTTTTAGAAGGTTTATTGATTAATAAGTATTTGTGGCATTATTTCTGGAACCATCCTCACTTTATAGCATTTTTCCCACAGGTGCCAAAGACTTTTGCACGGTACTGTATATATATATACAGTATATACATATATATATATATAATATATGTATATATATATATATATATATATATATATATATATATATATATATAATATGGAAAATATTAGTAATACACAAAATAACACACTCAAAGACAATCTAATGTGATCATATTTCTGCTGAAGGAATAGTTTTCAGGAACAGTTGAAAGCTGCTCTGTATTACTTCCCAAGTCACTACGATGATTAACATTAGTTTCTTCTACCAGACAAGCAACAAACTTTGCATATTTATTTTATTACTAAACAATGGTATAGAGAGCTGCCAGCAAAAAAAAGCACATGCTTTTTTAAAACAGGCAATTTACTTCTCGGGAGGAACTGCTCCCTCAGGGTGAAAAATAATGCGCTAATCTTGTAGTCCCTTAAGGATCACTAATAGTACATTATTAGCTTGACAAATGGCATGGGATCTGACACATGAGAACAATAAAAAGTTATAAATACAGCTGTCAGACATGGAAAAGTAGTACGTTTTCCAAAGAGCCGAAGGTAAAACCTGAATACTAGGATAAAGCTTAACTTGGCATGTGTGCCAACCCGTCGGGGAACTGCAGCGGCTCATCGCCCAGGCCTGACCCTGGAATAAAAGCGTAATTGAAATCGATCAGCAGTCAACTTAGTAAGTGGAATAAGATCACAGTCCTTCCCTGTGTGCTCTGATGTTATATCAAGGTTTTTTACTTCGTGTGTGTGTGTGTGTGTGTGTGTGTGTGTGTGTGTGTGTGTGTGTGTGTGTTTTGTTGCTCGGTGTGAGTCTAGTCTTGGACTAATAGCAGCGGAGCTGAAATCTGTTCACCGCTTCATTCAAGCAGGAGCACTTTGCTCCAAAACTCATCAGTAACCTCCATTTCTTGTAGGCACCTGCATGGTCTGTCATAAAGCAAGAAGATGCCAAGTGCGTGAATTTATGAATCTCTTTTTTTTTGTTTTATCTACTGAAACATCACCTTTTCTGAAGGTCAAGACACAACAATTCAGATATTCTCCTTTAGTGCGAAATTGGACTGGAATCTGAAAGTAATGGTGCTACATACTTTCTTCAGGATTACTCAGCATGGATTTTTGAAGTTTTTTTGCATTGAATGTTATTAAAATAGTCATTTAGATGTGGTGAAGGACAGAGGGAACTGGGTCTGCTCCTGAGATGCAGGCGTGTGTTGGCTCAGGTTTGTACGCAAAAGTGACAAGTGCCAGGCGGCAGTGGGAGCCTCCCCGGATGTCTGACGTGCGGGTCCCAGTGTGGCTTCTGACACCGGGGCCTCCGATCTGAGCTCCAGCGCCGAGTCGGTCAAACGACAAGAAAAGCTGCCAGTCCAGTTCACCTGCAGGCAACAAGGGGAGCGGAACCCTGGACAGGCCTCAAGCCACAGTCAGTATGGCACAAAGACACGAGCCCCCGTCCCCTCCCTTTCACTTTACATTTACCGTATTTACTGAGATGCTAGTGACTTTTTTGTCTTTTTATTGTCCTGTAGGTAACCTTGTCAACTGTATAAACTCTGCATTAGGATAAACAGCTAACATCAAGACACAAATTCTAAATAATAAAGTTGCTGCCAGTATTATAAAATATTCATACATCAGTTTTATGTATAAAAATACTTTTTATTGTAGCACTGCTACACGTTGACAGTTTTAGTCAAGTGACTTTTCTGATCTGTACATGTTAGCAGCCTTTTGTCTTTTTATTATGCTGTGTGTAACCTTGTCAATTTTAGAAATGATTTGGGGGCCTTTAAATGCAGACTAAGGCCAGAAGACGTAGCGGTTCGAAGTTCTGCCTTGCAGGCTGCCTTCAACCCAGGTTCGAATCCCGTCTCCCTCCGTAGCACCTGCCATGAAACTGTTGCAGTAGAAGTGACGTAGCTCTACAAATGGGTAAATTATCTGAAGCTGCTTTGCAGAAAAGCTTCACTAAGTAAGTAACGTTCCAGGGTGAGAAAGCAGGAGCTATTTGCTTAAATAGGACTGCATCCGTATTGAAAGTCTGACGGACAGTTATCTGCTTTGTTCTCATGAAACACAAATTATGTTGCCACTTTTTTAATGAGCGTCTTGGCAGCTTTTCCCTCCGTTTGCAGCCACGACTTTTAAACAGACTACGCGAGCGAGGGACGGTCTTCTGACAGTTGCATTAGTCCCACGCACAGATTTGGATGGGTTTCAAAAAATGTCCCGCAGATATCAACAACATATTACCATAAATACATTAGCATAGGAAGAGTGTAACTGAAAACTGTTCCAACAGCTGATCATAGAAGTCATTGCTTAGAAAAAATGGCATTAACATTTTCACGGCAAATGATGGCCAGAAAATCTTGCGTTAGGTAAGGCTCAGCTTATCGCACGGAATAAATGGGTAACCGACGCAGAATCGGAATCAGAATCAGAATGAAGTTTAATCCCCGCGTACATTTGCATGTACAAAGGGTTTGTCTTGGCCAAATGGCACAGAAAAACGTACAGCATCACACTTCACATACTGTACATATACTGACCACATTACATTAGCTCACTACTTTCAGGATAATGAACAAAACACGCACACACACACACACACACACACACACACACACACACACACACACTCACTCTCAAGGCCATGAAAAGCAGCCCAAAAGCCAATGGCAAATAATGTAAGAAACAGTGTGGCTCTATCGGTTCAATCCTGCTTTTTCCCTCCAAAAAATAACAGTATTATAAGCAGCTCATCATGCAAATAAATTGTTCATCATGCAGTTTAAATCAAACAGCAATCTTCTCAACTCCGAGGGAGTTCCATAACATAATCACCAAACCGATTACGAAGAACCCAGGCTCACCACCGCACACTGCAGCCAGAGATAGTGGCAGTGCAACGTGTTTTTTTTTTCCCCCTTTCCCCTGATGGATTTTTTTTTTTCTCCGGTTCCTGGCCAACAAATAGATATACTTTGCCACTGAAAACATAAATGCATTGTGCTTCAGAATGCTAAAAGCCCTTAAATAGTTATATTAGTTCAAATAGTTTGCAGCCCCGAATGTTGGCATTGCTGACATTCAGATGCAACTTTCCCCCAATGCGTGGAGATAAATCAAAAAGCTCTTCTTGATGTTTTATTCATGTATTTGAAAACAGAAAAGGTCTTTTGCTCTGTAATCGCTGTTTTCAACTTTCCTTTCAATGTTCACCTCTGCGTGTCACATGCAAAGTACACCAAATGAATATTTATGGAAAAATAAATTAGAAGTGAATGGCACGTTTGTTAAAGTGTTTTCTGTCTTTCTTTTTCTACTGTAATCGTTTTTTCCCTTGGCTTTTTTTTTTCAGCTGACCATTTTATCCAAAGCTGAGTACTTTATTTTATCACACGTAATAATATCGTACGTACATAGTGCCTACAGTAAGAAGTATCGGGGCGATAAAATAAAACTGGTTATTTTAGTTGCATACTGCTTAATTTTTTTTGTTTAAATCATAGGATGAATTTGATGCTAAAGTAGAAAATGTCAGCTTTTGCTTCTCAGTGATGTTTTTCATACATCGAATAATGCTGCTTTTCTTCTGCTTAGATCCCCGATTTCAGCTGAGCATGAATGTTTGAGCAGAGTAGCGTGCAAACCTGAGTTCTAGCTTAGAAACAAACCTTGAACATGTAGCTCGTGTGAGTGAATTATTTAAACAATACAAACTACTTTTATAGCAGGTACTGCTAATATAGCTTGAATGAAACTTTAATCCCGCATCTACAGTCAAATGTTCGGAGGTTGTGCTAACAGTGCAGAGCGAAAGACGGGGTGGTGATTTTGGGAACTTTATTTCTCTATTTAATAAACATCTATGAGCCAAAACGTGAGGTTGTCTGGGCAGGATGGAGCTTTCCTTGTGCCTGGCCCTTCTCCACTTTCCACTCGGATCAGCAGTTACTGGTAATGGATGAATGGATGATGGATGGGTGGGTGGATGGAAGGATGAATGAATGAATGAATGAACATACCACTTTGAAAACACAAACTGCTAACAATAAATTTATTGCCAGTGTTATAACATAATTTGGTGGCATCATTGCCACGCATAAAATACGTTTTATTGTAGCACTGTTGCATGCTGCATATTGACAATTTCACTCAAGCAGCTGCTCGTTCATTCATCCATTCATCCAGTCATTGATTCATTCATTCATTCATTCAGTGTGATAATGAGACGGCTTATTTCACAGAAAAGTCCTCCTGTGAGCGCAGGGTTCTACATGATATGCAGCCTATATGCACAACCTGCTATTTTAAAGGGAAAATATCAGCGCAACATTTTTGAAAAAGTAACAAACACATGGAAGTTAATGGGACAATAGACCAGAGCTTTACCATAGCACTGCACCCATCTCTCTCCAAGCTGAAGTTTCCCTTTTCACACCACATGCCATTTCAGAGAGCAGACGCACCTCTGTGCCTCAGGACCGCTTCAGGCTGCTGCCACTTTAAGTTACACAAGCTGAGAAAATCCAGGAGCCGAACCGGTGGCCACCGAACTCCGATAAATCAGGTCAAGCCTCTCGTACCTTCTGCCCACTGATAAGTGAAGGGCCATCTGAAGACATTCCCATCAAAGCTCAAAACATCTATCATAATTATCCTTATTGACAGAAGAACAAACAGCTGAAGCGGTCAAAACACCAGCATCATCAGTTCAGCTGATGGTTTCCTCACCTCTCCTCGGAGGTGACGGAGCCCGAGAATAAAGAATAAGAGGATGAAGTTGTGACGTTTTAGCACTTTGTGTGTTATAAGGCAACGCGAACAAGACTGAACAATTCTCGAATCTTGACCCTTGAAGTTTCCCCGAGTAACAATAGCGCTTCTGAACAGTTCCCAGAGTTTATCTGAACATCTGTGCTATTCATAGCGCCCGTGTAGTTGTTTTATAAATGTGTGTGGAAGTATTAACTCAGATTAAACATTCAATTATGCGGTAGATGTGCCTACAGGAAAAAATAAATATTTTGGAATAAGCATTAAGGAAGGAGATTATAACAACCGCACCGAAGCCAAAGATGGAAAGGCGTAAGCCGAAAGATCCTATGTTCTGCATCATGTGAGAATTTATATCTTCCATTTTACCCCCTGCTTAAAGAGTGACTGACACACTTCATCCCAGTTTACACCAGATATGATTTATTATAACCTCAGTGAATCTCCTCGACAAATATGAACCGCAGTAGGAATCAGAAACAGCTTAGCTGGTGTGATGTACCGATTTCAGCCTCAGTCACTTCCTAGATATTCATTCTGCGGTTACGTCTGACTTATATATAGAGAGAGCGATTGAGTCTCAGCAGAAATTTGTTTCAAAGCATCGCGAAACATTAAAGAAATAACATAGATAACAGATAATAGCCGGATTATTAATGGTCAGAAAAGACCAGTCGATGCTGCACGGGACTGAGATTTTTTTTTTCCGGAAAACAGACGAAAAAATCGTTTTGACCTTAGTCATCAAGTTTCAAATAAATGCGCTTTAATTTGTCATTTTCCATATGCCACGGTTCACCGTCTTCCGCTACGGAGAAATCATTTAAAATTCCTCACTTTTTGGCTTGTTCTCGGGAGCAATTACTTCGCTATAATGAACGAGTCGGCGACGGAGCAGAGAGCTGCTCACCCCGGCAAGAGAAAAGCTCCAGCGCTTTCTCGGTCACATAACTGTAAAACGGAGCTGGATGCAGTTGTTGATTCAACGGAATAAAAGGGAATGACGTTCAGCACAGGGTGGGTGAAGCTCAGACACAATACGGCAAGTTGTGGAAATATAATTATTTATCTGTCGGTTGGTTGAAAATCAGTCTCTGCGTTCAGGAGCAGTTTTTTTAGTTTGCAATTTTGTAAAAAACAAAAAAAAATGAAAAAGGTTTGCACGTCCTCCTGAATTCTGCTAACGTCGAAATCGTGCTGAGCAATAAAAAATGTGCTTCGTGTAAAGGGTGAAAAAATATGTTTGATTTTTGCACAGTTTTTCAGATCGTGATTCCTCATTATGGCCATTTTGTCATTTTTTTTTAGCAGATATATATGGGGATGGAATTCTGAGAAAGGGTTTGAAAATGACGTGTGAGATTAGCCTTGTCACAAAGCTGCCTGTCAATGACGGCAAATGACAGGAAAATGCAAAACTATTTCTAAAGTAAAATGGAAATGGCCGCCAGCGAGTGATACAGGACTGACTGTTTTCCGATAATTCTGATAATTTTCGTTCAATAAATAGTTTAAATACAGTTTTGCCGTACACACAGCTCAGGACAAATAATTCAAGTTCTGCGAAAGTTTAAAATGACGTCACCGGTAACATTGTTAGTTGCTATGAGTCCACAGACTCCGTAAGTTATTTTGTGAGTGTGACACCACTGTGCCTTACAGATCCATCATTATTTTCACAAGGTTATAAAAATGTACCTAGTCGTTTTAATTTAACATTATTGGGAATAATCTCTTTGTGATCACATTCATCTTCTCCGCGGTCTTACTTCCCATTCATGCTTTAATAAATATGTGAGTGAAGTCATTAAAAGTTCTTCTCCACCGTGTGAACTTGCTGAAAGACATTTGTCAGGAGAACACGACCTTGGCGATTTGTGTAAAATGTTGCGGCAATTAATGCTCCGATGTTCTCGGAGTCGCGTCTTGTTTACGTGTATTAATTTAACCTCGAGTGCCAACTCATTTCAACTCGGTGCCACGGCACCGATTCTTTAAACCCAACGCGACTGAGAAGTGACAGACAAAAACCTGCCATGCAGATTCCAAGCATCTTGAGCTGCTGTCAAGAGGAAAAGAAAAAAAAAAACCTTGCCTTTTCTTCACTTTCCATTCTGTCCTCTTTCCATGCCGGCATACCATGTTCTTGATATGCTAAATTAAACATTTTAACCTGAGCCACCCCTCTCTTTGTTAAAAGCTACTTTGAAATGGTTTTCACTTACAGATCCAGAAATGAGCTCAAGTCCCCTCACCATGACACACTGTTTTTTTAAAACCGGAAAAGTTGTGGTCAAACATCTGTCTAATTTCCATTATAATAACCTGACAGTTGGACACCTGCTGTCAGAGGGTTATAAAGTCTGTCTCAATAATTCATCGTATAATTCTATCACAAGGTTTTCATAGGCAGAGTTGGTTCAGCCTTTCAGGTTTTATGGTTAAACAAGGGCAGCATGAATGCAGATGTTGCTCGGTATCCCCACCTAATTCGGGGTCAGCCAGGGAGTACTCAGGCTGGAGGACCACCAGAACCTCAGTAGGCTGCAGGGACAGATACCAACAAGTGATCTGGGTACTGGTGTTCATGGAATATAGCCAACAAAGAGGGGTTGCAGTCCATGCAAAGCTGGAATTCCCGTCCTCGGAGGTAGTAGGGTTAGGATGGCCCATTTCATGGCCGACCACTCTTTTTCTGGTGCTCGTAGCGTTTTGCATTGTCAGTACTTGGGAGACGATCAGCACATTTCCATCACTGGTTCTTGAAATCATTCCAGCAATGTTTTGTGTCATTGACAATTGAAGAAAGACCGTGCAGGCCTCTGGTTTGTGGTGCTCCAATTGACATAATGCCAAAGCAACTCAGAAGTCACTTTGATCCGTGGCACGGACTGCAGGAAACTGTAGGTGCAAACTAGCAGCGGTTATTATCAGTTGGTACTTGTCTAGGGCAGAAAATTCAAAATGGCTGGTGGGATATTTGTGTATGCATCCACGAATGCCATTCTGTCATACTGCAACATCCCCCAGGTGACAGGTGAACCACAGACTACCGACAGCTTGAGTCTAGTAATGCTCAAGGCTCCCTCTCTTGGACCGTTACTGGAGCGTAGTAGCTGTTGGCATCCAACCGGATCTCCTTTAAGACAAATCAAGGGAAGGAGCAGTTTGACTGGAAGGTGGCCGTAGTTGCCGTTTCTCTTTCGGGAGGTGGTGGATGCAGATAAGCTGGCCGGACTTATGTCTTTATCAAAGACACTTCACTTCTGCTTGAAAGAAATATTCGTCGTTCCGGGGGATGAAAAAACAAACAAAGAAGTACATTTGCTGATGACTGATTGTTAAGGTTGTATATTGATTCAGTAGCGATGAGAAAATGTTAAAAGGAAGAAAAAGTGTGTGTGTGTGTGTGTGTGTGTGTGCGTGTGTCTTTTGTTCATTTTTAAATGAGAAACTGAACGTCAGAGACTTACCAACAAAGATTTTTCCCGATGCCCTTGGCCATCGCAGAGGGGATCACACGACTAAGTAGTTGGCAGCCACACTGAAGGACTTACTGTTAAACTTTGCATCAATATACGCTATTTTAAAGATTCCTTTTGAACCCGAGAGAACATCAAAGTCTGTGGGACGGGTGCAATTACAGCTCTCTCGCTCCTGAATCATTAAGAAGTCCATCCATTTGCATTCCAAAATGATCTGTTAGGGAGATTTATTTCACGGCAAGGTTTCAAATTTGAACTTGATTAATACAGTAGCTTTGGTGCAAAGCATTTTGGAGTCATTACCCAAATAAAAGTGTATAGAAACGTATTAATTGGGGACAAGATGGAGGGCCGATTACCGCAAACAAAATTCAATCTCAGCCTGTGTTTTGACAGCAGTGAGTACATCACGGGGACAAATGATTCGATCGGCTCATCGTGCGGCTTTTATATATTAACATGCGCTGTACTTCAATTGAGCCTAAACAGTCTAAGTGAAACTTTTGTTTTTGCACTGACCACCCTTCAGAAAATATTGATCTCAAGTGTTACGGCCTTGGTCACAAGGCCTTTAGTACCCTGTGTGTGTGTGTGTGTGTGTGTGTGTTTCTGTTTTTCTCTTTCCTAGGAAGAGGTGGCACTATAGAGTCAAATTGGAAGCAGAATGCTATTGGCCAGCCTATTGTAATGAAGGCCTAATAATAATAATAATAATAATAATAATAATAATAGTTGACCTTTGTTCTTGGTCAGTACAGCCCAGTGACTCTGGATCAGGGAGAGAGAGAATTGTGTGTTGTTGTTGTATTTATTAGCAATAACTTTTGAACTTTAAATCATGTGTGTTCTTGTACTCAACTGTCACCAGCGTAAGTGGTGCTGAATCTTTGTAAATGACGTAAACGCGTTGTTCTTGTTCATACCGTAAAAACTGTAAATGTGAAGGACCCGCCTGGAAATTTTTCTCCTACTGTGGTTAGAGGTGGGACCAGGGCAGAAGAGCGTGCTTTTGGTTGTCTGTGTTTCGTAAGGTTCTTAAGCCGACCCAACAAGGGTAGGGATTTTTGGCTGGTTTCTTGTGTTTGCTCAGTCCTGGAGAAAAGGCTTGTGGTTATTGGGCTGCACTAATAAAAGAAGAAAAACGTTTAACCAGGGACTGGTTTCTTTCTGCCTGGGTCAGTTCTCCCCTCCTCCCCTGTGTTGCACCCCATCCCTGGAAAGGTAACAAAGTGCATTACTACGTTCATACCGCTGGGGTTACACAGGTCAGGTACCTTTCTCAGCAAACCGTCGCTCCTTCTACAAGTGCACAAAGGAGGATCGGATCCCTAGAGCTTTTTATTTGTGAAAGAAACTGCTTTACCTGGTCAAATAATCGCCGTATCCCTATGAATATAATTCTGCTGTCAGCTGATGCTGGAATTGCTGTTCGTGGTAAAAGTACCTACTGTACAAATATTGTTCAATCGAATGATATTTCGGACTTTGGGCGTATTACAGACACTTTTGGGACTCCCGAGAGGTGAGCTGCTCCCTAAGCGCTGATGCTTTATGTCCCTCACATTTGAAAAACGGAATAGATTCAGCTTGTGCAGCTTAGGTGCCGCTGGGGCTACAGATGGGTGGATGGGTTTTGGGGGATGTATGTGGCAACGCAAGTTATGACGGAGGTGTTGCAACATCTGCTCATGAAAAATGCAGCTCCTTCACAATTGTGTAAGGACGTCTCCTGAAACGGATCTCGGAGGCTGTATAAAATAAGCAGCAAAATATGACCCTAGAGGCAATGCCCTTAGTTATATTTATAAGTGCAGCGAGACAGCAAGCAGGTATAAATTTCTCTTAAATCACCAAAAGGTGATGAAGATAAAATGCTTCGTAACCAAATGTCAGTTTAGTTTGCTATGATCCTAATTTCATAAGTGATAATTATTTTGACTTATTTGAATAAATCATTTACATATTGGATCTGCATGAAAAAGTGCCTTACGTATAGGTAACCTGCCAAATAATTATAAAAGCAAAAAATGGCCCAAAAATGTGTTTTGATGACGATAAAGGGTAATTTCCCCGTTGGAGAAATAGAATTAAAGGAACTATTAATCTAGCAGGCAGACGTTGTTAACTTGTGTACATTTGTCTGGATTTGCGCCGGTCGACTCGTGCCGCGCTCGCTGACCTGGCCGAATTTTTCTGCGTCTAGGAAAGCTGAGCTGGCTTTGCGGAGGAAGGACTTCTGGCTGCACTGAGTCACTAAGCCTCTTTGCTCACCTGCAGGACCCAACAAAGGCGTTCATTCATCATCCAGAGCTCCGTGGCAGCCTGTAGCGGGGAGCTGCCGCCGAGCACCGTGAGCAGCTCAACGGCTCTCACAAAAATCCCAGGTCAGCTCAAACCCCCTACTTTATTTTTAATATCTCACTTATATAAAGAAAAAGCACCTGGGGAATAAGCTTCAATAGCACTGTATGCCATTGGCCTGGTTTTGAATTTGGCATAATATGCTTGTGAATTAAGTGAAACTCAAGTTACTTATAATCTTTTCTCAGGTTCTATGTAACTTCATCTCTTCAACATGATGAAAGTCATATGCAATTTTACAGATAGAGACATCCATCTGTCTGTTATCCTAAACCGCTTTATCCTGGTCACCGGCCCTGTGATCCAGAGCCTGTCCTGGAATCGATGGGCACCAGGCTATGCAGCTACACCACAGATGGGATTCCAGGACCATCACATGGTGGCCACACACACAGCCACACACTACAGGCAATTTAGAGTGAACAGTTAAAGCAAAAGACGTCTTTGGACTGCGGGGACTGGAGCAAAACAAAAAAAAAAAAAAACGACATAGCAGAACGTGCAAACTCCACACTGACTGAGCTCGATTTGGACCCACACCCAAACAGCCCAGCCACTGTGAGACGGTAGCGCTACTCCAAGCTAAACATTTGGTACAATATAAATACTAACCGCCCTGTGTTCTTAAACAGTGTTTAGCTCACCTGGTTAGTAAACAGTGCTTGAAGTGGAAAAACCAAAGCCCTGGTGCTCCCTTAATGGGATCAGTATCAGTCAGCAGCAGCAAACTACACCTATTCCTCCTTTATTTTACTTTCCTATATTCCAGAAAGCCAGACTTAAACTAGGAAAATGCAAATGGAGAGAGTACTGCTGATTATTTTTAAAGCGAAACACTATAATCTATTTCACCCCTGAAAAAACTGTGCCACGCAAAAATGCAGACGCAGCAAATTATTTGGCACACGTGCAGTTTTTTGCATATCTCACATAAATAACTCAAACGGTTTGAAAACCTGCAACACTGTGACGTCTTTTGTGCCATAACGCAGCTTCTCTTAACAACCCAGCACGACAGTGACCCAACCCAGTCAGTGTCCCAAAATGTGACTAAAAGGCGGTAAAATCCCTGTATAACTAACAAGCCACCATCACTCCGTTTCCATCTCCCCTCCTCTTCTCCTTGTACAGCCGGGAACATTTAGCAGTGACGTTTGTACACAAAGCCGCAGCAGATCCCCATCCCTTCGCCCTCGGCAGGCTGTTCACCATTTCTCCACTCACGGTTTGGACCTTACGACGGGTTTGAAAGGTGTGATATAGAGTGCAGGATGAGCACCGGCACAGTTAGATTTCATTGCAGACCAGTCACCCCAGGTACCCAGCAGGAGCAATATGATGCATTTTTTGCACGTCCCAGACCAAGCGGTGAAGATGTCTTGAATTTTAGTTGTCTTAGTGGCTCTATTCTACCCCCTGCAGGTGTTAGTGAGCAGAGTTGGAAGAGGTTTGTGTCTGAAAATTGTAATGAATTGTAGCTAATTGTGGTTAAATCCTTTGGCGGTGGGAAACCACCACTTCCCTGATGTCTTACTTATTGTACATAT
Organism: Arapaima gigas; assembly: GCA_900497675.1. Taxonomy (NCBI): domain Eukaryota; kingdom Metazoa; phylum Chordata; class Actinopteri; order Osteoglossiformes; family Osteoglossidae; genus Arapaima; species Arapaima gigas. The sequence goes on along the minus strand of UFQX01000462.1, from coordinate 48,469 downwards.
GTAAGTAAATAGATTAGATAGACAGATAGGTAGAAAGATGGATGAACGGAAGGAACAACCATGCTGCGCTGTTTACTGTAACAGCTAAAGCTCGTGTAAAGTTGCGGACATAAGAAAGCGTAATAAAATAGTTCAAATATGACTGGGTATATTTTCCAGTACTGCTGCAGGGACAACGGCTGCTCTGTTCACTGTTTGACAGGTAACATCATCTTTTATCGAGAGATGTTATAATTTACTGTATTCAACACTTTTACAGTATATGAATTATTGTACTTGTGTTGTTAGACCACAAACATTTTGAGTGAAGCGTCTGTTTTAGTTTTAAATCACACAGCCCTGTATTTATATGGTTCACTGAGGCACAGTATTGAAAAGGGAAGGTGGGAGGATAATTAAATCTGTAGACTTCAAAGCTTCCGGGACTATATTGGGTTCTAGACTAGGAACAGACATTTTATATTTAACCTGTGATTTTTTTCTTAACTGCTGCTGTGCCGCTGGAAAAAATTGAAATGAAAGTGTTTATTCATCTTTGTGGTAACAATTTTTTTTTTTTTTTAAATAACCTGCTATACTTTTTTTGTTTCCCCTTTCAGGCTACAAAGTCTAATTGGTTCATAAAGAAGAATAATACAGCTGTTTCTGAGGCGGTCACATGTTTTTGATGAAGAAGCAGTCTAAACATATTAATAATTCAGCAGAGTAAAGTCATTTATTATATCTGATGAAACACCACTGGGTAATAATAAACTATATTGTCAAAGGAACAATAGGATGGATTTGCAAATATCCTGTGGATTTCAAATAGCAAGAATGCTCTCTCTCATTTCTCTGAATAATTACAAATTTGTTAAAATGTTTAACAAATAACAAAGTTGATACAGATAATCGGGGAAGAATCGGCCACCTTTTTTCCAGCTGGAAAATAACCTGCAAACCATTATAGAATAAGCAGGAACAAATTTAATTTATCTAATTTTATCCACTAAAGCTGCTGTTGCCATTACACACACACACACACACACACGAGAGAGACTGACTGTTGAGACCAAACACGAGATCATCTCACAGGTCTGTGACATGAGCATTTAAACCTGATGATAGAATTTTGCTGTTGGAGTTTATAAAACATGGACATAATGATTGTACTGCGTTGCTGAGGCGTTTAGCATCATCACAGCCACTGCAACGTGGGAGAGAAGGTCTCCTCAGACACGTCACACCTGCAGAAATCAAACACCAAATCCGAGGATTCAGGTGAATAAGAAACTTTAAATACAGAATCTAATTTTTTTTTCCCCTTCCGTCTGCGAGCCCTGTGGAATAGCTACATCTCTTGGGGTTTTTCACCATCCTTATCTCATTTAAATTCAGGTGTCTGTAGTCCTTAAGGCAGCATTTAGAACTGGTTAACTTGATCTGGGCTTTTCATCCTTCTTTCTCCTAAAGGCATCCAGTAGCTCCATAAGCACCTCAAAATTAATGGCACTTGAACCACGTCTTGCTTATTTATTTCTTTGTTCGTTTGTTTGTCTGTCTGTTGTATGTTTTTGTTTGTTTGCTTGTTTATTTTTCAGTACTTCAAACAAAGTACTTCTTAAAGATACACATATGACTGACAAACTGTCTCGCATTTGATTTCTTAACCCTGGCACCCTGTAGGGGTCCTATGTGACCCGTTTCGGTGATGGGTGAAAACACTGTAAATGCCATTTTTTCCGTCTGAGATTTGATGACTTTTCTTAAAGTTGCTCAACTGTAACCCCTGCTCAACTATTGAATTCCTTCATTGTTGTGCACTGTTCCTGTGTTCTGTTTATAAAAGTATGACAGCGTGGTTTTCCTTTCAAGAAGCCTTCCCATTATTTTCAATGAAGATCATCTGCAGGAAAAGCCAGAGGTATCAAAAGAGGAACACAGTGTGGAGCGAAAATGATTTCAGCTTCTCAGATAAGCAAGAAGGCACTGCCAAGGAAGAAGACACAAGTGAGACATTCATGTCCAAAACTGGTGCCATTATTTGGTCCTCATCAGCATTGAAGAAATCAAGCAGGGAGGCTGTAGAAAACATGATACAGATGACTCCAGGACCCACCCGAGTGGCTGTTTTTCATGCCTCTGATATTTTGTCAACTATCATTTTTTACTTTTTCTAACGATCCACCGGCTATTGAAAAAAGACGATAAACATCACAAACACGGAGGACCAGTGGCCCTTCTAAATTCAAAGTTTGCCTTCACCCCCACAGCCACCCTTGTGCCGTGTTGTACATTCCAAAGAAGAGCAAGAACATCATCCTGGGGAGTACAGCCTGCAAGGACGATGAGGTCAGTTCGAGGGAAAAAAGAAGCAGCCATGATCCTGGGCTACAACACCAACAAAGGAGGGGTAGACCATTTGGATGAGGCTACAGGGACATGCAGCTGGAGGAGGAAGACTCCTCACTGGCCCCTCATTACAGTTTACAACATTGTTTGTAAAGGTTAATTTGCATCTTTGTATTTATTTACACCTGTTTTAGTACTTTTAAGCCTGCCAGAGGGTCTAGGGCACAACAAGTAGTGTAGTGGTTAGAGGTCCTGCCACTGGACTCAAATTGATTCCCATCTCCTGTGTCTTTAGTCAAGGTACTTATCCCAAATTACTCCAGTATTAACTGTTAGTATTAACCATTATCCAGTTGTACAAATGGGAAAAACATTGTAAGTAGCTTAACATTGTTAGCTACTACGAAGAGTTCATGCCAGGCCAATCCCAGTCTGGCAACTGCATCCCAAAGCCTCTCTGTGGCAACATAAGCGACAGGTGGAGCAAATAAACTAATGAAGGACGACATGGACGTCCAGAAGGAGAAGGAGAAAGGCAGTGCTGTGGCTTGTTGGGTTCGGTGTGCATCTGTAGTGTTGCTGACTCTTGTTTTGCTGCTACACCTGTGTTTGTTATCATTTATTTTTGACTAAAGATGAAAAAGAGCAGCGAACTCTTCCACGCGTGTTCCCTGCCTGGTTACTCTGGACCTGGCATGTCCCTGTCAGCAGCGGTCGCTTTGGCGAAAGGCGTCAGCTAACATCATAAATGTCAACACGCTGTGCGTGTTTTTCATTTTGCCTTTATTTAGTGATTTGCCAGATCCACAGCAAACCATCTTCATGCAGCAACTGAGCATGTTTTTCCTGTAAGGGCTCACTTTCCTTAGGCGTCCAACGTGCAGAGTGCATCAAAATAAATTTCTTCTTTAGTGCTTTCTGTAGATCCTTTACAAAAACTCAAATGCCCCCCGTAATCAGACTCCTGTGACCCTCCAGTTTTTGACTATGTCTTCAGTCGATAGAGTCTGCAAAATTGCTTTTATAGCTCTATCTTACATTTGTACTGTTGCATTAACTTCAGCATTTTGGAGAAGAGCATTGGCACAAAGCCCTCTACAGCAATTAAATGCTTCTCCACTTAACAAAGTCTTGTTCGCTCATTACAGCTCATTTGTGAGGCATCGGAGCAGATGAAAGCAGAAGCGGCTTTAGAGCTCAGAAATGAAAGGCGTCGGCTGGAACGACAGTACAGACACGACGGTCAGCTGGCGGAGGTGAAAGTGGGTTGGCGTGAGGGTGTGACCGTCTGCTGCTCTCCACGATTGTTCTCATCTAATACATTCACTCCTTCCACATGGCGTCCTTTCTCATACCGTCGGGCCTTTAAATAATAAAAATAATAATAATAATAAGACTAATGCAAATGCCAATAATGCTACTACTAATAATAACAGTAATGATAATATTACGGCTCTAATGTGATAGGTTTTTATATATATATATATATATATATATATATATATATATATATATATGTATATATATATAAAAATGGCCTTTGTTTACCAATGAATGCAAAGTCTAAATGTAGGCAGGGTTAGGGTTAGGGTTAGGGTTAGGGTTAGGGTTAGGTAGGCTTAAAGCAACCTCGTAAATAATCTGTTTAAAGTGTACAGGTTATTGTCCAGCTTTCAGAAGATGTATTCTTTAAACTCAAATTGCAGCTCAATTCTTGTACTACTTGGCCTTTGAATAATAATAGTACTAACAGTACTAATTCTGAAACTAGTAACAATCCTACTACTGCTACTACTACTGCTACTACTACTGCTAATAATAATAATAATAATAATAATAATAATAATAATGATAATTTCTTTCATAAACTAAACTAATTTCCATGGTGGAAAGGGGTCCCAGTGATGGAGCTGACGGTTCCCCACTAAGCGCTCTGTCACCGCGTGAGTGGCTGCGTTCAACTAGATCTTGATGAAGAGTTGTAATCAACTTAGTCATTTATTTTTCTTTTTTCAGCCACCCGCTGAAAAAGACATTTTTCTTCTTGTAAATATGTGGAAATAATCACTGCTGCTTTTCACCCTGGCAGGGCTGTGAATTTTCTTTCTTCCAGCTCGACTGCTCAAAGTTAACCGGAGAACATTCTGCGAAATGCGTAAAATTCAATAAAGTGTCTTTTTGTATTATGTGAAATAAGCTATTTTTTGCCCCTTTAGAGTAATCTTTTAAGGGCGAAATATGTCTTGCACCCCGACCGGTTCCTATATACATAGATGTATCGCAAACTGCTGTTGTGTCCAACATCGGACTGCAGTTCAGAGTAGTTGTGTGAGAGTGTTGATGTCCAAACTGCAGCGGACTGGCCACCCATCCAGGGTGTAGTTACACAGTCCAGTGCCCAGAGATTTGGTGATACACTCGGGAGAGAGGCTTCAGGGTACGGCAGTTAACAGTAATGGATGGATGGATGGGTGTTTTTTTGGAATGTGACTTATGAGATCCTACTGCCAACGTTTTGCAGAGTTTCCACGTAAGGAGTCCCCTTAGTGGCACAGTGCCCTTAGACACGCATGTTCTAACACGCAGGTTATCGTGCCATTAGGGAATCAATCTCTTGCTTAGTATTTAACAGGCTAAATCAGTTTCCTAACTGGAATGTATATTCTGAAAAGGCAAAATAAGACAAGATGAGGCAAGCTAAGACGTAGACACGAAGGTACAGGAGGTAATGGATTAAGTAATAAGCTACAGAAGGACATGTCAGAGGGTTATGAGATGCATTTGGGCTCCTATATCTCTGGGGCCGCAATAATCTTTATATGTCTCTTCTATCCTGGGGAATTTATTAGCAAGGAACAAGTCTACTATATATACACACAGACGCATACATATATAAAATGTACCATATTTGTTTCGATAAAAGTTTCTGTTTCGTTTTACTTTCCTCAAAATAATTTTTTTTTTGCCAATATTTATTTATATGCTACAAGAGGCCACAGATAATTAAACATCAGTCACTGCACCTGAATCCCCCGCCTCTTAGAGTCCTATTTTCATCAAGGGTTCAGAATTTATGGCTCATGCATCTTCAAGGTCTGTGAACAGTAATGTACTTTTCTCCAAGGACATATATGAACGGACCATTTATTCATGTTAACTATTTAATGTAATCTGGGCTGCCATCTTGTTAAACCGTATGTTTTATTCAACACAGCGAAGACTTAAAGCAATTAAGCATATATTAAAACGCATAAAAAGGATCCTTAAATACGTCTCTCGGCCGAGCCGTGCTAGTCAGTCACGTGCTGCTTTTTTGCCACGAATTAGGCGACTAACAACTAAAACTTAACAGTTAATTTAAGAAAAAAATAATAATTTAAACAATAATTTAATTGAAGAATGACTACTTACGGTTACAGTTAAACATGCAAAGTATTTCTGGGGGTCAGGTGTTATTCTTACTGCTGTTGCGGTGATTCTGGAAAGAAAGGGAAAAAAAAAAACAGAGCATATTAGCAACAATTTGAGAAGCCGCTGCTTCTGTTTTTATACTCCTCCCGACCAAACTTGTAATTCCCTCTAAAGCCACAGGCATTATGGTTCAGCGGCTGCCCGCCCCCCACCCCGGACGTGTCGTTGTTAGTAGATGTTACAGCTGAACAATTTGCTCTGACCTTTTCGCTTCTTTTCCACAGAGGATGCAGCCCTTGCATGAGAAATATGGACCTTTTTAGTCGGCTTGTGCACTTTAATAGATGCTACAGATCAAGACCTTTCCAGCTCACTTTGTAACTCGATGGCCACCTGAAGGAAATCCAGCACCTAAGACTGCCCTGTTTCACACGCTGCTGTGGGGGGGGCTTTTCCCCGCCGGCTCCCACGCGCTGATTTAGAGGGGTAAGACACCAGTGCACTTCTCGACGGCCACCACGTCTCTGAGAAGAGTTCTCAAAGACCTGCTATTTTTGAATTTTGTTAGTTGTATTTATAATCTTTTCAAGACATTTGATGCTGGGTTGGAATATTTCATCTCGGTATCTAGAAAGCTTAGTCTCCGATTGTTTATTCTTTATACACGGCTTTCTTTTTAAAGCCACAGACTTGTTCTTGCAGCAGTGAAGTAAATCAAATGAAAAAAGAAATGAATGAGTGAAGTGAGTGAATGAAAGTCATCACGTTCCATTTGTCCATTCAGCCATCTATTATTAACTGCTGAATCCTGGTCAGAGCTTTGGTGGTCCTGGATGGGACACCAGTCCATCACAAAACTCCAAAATGTCCGACACACCAAAGTGGGAAGGTATTTCCTTTGGGCCACCATATTTCTCTACAAGATTCTTCCGTCTTCTGTCTGCTCCTCCAAAACTTACATAGTTCTGTAGGACAGTAAAATAAATACGTGCTTCTGCATTCAGTGCGTGAGGTGCATATTCTTTTCCAAACATAAGAACGCAAGAAATTTGGTGGCGAAAATGGTGAAGCAGGAATAAATGCAGTGAACTTGGTAAAAAAAAAAAAAAACACTTCAGCATTACTCATTCAGTAAATAAGTAAAGCTGTTTGTACTTTAAGGCTTTTTACAGAACATTTCACAACAGAGTTCCAGGGGAGTCTCCTTCAACCCCTAGCTCAGTAACCACCTCTTCATTACCTGTAGTCTCTGAGGAAAAGAAAAGGTGGGGTTAACCTTGAATGGGAGGAATAGAGACGGTAATCTTTTCTCAGAAAGCCACCCAGGCTTATATCATTCCTGGAGTAAAAGTACCACGGGCCACACGCCCAGACCTCTCATTCGGAGGTAATAAGAACATTCTCTGTTTCTAAAACCTGAACCTTTGGATGGCCACCAGGAAGCATGCGTCACGGTAGCAAGGCCTTTCCCTGCTAGACTGTAATTTTACAATCTGAAACAAGATGAATGCAGCATGCAGCAGGCGCTCACTCTGCTGAAATGGTGGCCAGAAGGTTATTGGCTCATGCATGAATGGGTGGAATGGATGGATGGAAAACCAGCTTTTTTGAAAGGTTTGTATCGTCCGTCAAGTGCCAACCTGTCAGCGATAATCTGAAATTACCGGATTTTAGGGATTTTACGAGCTGTGTACAAAAATAGAACATAAGTTTTACATTATTTTTAAAAAATTTATTACAGCGTTGTCTAATGCTTTAACATGAATAAATGGAGGGATTAAGCTGTCTTCTTCTACTCCTTCTTCTACTCCTTTTTCTTCTTTTCCTTCTTTCATTCCTTCTTTCTCTATTATTATTATTATTATTATTATTATTATTATTATGCTCAATTACAGCCTTTATATACATGTCATTGCGCCCATCTGCACTTATTTTTCCGTCTGTCATTTGCTATATAATGTTTGTGTAATAATGTTTTATTCCAGCACAATAGCAGCAAAGGGGGAAATGGTATAACTGTGCTTTGTTGATGCTTTTGTTGTTTTTGTTGTTGCTCACAAACTGCATCCCATTGCTTCCTTGCTGTCTGGATCTGTTCTTGTGCATCTGCCCACTCCATTTCAGTGTCTCGCATTTGATTCCTCGCCTTTGTGTCACGGGCTTTTAAAGCGCCGGGAAGCCGGAGAAAGAGGCGTAATTGGAGCGCGAGCTGTGACAGGAGAGGTGCGCAGACCGAGCCGCTCAAAGCTGATCCGAATGAAGTCACGTTCTTGCTTTGCATTTATAAATTTCGCCTCCCACCTTTATACAAATAAAAACGTGGAGGTAAATCCCGGCACCTGTGTGCGCCGAACTCAAGCATCACGTCAAGCATCATATGTGGTTGTCAACATTTTTTTTATCATAGTCTTCAAATAATTAATCAGTGCAATTCTATATTTCTCATTTATTTTTGCTGTATTGTCGCAAAAGGACATGGGTTTACTTCATTTGAAACATGTTTACTGACCTTTTTCCTTTATTAGTGACATCAAGAAGGACTTCAGTTTGAAAATGGCCTTGCGTATGTACCGTTGGTCCCCAAATTATGAAATGAATTGGTTTGTTGCTTGACAAGTGTGTCTATTTGGACAAACTGACTGCCAGGAATTTGTGTGTGTGTGTGTGTGTGTGTGTGTGTGTGTGTCTTCTAAATGAATAAAAAAGAAAACCCAGTAAAGAGCCGGAACGTCCCTCATTCACCCGACACTTGACACAAAATACCCAACACAAACCTAAACGTGGGAAATAAATTATGTCTTAAAATAAGAATATAAGCAGTGTCAGTTTTATGTTATTTGCCCTGAATAAGAATCAGACTGAATTCTGCCCACCTTCTGCTTTATACCTTCTACACTTTCCCGACCAACGTGATGCAGCGATTACTGTTGGAAATAACAGCAGACAAACATTTTGCGTGCAAACTGAATTGGTGTGTTAGTTATCTTTCCATTAAAAAGAAAGACAAAAAACTTCCCGATAGGCATGTTTTGGTGAGAAGTTTGCTGTTGTTGTTGTTTGTAAGTCGGGGACTAACTGCATACAGTGAATAACACTTTTATATTGAGCGTTATTAGTTTTAGTTCATTTTGCCATTTTTGTTGTTTAGCTTTAATAAATAGATAAAGAACTAATATTAGAACCGTAACACGACATCGTGTCCTCACGTCCGGGGTGATCCCGGGTACAGCAGATCACCACAATCCATGCGTATATACACACGCACATATTTATATATACACAGATTTATAATTCTTTGTAAATTATACATTTGTGTGTGTTTGTGTGTGTGTGTGTGTGTGTGTGTGTGTGTGTGTGTGTGTGTGTAACCATACATAAATCTGATACATTGCCCGAGTGCCCAACGTTTACTAAGAATTAGTTTGAATAAATGTTGAGCTAAAGAAAATGCCAAGAAAAAGACCTTTTTTAAAAAAAATTTCTTTCAATTTTATTTAATTTAAAATCGAGCTTTTAAATGTATTGTCCCCGATCCAAAGCACCGGCAGATCGCAAAGATGAAAGGAGGAACCCAAAGGAAAAAAGAAGCATCCTTTGCTTCTCTTAATGCAGTCAGCCGAGTGGTCATTACTCCTCTAAGGAGCTTTTAAGATGATGGGGTTCATTTCTGGGACATCGTAGCGCTTTGCAAAAGCTACTTATCAGTGAAAACCGGTTTAACACATTGGTACTTTGAACAATTTAATTATACGAGTACATACCCTTGCTGAGCAACAGCGATGATATTACTGTCAAAAACTTTTTTGGAGCCCATTATCTTTCAATCGATATGTTTAAAGTGAACGATTAGCTTTGAGATAAATGCTGCAAAGATGTTTTACAATTCAATTTGCGGGCACTGTTATCTGGAACCACTTGCGACGCCTTTCCGTCCCACTACAATAGTGCGTTATAATAATAAGAAGACGCGACATCGACGGTGCCCTCGCTAATCGTACGAGAGCCGTCGCGTTCCGTGAGATGAAACGTTTTATAACCGCTTGTATAGGAACAAAATGTGAGTGAAGATAATGAACACAATTCAGTTTCGTAGATTATTAGCTGTCTAGCGTTAAGAAAAGATCTTTTTTTGAGTTTGGCAGCTACGCTAAAGTCTGAAAAACCATCTTTAGACGGATACGGTAAATAACAAGAGAGCGCAGTACGCGGATGCTGTCCAAAGCTCATTATGCCTTTTGGTGCGATAACAATAAATGAAATAATAGAACTTTCAGTTAACTCTGTACTTTTATTACAAGCAATGAATAGTTCTGCCAAGCTGAATGTTATGGTGGAGCAATTCAGGTTCAATCCCTCGTTCAGCTGCATTACGGTGTTTCTGTCGTGATTTAAGCCTGCAGCCTCCCAAGAACAATTCCATCTGTTCAACTGCACTTCCACACAATACCACAGAATAGGAGGAATACTGGCTAGAGGGGCACAAGGTCCACATGGCATAAATCACCCTGACCTGGCTGATGTTTGGAAGAAACATAGATATCGAACATTTTAGAATTCAGTCCATCTCTCAGCTGGCCACAGTAAGGATTTTTACTTGAGCATCTTAAGAGGGCAGTTGTAAAATCCACACACTGGGAGATGAGAAAAGAGAAATGGGTAAGAAGATTGTTCAGATTTTTATGTGAAACATTCAGGTATCCTGGTTGGTTATTTCAGACTTTTTGGAGAAGCAATCTCTGTCTAAATTCTTGTCAGTCTTGAGATAGTAACACTATGAATAAGGGAGTCATTTTATGATCGTGGTCTAGCAAGGATGTAGGAGACCTTTGCATCTGAGATAATAATAAACTAGATTTTAGCTTTAATAGAAATGATAGAACTTTTTGCTACTTTTCTATTGCAATTAGAAGAGATTTTGCAATGGTTGGACCTCAGATTTAGGAGGAGCAATGTGGATTTCATCCTATTTGGACGACAGCGGACCATCTCTTCTCCCAGGTATTGGTGTTCGATGGATCGTGAGAGTATGTCACCCTGTCTACACATGTTTTGTGAACTTGGAAAAGGAATATGACCATAGGCCTTAGCATGTGCTTGAGGAGGTGGCTGTGGGACCACCGATCTGTGCTGTCCGTTCTCTGGGTGAGTGCAGCTTGAGTTGTGTCCGTGCTCATTCAATGTTGGACGCCGGCAAGGCTATGTCTTGTCTCCACTCGTTTGTGAATTTCATGGACAGGACATCAAGGCGCAGATCAGGTTTGGAGAGTGTCTTTGAAGACAATGTCCTTTTGGCCTCTTCTGACCATGACCTTCAACAAGCACTAGAATGGTTTGCTGCTGAGTGTGAAGCTGCAAGCATTGGGTCTTGTGCAGGAGTGAAAGAAGAAGGGTGCAGGATTGAAAGATGGATATGGTACAGTTTCAGTAGATCTAAGGGTGGTGAAGCAGGAGCTGAGTTTTTGGACATCTATGGTCCTGACCTGCAGGTAATGCCTGAAAGAACAACATTTCAGATTCAAGTGGCCAAAAAAGGGTTCTATACTGGACTGCAAGGTACAAGTGCCAGTAGTTTCTGTGCCACAACAAATCAATTTGTGCCGCTTTATTGTGGGAACAGATGTGAGTCTGAAGTGGATATTTGGAAATGCTCATAAAAAAACATTTTACTCAAAACACATATTTGAATTCCACTTTTGACTTAACAAGTGACATCAAGCAAAGGTTATTTTCAAAATCACACCAGTCAAATCAAACCACAAAGGGTTTGCATAATTCAAGTCAGTTATCTACTTGGAGAAAGAAGAATACGGGGAAAATGACATGTACGGGCAGATTTACTCCTACAGCTGAATCAATGGAACCAACTCACATGTGCAATACACAATGTTCAGTGTTTTTCTATTTTCAAATCTCACACCTGAACCGGTAAATGCACAATTTATTGATCCGTGCTCCTCTTGCCTACTTCTCCTAACACTGCTAAGAAAAACCCTTCCCAAGTCATTCGGCAGCCACATCGTCTTGCTGGAGCTCCTTCTTCCTCACACACAGAAAAAAAAATCATGGGATCTCTAAGACGTGACCCACAGTGAGTCTGCCATAAGTCTGCAATTATTCACATCACAGCACACCAGGTAATATTCATTTTACCTTCCCGTGTGACGCATGACTACACATCTCACACATTTTGAGATTTATTTTGCAAATCAGTATTTAGAGGTATTACAGATTTCTAGTGGCTGTAGGGAACGCTTGGTGCACTTCAGATCCAGAATGGAATCTGCTGGAGGCCTTGCACCTGCCAGCAGGCATAGTTGTTGAGCCCCCTACTGGGACGTCTTTGACATAAGGTAGGAGTTGATGGAGTGGGGGCGGTGTGCCATGAGCAGCACAGGCAGGATTGCAAAGGTTTGTGTGAGTTTATAGTCTTTGTGATAAACACGCTGTCACCGATGGTCTAACACTTCCCTCCCAAACTTGCTTCCTTTTTAACAATTAAACACGTATTTTACTTCCGAGCTCTTCTGTCTGGGGACAATGACACGATGGCGGGAAATGTGGCGGGAAAGAAGGGAAAACTAAAAATCAGATGTTTTTGAACAGTTTTGCTCGGTGAGCATTTTATGTCCCTTTTGAGTTTTTTTTTGTCGAATAATCATTTTGGGGATGTCACGATTGATTCCTACCTGAAACTATTATTTATAATTTATTTAAAGCTCTGTTGTTATGTACAAATGTTAGAAGATAAATTAAGTACAGCAATTGCTCGGTATCTGGACTCTCTACACCCGGAGGTTCGCTATAGGGGGTTCTTCAAAATGTGGTGGGTCACTTTGACACACAACTTTATTCCCTTTGTTCAGCATCTTGGGGCTGCAAACCTCTCATCTTGCGTATTTAACGTGGTGACTAACGTGAAATGTGCTGTACTGCACCGCGGTCAAAACACGCACATGAATGTCAATACTGTGTTTTCTAATCAGGCAACCGGTGTTTACCGTGTTCATCGGGCTCAAGTCACAGCTCGATGGTTATATAGGTGTTTTCCGATGGGTCGGGAGCAATTTTTAAATTTATTTATGTCCCCCCTTTTGAACGAATGGGAAACAGGTACTCGGTCTCCGGGAAATTCGGCATCCTACGCGCTTTCAGGGACGAGGAGGAATTGCTGCACCCTCTGCAGAGCAGGAAAATACAACACGTGTAGATGACCGCACGGATGGACGACTCAGGTGCCGGAGGCTGTAGTCCAGCAGGTTTTAACTGTGGTCCGGTTTAGCGCCCGATTCACACCGTACCGGAGTGACCAGGTGAGACACGTTGCACTCAAGTGCACGTGAGCGAGCACATTAACGTTACGTTACGTTACGTTACGTTAACGTGAGGATTTTGCACGAACGCCATTAATAATTAAAATGATTCTGATAGATTTGGATACTGAGGGATTACTTTGTTTTGCCAGTACGGTGCAGTCATTTAATGTTTATGCACAGTTATGATGATGTCATTGACACGACTTTCGCTGGTGGGCTGGTGTTTGCTGGTGGGTTGTGAAATACAGGAGGCGCAGCTGTATAACAAAGCCGTGGCTTTTACTGTGATTAGGTTTAAGTAGCTCACTCGGCACCCGTCTCCTTTCACAACTCTCTTGCCAATTAGACTTTCTTCTCAAGCTTCCTGCTGCTTTAAAAGCCTCTGTCACAAAGGCAGGAAATCAAATGATAGAATGAAAATGAAGGGGTAAAATATAATAGAGGAAAAAAAAAATCCATGGAGTGGGTTAGCTATGGAATCCAGTCCATAAATAACAAAGCTTCTTTGGTAGTGCTGGTGAGCTGCTCTTGTGCAAGTTGAAAGTAAACTCCTAAAAGGAGATTTTTTTTTTCCCCCTTCATAAAAATTGCAACACTTTTTCAAAATTCGGCCGCTTGCATTTCTTCCTCTACTCGATATCCGTATACGGTCCGTGTGTTGCATTTAAAATTGAGCATTTGTTGCTAACTGTAATTTCAAAACTGAGACATATAAAGAAGTGCACCTTAAAGGTGGAAACACATTAATAATAAGACAATACTGTGGCACCTGAGGCCCCCCTTTCATCTCCCAGACTGACAATTGCACCTGAACTAGTTATGAGCACCAGGTGTGCTTTTTTTTGGGGTGAAAGTGAAGTGTTCTTGAAGAGGAACGGTCACGTTTTGCTTTGTTAAGCTTTATTTCCGTTTTTACACTTCATCTTCTGGTTGCTTACATGCGAGAGGCCGTTTTCATTTTTATTTCATTAGAAGGTTCGCATAGATCATTTTTGACATCATCGGGTGCTGCGAAAAATGCTAAACCGATAACTCAGGCAAAACCACGCAAGCAAACAAGCGAAAGTAATATAGCACAGCTGAGATATGCGCGTGGCGGCTGTGTGGGGTCCGTGACAGCAGAGGAACAGAAGACAATTAGTTACCGATGTGTGAAATGCACACTTATGTTCACGTCATCTCATTTTTATGCAGCCATAGTTTAAAGACCAAGGGGATGTTTAATATGAGATGAGCAGCCCTTTGGCATTTTGCAGCAATCATTCATACCCACCGTGACTCTTTAGCATTTTTATGACCGGATTCCAGGTGCCTTCACTTATTTCGAGTCACGATATGTCATTTTAATTCTGGCACCGATAGCCGTAAAGGTTTTATGCTTTGGTTTTTATTCCTGTGGTTTTTTTATGTTGTTCTGGTTGCTGGGGTTTCTTTCAACGGTCTGAGAGGAACGGATCATTTCCGGCCGGTGTCGGGTCATGATCCAACCATCTCAGATGACGCGAAATAGTTTTTTTTAAATCATGGTTCTGAAGTTGCTGCACACATCACCCTGGCTGTTGGTAAAGAGACACACGAGACCAGTCAGTAAGGACGTCTTTTGCTCCCGACTTTCTGGAGGAAGTGACTGAATCGCTGCGCTTCAGAAGTTCTGAAGACTCGAACTGCGTGCAAGAGGTCGATACGTCGAATGGGTCAATATGTGGTGCTACCTATAATTGAATGTGTGCGAAATCGTGACAAAAGTCCGATGACGTGTGAAAGCAAGTCACGAGGGTTAAAATTCCAGTCGATTGACAGACAGCTGGGCAGTACATCTGACTTGACACTCAGGTGGAGAGAAGGATCACTCTTCTGTGGTCTTTCCTCCCCCACATGGGGGTCTTCTCGATGGCCTCAGAGGTCACTGAGGAACTGAAGCAGGTTTACATCAAACCAGCTTTTAGAGGTGAACCAAACATGAATCGATGAATAGTCCAAGACTGCGTTGACATGAGACACAAGAACGCAAGAGTGGTTTTAACAATAAACGGGTTCTATTTCGTAACACTTTTCGTTTTGCTTTTCTTTTCTTGTATTTGATGAAGCTGAAGTACAAACATCTCAGTGTCCTCCACCAGCTCATTCGTGTGAAGTCTGATAGTTTCAGTGCCATATTTTGATAGGACATTTATTTGGAAAGGCCAGTTATTTGCAGATTATCATGTTAGTTTATACTTTCAACGTGGCTGAACAATACAAGTTATTTCTCGAATAAAAGTAAAATGTTTGTACCCTACTTATTATTATTAGCTTTATTACTAAAAGAGTTTATAAAATGCATCAGAAGATAAAACAGGAGAGCCTTTCCTGAGTTTTGATCTTTATTTCAAAGTAATGGTCATAAGAAACAGTGAAATGATTAAATTTTTCATTTTTATGTTTGTAGTTTAAGCAAATCAGCAAAGATAAAAATGTAAGAGGTTTTTTTTTAAGTTTCTGTTAAATATAACATTCTGCAGGACAGAAGCAAAGAAAAGTTCTAATTCCTCAAGACAAACAAAAGTACAGATGGACTCGGTCCCCCGTGAATCGACGTTTCCGGCGATGTGACTTTTCCGCTGAGCGACGTTCCGTTAGATTGGCAGACGGGAGGAAGTGACACTGAACGATTCCCATCGGATCCGCAAGCTCTAAGGTCAGAAATCCCAGCGGAAATGGCTCAAAAAAAGTTTTCAAAAAACCTGGAGATTTTTTTTTTTCTTTCCCTATATGTGCCAGAACCTGCTCACCGTCTCCCTTGTGGACCTATTGCAAACTTCCTGCATGCAAAACAGCCTGGGAGCAGGTGTGTACTGGGGTGAATAAATAAAAAAATAAACTCCACGGATAAAAGTATGGCAATGTCTTTTGAATATAGAACAAAATAAAAAGCAGCTCCTTATCAAGTGAATATTTTTGAATGTCAATTATATAGTGTTTTCCAGGTAGTAACCTGTCAGTCAAGACATGGCTGCATGTTTCAGAATATGCAGGTAAATCAGAGCTCTGCACTGAAGATACCCATTATAGGAGAACCTTCTGCACTCACAACGGGGCACCATTGCTTTTTAATCATTATATAAAACATGTAACAACTTTTTTAATTTAAAGCATCTGTCTTCAGTGAGTTATGAAATATTTGCTTCGGTTTTAACAATTTTTCAGACAATGGACGGGTGGATGGATGGATGGATGGATGGATGGATGGATGGATGGATGGACAAATGAACAAAGAGCAAACAAACAACAAGGTGAAAAATGTCACTGTGGATATAAATCTCCATGGAGCGGCATCATTACTAAAGTGAGAACGCTACGAATGCAAGAATAGGTATTCAATATAAGAAGATCAGAGAAATTCAGTAGCAGAGCTTATTGACGGGTTTCTTATACGTAAATCTCTTGGCAAACACTCATGCTGACATGGAAGTGAACACCGGACAAAATTTTTTGTGCCTTGAAGTGGCACTGTCTAAATTGGGCTCCGTGCTGCCTCCGGCTTTGATGGGATCATTCAGGAGAAGAGCAATGACAGTGGGGTTGGAGGGGAATTGTGTTTGTCAGGCACTAGTTTTTTTTCATCAGATACAAATGCCTGTGGGCCAGCGCCGTCCCTCACAGTCAGGCTCTGCGTGGCCGTGTTTGTCCGTTTGTGCTGCAGAGACATTCGAAGAAAGAGCAAGGGTTTAGGGCTTTAATAATGATTAAAAGAAGGCTGTCATGTAAAGCATGGTGGGCAGGGTAGAAGGTTTGGCCTCAAGTGCAGAATCAGAGATACTGCAGGTCTTGGTAGTTTTTGGTGTGGCCACTGCAACTCGTTGTTGTTGTGCCGTTAACAGAAAACACACACACACACACACACACACACACACACACGTACGTCAGAACATCTTGTAATTGGTATCTTCAGGGCAGAGCTCTGATCTACCTGCGTATTCCGAAACATGCAGCCATGTCTTGACTGACAGGTTGCTACCTGAAAAACACTATTTAAGTGACGTTCAGGATTTGCAGTACTTGGTTGGCCAACTTGAGTATGCCTTACGTTGCATTTGGTGTCCCCTGTCACCTGTCCCCTGTTTCTTTTTGGGCCTCCCTGGGGACAGAGAACCAAGGTGTCGCATTTTGAAATTCCTCCACTTTTGGCTCTTGTTACTTGTAAAAAGTGCTCTCATGTTTGGTTGTTTCTCACTAAAGGATATTAAATAGTTTCCTGCATATACAAAAAAACTCGCAAGCAAAAGACTCGTATCTCGAGGGATACCGCTTATGCCACAGGACAGCCCTCAAGAATTAGCAGACAGATGTACGTGCTGAGGAGACCCCGAGGGGGCAGATTGCCGTGGAAACACATCTCTGGCACCAACAGGAGTAGTTCCTCCCTGTCTGAGACTGTATATGTCTGTCTTTACGTGACTTTATGAATACTAGAAATACGATAAAAGAAAATCTCACCTAATTTATTCGCCAACAGTGTTTTGATTTTGCTCATTTTGAGCATTCATTGTATTACTTGGTACATATGGCCACTGCTGCATATAGTTTTGCTTCATGGCGGGGTACAGAAAAAAGGTCCGCCCTGGGTGTCAAACACTTGAGGTGTGCGGCTGTCAAGGTATCTTTTACGTTTACTTTTATTATGTGAAAATGAAGAATAAGATTGAAAATATAAATTTAGAGACAGTTAAACCAAAGGGAAATAGAATAAAAACAATCCGCACAGGAGTTTCCGATATGCTGGTTCACTGCACGGTAGCTGTGTTTCTGAGGACTTCACAGAGAAGACAAACAGCCTGTTTCAGCAGTACTTCAGAGCTGCACTTCAAACTGGAGTCCAAGTGTTTATGAGGGGCTATTTAGACTGTCTCATGCACTTAGCTTTCCTGCGTTCACGACAAATCTCACCTTTATTTACATCTAGATCTGTTTGCCAAAGTTCTCGTGAAATGCAGTTGCAAACGGCGGCAAATTCTGAAAACTGCAACCTTCTGCACTGGACAAACAAACGTTGAGTGCAGCGAATAAAGAGACCGCGAGGTCACCCGACAAGTTTTGCAGTCTTACCTGTGACGGTCGTGGACATGACAGTTTAAATTCGATGTATCCGGTATAGCATCGCAAAAACACCGTGGTGTTCGGATTGCGGCACAAGGTGCCTCACCTTCCCGTTACCGGACAGCTATGTACGTCTCGAGTGTTAGATCGATGGGTGTCCGGTGCCTGGACATCGCAGCCACATCCCGGGGCCGCTGTCTCAGAGCCGGCCCCCAGCTGACAACAGCCGACTGCAAGCTTTTTCGACAAGTACCAGGAATTAAGAGCCGGCAGTCATTTTATAGTGGAATCACAATGGAGTCCTTACATCTGTGCACATTTAAAACTTCATTATTCAAGTAATGGGTCTTATTTAAAGATCTGTTTGGCAAATGCACTAAAAAGCCTTGCTGCTAAAATAAAAGAGTTATAATTCAGAAAATCAGTCCTGAAATTAATGCCCCGATGACAACGGCCAGCCATTTTAATCCGTGACCTGTGACTTCGCAGCACTGCGGCTGATGTCGAATAAATTAAGATGGCATTTCTCTTTGGGAAGACATTTGTGGACAGTCTGTGTTATTGTGATAGCTTCATAGGCTGAAATTGGTTTTTAACTGTAGCCCGCCGGAGCACCAGAGACTCATTAGCCCCAAGGCTGTTTTGACACATGATGGAGAAAAGGTTCACACCATCCATCAATATATGAACGTCCCCAGCGTGACAGGATAGAATGCATTAACTAAACATGCTTACGGAACATGAGATGTGTCGTGTACCTATGATACTACCAAAACGTTTTAAACTCTGTTTAAATAAACATGAAAAATAGGGAGGTTCACCCGGTATACATTTTAACACGTATCTGTTAAGAAAAAAGGTCCTCGTGAGTAATTTTTGCTTGTTTGTTTTCAACCTCTTTCACCCCTATTAGGCAGACATATTCCATCAGTTATGGAGTGTATGATTTTTATAGCAGCATAATATATGGACAACAGGTCACATAATGGCTAGATGAGAACGGTCAGAGGGCAAAGTTTCCAACCCCCCACCTTCTGCTCCAGTGTTCTTCACCAAGCTACAGATCCTCATTTGATGGAGTAAAAAATAGCCCCGCTGTATGAACGGGCAAATCAGCTCATCTAAAGAAAAGCGAAGGCTAAATCAATAAATAAATAGCTTTTAATTTATCTTTTGTTCATTTTGTTTTCTCAAAAGTTGTGTCTAGTCACAAGAGTATAAGTGGAATCTAGATTGTATTTGTATGTTTTCCAGTCACTTTCATGCACTGCAATATTAATTTTTACTCATTTTTTTGTTGATATTACATTCGTTCTCAGGCCTTTACCTGGTATCACTGCAAAATATCTGGAATGTCAGCATCACAGGTGTCTGGTGTTTTCATTCTTGTACGTTGAAAGGAAGAAAATCAACCTCTTCTTTTGTCTGAAGGCAGCAGCATCAGTCACCGTCGGAGCATCTGGCCGCAGCAGCCGTTGTTCTCGATAATCTCTGACGTTTAAGGCACCTCGGGGGCAGCCGGGTCAGGGGTGAACATGCCACTAGTACCTCTGTGCTCTTTCACAAGTGGTCCACACCAGTGGGGGCTTTTACTCGATCTGCCTCGCGGTCCACTCCACGTCCGACTAGAAATCGATTCCGATTTTCTGCCATTTTCAGAGATGTGCGGAGGTGATACAGGATTTGTCTTTTCCTGATAGGCATCATTCACAGTAACACTTATGCACACCCCCCCCACCGATGAAGCACAACATGCTGTTATTTGGAACCTCTGGAATCTCCTGCTCACGTGTGGGGAAGAACGAGGGACTGAATTATGGATAAACAGAATTCAGCAGTATGCTTTTGCACACCCCACAGTTGCTCAGTTTCCAAATTCAAATATCAATGTCAGGCATAATTTCCTGTAACATCTGCAGGATGGTTGTAAGAATGTTGATTCTTTTCTGTCTGACCTGAAATTGCAGTGTTTTTCTGCCAAAATTGGATTCACTCGTCATTTACTCTGATAAGTTAGTAAAAATACAAAGATAATAAAGAACAGAGTAAAAGAAAAACAATATGATTATAATGTCTCTGCACAATGAAAATTTTAGTATGCAACGTAAGGAAAATATATGCAGCATTCATCAACCTCCAGATTTGGTGGTTATGCTGGGTTTTGAAAGTGAACAGAAATATTTTTAACTAGTTTTTTAATTTAGATCCACTAACACCTGGATTCTCGATACGTGGGGAAGTTACAAAATCAGCCCCAGTTTTAATTAGAAAACTACCCTTAATGTCATTATTTTGCATGTTTATGGACAGTATGTAGAGTACAGGACATTCCACATATCAGTGTTGTCCCCAGTTTTTCCCACATGCTCCCTTGAATGAGCTGAAGGGGAGTGGCTCGCCAGGATTGCTGTGTGAAACGTCCAGTTTAAACCACAACAAACGTGGTGATGCTGAGCAAACGTGTTGAAATATAGTGAGTTTGACTCAAGAGAAAATTGGGGGAAGCAGCAGAGGGGCTGCATCCAAATTGAACTTTCAGCCCAGATAAACTTGTAACAGTGCACCATGCAGTTCACGGTATTTATCTGTTCAGTTTTCAAATTTATTCAAATTTTTATTTGCGCTTCATTTTTTTTTTTATTTCCGAAAAGCTTTGGATAAAATTCATTGCAACGGTGTCCACATTTTAGGTTTCCGGAGCCATTTTAGCGAAAATTTGGATATAGAGAGTTGAGATACCAAGGGTTTGCTGTACAGAACATTATTATGATAAGTTATTCAAAAAGGGTGAAATTGAAGTTTGCTATTTTCAAACAGCACTCTAGGAAATTGGAGCCATATCAATATCTCCATGATTGCAGTGCTTTAATTTTATTTTTTAAAAACAAATTTGCATTGATTTTTAGAGGCAATGGCATCACTCCCATTTAGGAACCTTAGAAGTTACTGTAATAACTTCTGCTGTCAGTTCGCTATGTTTACAGACTTGGAGCAGCTCACAGATCTAAAAACACTGAGACGACGGCTTTCCGATTTCTGCACGCTGCAGAATACCCCCGAGCGGCACTGCATTGGACACCAACCGGTAGTGTTAACTCTGGGAACTCAGGTTGCAAGGAGGCAAAGCCCAAGTTCCCCCCATCAATGATATTAACTACATTTTAATCTTTAATTTTATTTTTAGATGAAGTGAAATCAGTACAACAGTGATGATACTGAATAAAGTTGTCTTTTAGTAATGTACAACAGCAAGGCTAAGACACGAAAAAAGAAAAAAAAAATAACACAACATAGCACTATGTTCCCCTTCTCCCTAATGCCAGGTAAGTTCATTCTTTTGCTGTCACTAAATTAAATCATGTTCCACAACATTTTGTGGGATCGACACAAAACCAGCAGAATTATATAACTGTAAATGTCTGTTTTCACCAGGTGGAACCATTGCAAGTATGTGCCATGTTATCAGAACAAGTGAAGAATGTTAAAAAGAACAAAAAATTGAAAAGACTTAATTTTCCACTGTCTTTGACTGAAGGATACATTCAGTGGCCACTTTATTAGGTACACGCGGGTTGTTCATACACTGAGCTCACCCTGCACAGCAGCACTGCACATGGTTGAGACTCAGTATATAAATCACTCTGACAAGGTCTACAGGTCCAGTTGCCGTTTGAATGACAATTAGACGGACAAGACGTGTGGGGTCTATGTGACTTTGAACACAGCTTCATTACTGGTTCCAATCCCACTGGTTCCTTCATTTCAGAAACAGCCAAACCTGTGAAATTTTCTACACTACTGTTCCATTAACATGACAGTACTTTACCTTACTTCACTAGAGTAGTCTGTACTGCTCTACCACTTGGGCAAGCAGAGCGTCTCTGGGAAGAGGCGTACTATGATGTCAACAGAACAAATGTACCATAAATGACAAGCTACCACGGACGAAGAACCCCACGGAAACACGTCCGGCTCCTTTCTACCAAATCCACGTTGTGCTGGAATCAAAAGAAGATCCTGCCAAGCAGTTGTACCTAATAAACTGGCCGGTGAGTCCATACATACAGAATAAAGTCATCTCCTTAATTTAAAATGTGAGAAATGACAAAAAAATGTGAATCACGGATCAAAAGAAATCAACAATTCACGATGACACCGATGTCACCACCGTCATCCCTTGATGTTCATGCATCAGCACTGGAGCAAGCAGGCGAGTGGTGACCACACGGTCCATGTGCTAGACTTTTCAAACTCCGTAAAACATTCACCGCAGTGACCCATAGTGCAGAAAAAGCCTCTGGAGGAACAAAGTGACGATAGCAGAGCCAAATTATGCTCAATTCAGATACCTATTTCCCTGCTTTCTTTCAAGATAATAGCCTGTGGTTTCATCCTTTCTTCTCTAAGGTGTTTGCCCATGGGATATTAGTTTAACAAAGGCTGGAGAAACATTAACCAACTTCTATTTCAAAACAAGTCTTCTCTTTGAAGATAGGTACTGACTTCAGGCAAATGTGCAATATGAAATGGTAAAATATGCAGGCCACAGACAACAAGGTACTTACCTCTGAGTGCTTTGAACTATGCATTTTATTTAGTATCATGCATCCACAAACAATTGGTTAAAAGGAAGTGGGATGGGGAAGCGCACAGGCTTTATGCACCAACCGGCGCGGTTTTGTAAGGGAAAATGCAACAGCCACGCGGTTTGATCTTCAGTCATCTGTCGCTTGTTCCACCGTTTGTGAGCATCTTCCGCTTTTCATTTGTTTCCAGCGATGAAACAAACTTTTGCCTGCGTTTGTACTTTGATTCACCGTTGGCCCTCGCAGCCTCTCGAAGGTTGTGTGAAAAGGCACTAAGGAGGTCGTGCATCAAACGTGCATTAAAACGAAATATCGTCCCAATTGCAGCCACGTTCCGGTTACTTGGGACGACGCGACTTAAGTATTGATTTGCATTATATGCGTGGATGAGGTGAAAGTAGTTAGTGAAAGTAAATTGTCCCTTTTGCGCAAAATCTGAACGGATATTTTTGAGTAAAAAAATACGAAATGTTCAAAGTCGATGTAAAATGAAAAGTGTAAGGACATCTGGTTTTGCCCATCCATGTTGGGAGGCAGTGCTGACCGAGGATTTACTGCATTTTACTGACGTTCACTGCGCTCATGGCTGTAATGTTTTCAGCCCACGTTTTTAACCCTAATTTACAGACTGAAGACTTCAAGAAGTTCACAGACCCTCTCAGCGCGTCACTTTCAGGAACCACTTTATCCTGGTCAAGGTCATTGTGGTCCAGCGTCTATCCCAGATCCGCTGGGCCATGGAACCACACCCTGGATGGGATGTCTGCCCATCACAAAATATCCCTTTACTGTTTACACTGCAGTTGAATTTTCCACTATTTAGACTGATGTAAAACCACTTTTTTTGCCAAAACTTAGGAACTGATTAAAAGTTTAATTCTAAAATGGATAAACTTCCTATAGGTTCTTCTGCCAGTGCTGGTGCAAAGTCCTGGCCAGTGCCACTTTTAGGAACAGCCATTTTGGAATTTTGAAACGTTTCACTTCCACAGATACTTCTTTTGTAAATGATAACCTTCTCGTGTTTATTAGCACCTTGGATAAGCTCCACAAGCCATAGTCAAACTTGGCTTTAGCAAGTGAGGGGAGAAATATGCAATAAATATCTGGGCCATGGCAGACTCCCCTGAGGTTTAACTTACCCATCATGGATGTTTTTTTTTTTTTTTTCCATTAATCCGCAATGAAACCACAGATTTATTACCTACTGCCATTAAATCTCATCCCTATACATGCTTTAATGAGTCATAAATCTAATATTTCTTTAGATAGACTTTTCAAATGCGGCAATTTAACCTTAATCTTACATTGGTTCACCTTTTCACGTCCCTCAGACACGGAGAAGGACATCCGATGAAACTCATGCATTTATACATAATAACAGGGATCCTTCTGCTGTGTGCACAAGCGCACAGGTATGTGTCTGTGGGGAAATCCGGCGCCTTATAATCTTATAATCCGTATCATATACCTTGTTGGAAGCTGTCGGTCTTGAACCAGAGATAAAAAGAAGCGGAGCTTATTTTAAGGAACCAGCGCATCTCGAGGGAGATCATTATAACCCGACGTCTAATCATGAGATGTAAAACACAGCTCCTTTGCCGCAAGGCTGCGTTCTTTTCCCGTGTTGGGAAGTCACGCAGATCGCGCCGTGTCAATAGTCCGATCGAACTGCTTTGTACAGCCAGCCAGGTGAGGCCAGGCTTGTGATGTGGAGCTCCGGGGTTCCAGAGGTACACCGCATGTGCCGCACTTTACCGTGCTGTGCCGTGCCGGTCGGGATCCTGCGGCGGTAGGATGTTCAAAACGCGCCGTGAAACCTCCCCTGTGCTTAGACCTGAGGTCGTGAGAGTGAAGTTTACAGGCAATAAAAAAAGTATAAGCTATTACTTTTAAAACAAGAGCGAGTTATTGCACGATCAGTGGGCTTTTTGGTGGGAGACAGACTGGGGTCGGACAGCCGTGCGGAGATCTTCCGATGAATAATCTCCTCTGGAGTGTAATGCATACGCGTCACAGCGAATAGAAGCTTTTATGGACCGAACAACCGGGATGTACCGTGCTTTATATTAGTACGTGTGACTTTGTGATTTACACCCGTGTCAAATCGATTTCAATACTATATTTAAACTTCACAGGAGGCGCGTCTCTCTGCGTGATCTATACCAGGAATACGCAAGAACAAAACACATTACTTTCTTTACAGCAGTTAACATGATGTAGAAGGAGATAAATATGTAAAGAAATTGTCATGTATTATTGCTATTTAAAGAAACCAAAAACACAGTGGAGTATTTCAGTTACAGCAGATCTGCGTGGCTTCGAATTCCTGATGCTGCGGAGGGGAGAGGGGGTTTAACTGGACCTGTGCTTACAACCCAAACTACCTGGTTTATTTGGGGATGAACCAGTTGCCATACTGTCGCTAAGCCTGGGTCGTGTGGGTGTGGGTTTAAACCCTGCTCGGTCTCTGTGGGTTCGAATACATGTGTTTCAGGTTTGGTGGTCACGCTGAATTCTGTAAATGGGGTCCTGGAACGGTCACTGCCTGGTGCCCAGGGGTTCGTGATAGACTCTGGACCACCGTGACCAGGATCAAGTGGTCAGTGATGGATGGAGGTTTGTTTAGTTTCACGCATTTTTCACAACCGCAGTTAAACTCATCTGCAAATATCTAGTTACGAACCACGAGAAACCGGTCAACTAAAATATTAATCTGTCTTTCTGTCGCAAACAAAGTTGAAACCTTTATTCCGATTTTATTTTTTGCTGGGTTTACGAGGAGAGCAACTGGACTAAAGGAGGGGCCATCTTTCCGCAGCAGTGAAGATGTGAAGATGCAGCACCCCCCCCCACCCCCAACCACAACAATATAATATCTGATCAGTTCATATCGACAGACAAAAGTACATTTAGTAAATTATAGCAGTTTTAACAATTCGTCAGACAGGCTACTTCCACTTTAATTACGTTATTTGTTTCCAGTTCCAGCAGTTTCTGTGATGTGTGGGCATTTACTCTAAGAAGTTTTAATGCCCCCCCCCCCCTTCTTCTAGATAATTGTTTTGCTGCATTGTTAGTCGTGATTGAAAGCTTGTCTCACGAGTCTTTTCTATTTGTTTTTTCTCCGCATCTGTTCTTTTCTTCTCCTATGCAGACATTTTCAGCCAGTTGACTCCAAGTGAAGGGCTCTTTCATGGTGTATATAAAATACATTTCGCTATCTCACCTGTCAGAAAGTGACTGTTGTGTTAGGTGCACAAATTAGACAGGTAACGCTGCTGGGTGAAAATGGAGGAGGACACTGGATGTTACAGAAGGGAAGGGAAGGCAAACAGCAACATATGAGGTGAATGTCAGGGGAGCTGCTTGGTTCCACAGGGTGGGAAGCAGCAGCTCCGTCTTCTCCATCTGAGCTGCTCTAGTGAGACTTGACACCTCTTACAGCCGCCTGGGTTCTAATCCCCTCCCGGGAACATTTGCCACACTCTGAAGAACCATAACCAGAGCAAGACTAGTGTGTGGGTGCTCCCCTGTAGCTCCTCGAACCCCTTTATTTACCCCACTGGTCACAAAAAACTCACTAATACCTAAAAGCTTTCTGTTTACCTATGCAAATGAGCATTGCCTTAAAACAGAAAATTGCGGCAAAATTATGAGAAATTCCAAAAAAAAAATATCATAAATCGTACACAGCTGCCCTTGGGCTCATTCAACCTCGACATTCCGTTCTTCTCCTTCTTCTTCACTTTTTGAAAAATATGCTATTATCGACGGCAGTCCACTGGAGGTGGTGCGCTAGGACTTTACAAGAAAAAAAAACCTACTAAATGCTTCTGAAAAAAAGTTTGGCGCTCAAAGGTTTGTTAGCTGAGGAGCTACTGGTGCACCAGACCATCATCTTCAGTCGATGGCAGAGGGACTTCGACTAGGAGGTCACTAAACTCCAACTTTGGAGGAGATGCGTGGATGTCACTGGAAAGACACAAACCTCATCCCTGTGCGTCCACGTTTTGCCGGCTTCACAGTTTTAATTCTGCTTCGGGTGACAGTTCAGCGGCGGTTCTGCAAACTGCAGCTTCCGCGCAAAAGACGTGATTCATTCAGCTCCTTTTGGATCGGGTGTCGCGTTTTCCACCTCCCACTCCGCTTTATTAATAGAGGAATAATTGACATTATGCCAGAGATGAAATATGCAGGATTCCATCCTGGGGAACGAAGCAGGAGAACAGAACTCTTTCACCTCAAGTGGTTGCAGGGCATCAATAATATAAGCACGTTCCTTCTCCTCTACAGATGGATGCTGGGTTTTGGGGAAAATGCAGTTTAGCTTAGGCAAGCGATGTATCAGCAGGCGCAGCTTTAAACCCCCCCCCCCCCGTACGGTTCAGCATTTTTACCAGCCTTGTGTGTACAGGTGTGAATAATGCAAAATAAAAATGCATTTTAAAAAAAGTGCTTCACGTTCGGAATGAGGCCTGACACGTCTCATTGCGGTTGGACCTCCGAGATCTGAAAACTTAATATCACACTTTTAATCGCTTCTTCATGGTCCCAAAAGATGTGAAATATTATACAAATTGATACACAAGGCTGTTGTGATCTTTATGTTATTTATAGTGATTAATGTAGAGGAAAATAAAACTGTGATTTGTTTGTGAAATGTTTAATACGTCCTGTTTGTCATTTCGCGCGGCAAAGCAAATTAAAGTAATTCCCTTTGACTTCGGAGCACTTAGTCTAATTAATATAATCCCAAAAATATTATTATACAGTACTGTGCAAAAGTGTTAGGCATGCAACTTCAGTGTCTGTGGAGAAGTACAGGTAGATTCTTATCTACCATCAGGGGGGTTTCTCATTGGTCCCAAATTCGTTCTGCAGCCTGAGAATGACCTCAAACACCCAATCTCAGTCATACACAACTATGTTGAGCAAAAAGAAGGAATCCTGGAACAGATGGTCTGGTCCCCACAGAGCCCTGATCTCAACATGATCAAGTCAGTCTGGGAGGACATGCAGAGACAGTCAAAGTCTGCAGAACAACTGTGGCCAGTTTGGAAGAACCTACCAACCTCTACCTTAAACTGCATGCAAGTTTGCATAAGAGAATTGATGGTGTTTTAAAGGCAAAGGGAGTTTCCACCAAATATTGATCTGATGGAGGTTTTTTTTGTCTCCTGCACTTTTTAGAAGGTTTATTGATTGATAAGTATTCATGGCATTATTTTTGGAACCGTCCTCGCTTTATAGCGTTTTTCCCACAGGTGCCTAAGACTTTTGTACAGTACTGTATGCTCATGCCCTTCAGTTCATTACGCTACGGTCCATCTATTTTTTCGGCGAAATCAACAATTTGGCTTTCGGGGCAGCGTCTCGGCAACCAGGAGCTTATAATGTGTTTCCCACAGTGCCTTGGTGTCTCATTCATTTCAAAAGCCTCATATAAACTCATGGCTCTGCAAAAACAAAGCAGTGGGGGTTTGTATTTGTGATTCTTTTTTTTATAATATACAAAAGGTATTTCAGTGACATCCAGACATCAATAAAAAGTACAACATGATTTAACAGCAGAGCTCATTTACATAAAGAGGAGACTGAAGCATAAACAAAACCTGCTGTCATGCAGTTACTAGGCAGCAAATTCAATAGAACGGCCTCATTTCAAATCTAGTGTTCTGCATACAAAAATGAAACGTACAAATGCTTTATTTAGTTACTAAGCAGATATTAAAACATAACTTATGCAGTGAAAACATGTTTACAAATGTCAGCCTTGCTCAAATGTAAATATTATACTGTTCTTAAAGCTGTTAGAACCCAAAGATCGTAGCGGCGACAGAAGTAAAATGGTTAAGGAAAACGCAAGCACAACGTAAACTAGAAGATGAGTACAGGTTAGAACCAGTAAAATATATGAAATATTAAATATTTAAATATATCAAAAAGAGGCAGAACATCGGACAGGCATGTACTGATGATGAAGTTCCATATACAGATAGACAGACAGACAAACAGACAGACAGACAGACAGACAGACAGACAGACAGACAGACAGACAGACAGATAGATAGATAGATAGATAGACAGATAGATAGCATGTTTTTTTATGAACCTTTCTTTGAAGCTTCAGACATCCTGCATCATGCACAGTCTAGGACGCTATACTGTAAATACCATATGAATGTGAAGAAGGACCTATATGGGCATAATTCATTTATTCTACATGGCAGGTGGGCAAAAGTCTAATTTTGTGAGGGTTCAGTGCAGACGTTGTGCTGTGCAGTTGAAATGCCAGGTGAAATTATTAAGTCAGTGAGGGCTGAAGTCTGAAATAAAACAGCACAGCAGGGATGGTGTTTGCCTCAGCTTTCATTTACAAATATTGGATTGGAGACTCAGGGAAACAATAATGGAAGTGGTCTAAATCTTCAAAATAATTAAGCACATTCATTTGCTTCCTCATGTTATGTACAACGTTGTATTCGCTCACTTGCACTTGAGTCTCACCTGGTCACTCAGGTACAATATAAATCTGGCGCTAAACTGGACCACACTTAAAACCTGCTGGACTACAGCCTCCGGCACCTGAGTCGTCCATCCGTGCGGTCATCTACACGTGTTGTATTTTCCTGCTCTGCAGAGGGTGCAGCAATTCCTCCTCGTCCCTGAAAGCGCGTAGGATAGCGAATTTCCCGGAGACCGAGTACCTGTTCCCCCATTCGCTCCCGACCCATCGGAAAACACCTATATAACCGTCTAGCTGTGACTTGAGCCCGATGAACACGGTAAACACCGGTTATTTTATTAGAAAACTGTTCGTGTTGTCATTAATGTGCGTGTTTCCGCCACATGGTGTAGCGTGTACATGAATGAACTGCTCTGATTTTTGTCTTTGAGACAAAATATTACCCATCCGCCATTTTTCTGGATCTAAAATTCCATTTACTCACATTCTGCAGTGGAAACTACAATTCCCTGTTTCTGCAGTTGGCTTCGAACTCTACCCGGCAGTTTTGCGAGATGAAGCGAAACGCCTGTAACTTCAAGTCATCTGATCAGGTGAGAAAGAGAGAGAGCTGCTCTTCACTCGTGTTTTGCAGCGACTTGAAATTAATATTTGGAGAGGAGGCAGTAAAGCTGCTGTTCTTGTGCACTTTATGTAATCGTCCTCGAAGCAGAGACGATGCCAAGAGAAGATGTGGAACGAAGGAAGCAGTTGGCTTTAAAGGAGTTACTCAGAAAGTGACAATTCTCTAGGTGGAACAAGACGGCTTCATAATGAAATAACGTTATGTATGAAGGATGCGCGAGCATAAGCAGGAACCCAATGTCAAGAGCTGGCATGTGCAGCTACAAAGACAAAAAAAACGTGTTTGGTTTATAATCGTTGCGGGGAACTGAGATAATTTGTCCATCTGTTTTTCTTTGACTAATTTGCAGTTATAGTTTATGTGAGAAGCTCCTTTTTCTTGTTCATCTGCACACTTCTTGATCACACTTGCACACTACATGCACATATGAACATTTCATTTCCATCACTGTCGCATAAACAATTGATATTGTAGTCGGCGTGGGCAAAAGTTGCAAAAAAAAAAAAAAAAAAGAGGAATATCGCCAGGCTAGTTGTGGAATGTTTAAGTTAAATACTTATTTTAACCAGTTTGTTGAATGTTTTGCACGGCGGTGAGCCGGATCCTTTGACTTTGTAATAAAGCACTAGTGCGTTTTCAGTGAAATTTTAGAGACATCTGCTTCCCGCAGTTCGTCTCGTGACTCAAATTATTTGTATTATTTCATTTTTTTGCATTTAGGGATGATGTGTTTCTTGAGGATTACTAGCATTTTATTCCCCATGTCATTTTCCGCGCCTGTTTTGCCACGTTCATTTTTCAGTTGACTTCTAGATCAGCTTCAACACATTTGATTTATATATTGTTGTGTATGAGGGAAGAAGCGGTTGGACCGTAGCCTTCAAAAAACCAAGATCAAGTATTTCAAGGTGTGTAAACGGGTTTTTTTTTTGCAAACAATCTGCCCGTAGCTCGCAACTCCCCTCACATTTGACTCCTTTTAACCTGAACATCAAGCTGTGTTGAAGAAGATCCAGTTGATGTGACCTTGGCATGGGACTGCTAGCGTGATGCGAAGATCAGCATACGAAGGTGCATTAAGTCCACGATCCTCGCTCCTTGACTTCAGCCTAAAAGCGGCACCGATCTTTTGCTACAACAGCACCGTGTCGGTGCGTAAAGTCAGGAGACTTCAGATGTTAATAGCAGATGTTTAGCTACTGCCTCAGCAAAGCACTGACACGTTTCCTGGAAGCACATTATTCAGGGCTATTGCTTCTTAATAGTTTTGACATGTTTTTCTCAACTCTTTTTTTTAATTTACTTTACATGTCCACCAAGCACTTCCCAGCTTTACTGGCTTTTCAATCTCAGACTAGACAGTTATAGTGTTTCAAGAACAACTATTTCTACACCTCCCCGTGTATTTATTTTTAAATCGGGCGGCAGATAGGTCTGTGACATTTGAAACTGAACGGAATGTGTATTTATTTAATCAGCGTTCAAATAAATTAAAGTTGGAAATTCATTGACACTATTTCAGATTTGATAAGATCAGAGGTTTTTGTTATCCATAAAAACTCCACGTTGTCAGATAAGACAAGCCTAAAATTTTAGCCTCTTTACAAGGATTAGCGTGAAGCAGCGATGGGGCTCGAAGAGATAAGATCAGTCATTTAAAGGATATAGGAAAAACAAAATAAATGCTTCGAAGCCTCTTGGCTTTGTTTGTCAGATGAGGAACAAAGAAAACGGAGAAAATGTTCAGAATTGAACTGGCAGTATCCAAAGCTTTCCTGACTTGACGCTGTTTGGAGATTTATTGCATATGAGAGGCACAACATAAACTAATAACGTGAGCAACTTAAAATATGCTGTAAAAAAGACAAGCAAGTCAGTGTCTATTTTTTTTTCCCCAACATAACACCTATGGTGACATTCAGACTTTATTACCAACACTGGATATTTTAGGCCTTATGCAGGAAAAAAAAATGAAGCTTTTTTTTATAAAAAATATATATATTTTACAAAATAAGTAACAGTACAGATATTTTATGACAGTACAAAGACTAAATAATTAACATACTAGCTTTTAGCTTTAAAGCACAATTGAAAAAAAAAACAATCTGCTTATAAGACAACTGCAAGGGTCTACAGCAAGTGACATCGGATGTATGTGTACAAAATGAGTATTCACACACTTTCGGACCTTTAGGGTACGCAAAGACAAAACGCTAAGCCAAAAAATTCTTATCAAAAAGATTTCAGTAACTCTAAGTACATTACAGTACAAGTATTTGTACAAGTAAGTACAAAGCATTTTTTTAATCCAACATAGTAGCCACCAGCAGAGCTCAAAAAGCCTGTGTTCAGTTGTGTGTGTGTGTGTGTGTGTGTGTGTGTGTGGTTGTGTTTATTCATTCATGTTCCACCTCCGGAAAACCAGAGCATTTCACGTCATAACCAGGCTGTTTGAATTGTGCTTGAACAACTGTCACTTATTCTGCATGTTTGTGTGTGTCTGAGTGCAACTTTAGAACCATCCATCTCGCCTGTAGTTGCCGTTTTGTCTGGGCGTCCGGGTTTAGTCTTTACGGAACAACAGATCGAAACTCAGCAAAGTAAAACTGGCAAAAAGAACAACCGCTGCACCTTTCCGGAGGTACACGGTAGCTCACACTAGATCATGTACAAAGGAGGCCCTGTCTTCACCGATATGAAAAATTCTCTCCGTTATCAATCTGCTAGTGCAAACCATACTGGTACCAAGAGACTATATACTGCTCTGTGAAGCAAGACAAAGGGCTAATTTAATGTACATAAAAATTTTTGCTGCAAATTACCAAACAGCATTTTGAATTCAGCGTTTTCCATTTGCATTAAATCCATCGTTCTCGGCCTTGTCACGTATCGTAACGCAACGTAGGTTTCAGAATTGTAACGAAGATCGAAGACCGTTGCTTTTGTTTATACCCACGCTTTTTATTTGCTTCCCATCCCAATGTTTGCCGGCTCGGTGAAACTTCGGACCTGACTTCGGAGGACCTCTTCTGTATCCACCATAGTGCTATGTCCACATTAAGATTCTTTTGGTAGATGCTGGCCTGTCGGCCATGTTGTCCATGTTGGTTGCCCAAGCCACAACTAAGCATCTCATGTTTCTCGTGGTCACAGTGAACAACATAAATATATAAACACCAGACTGTAAACTCACAGCCCACAAAATCATGGACCTGTTAATACAAATACTCAGTTCGCCTCAACATTACAATGCAAATGCTGTGGGAGATTATGAATGAAATACTATCCACGAAGAATAAAAAGGTTGTTTTTTTTTCTTTTTTTAAAATTTTGTTTCGTTTTTTTTCATTTATTTATTTATTTGTTTATCGTAGGTTATCTCTAACATCGGTTTAACCCCCGGTGGAACAAAACACTATGTAAACATGTCTCACGAGTCCTCGCAGGTCCACGGTCAAGTGTCTTTGTCTCCCTCTGACATTAGGTACAGATCTTCCAGTATTCTGAAGCGTGGACCCCAGTCTCTGAGGTAGTCAAAATTCTGCTCTGAGTCTGAAGAAGCTGTCTCCAAGGAGCTCAGGGAGCCAACCACGGAGCCATGGCCCTCATAGCCGTAGATCTGAATGGAGTCATATGGGGGTGCAGTGGGGTCATTGTCCGCCTCGTGGAGCCGCATGCTGATGAACGCGTCCACATCAACTCCACCGGAGCCATTATCCTGTCCCTGTCTAGGGATGAACTGGAGGTCTGGCTTGATGTCCTTCCGTGGCAGGTAGCCATTGACCCCGTCGGGGTTCTGTAGCGTGGCAATGTCAAAAGCCTCTGTGTCCTCCTCGCCGCCACCCTCGTCATCGTAACGGATGATGTTCTCTCTGACGTCCTCTTCATCCTTGATGATGAATGGTTCGTTTTTGTGGCTGCGCAGTGTCACGTAGAGGACGACGATGACTAAACAGCAAACCAACAGAAGGAATTAGAAAGGTTAGATAGCATAGAGGCACGCTGGTGAGTAGACCTTGGTAATATAAATATATATTAATACATCAAAAAGATAATAGCACTATGCATTATTCATGCTGTTATAGAAAAGAAATTCTTAAAAAATCATTAAAAGAAACTTATTATGGAGGATGGGGAGCGTTACGTCGAAAGCAAATGAGTAATAGTTAAATCATGAAATAAATTGAAAAAGAAAACTAAATTGGAAAAATGCATCAAGTAAATAGAATAAATTAGTCAATAAAGTAATACAGAAAACAGTCTGAATTTTGATGCTACAAATCAGTGTAAAAAGAGATCGATGCACAAGTTTCTCTTTTGCTTCTTGTATTTTCACCCCTGCTTTGTGTGTGACCACCTTTCTTTGTGTCTTATCACTTGGACTTGTGTTGAACTTGACCACTTTGCATTTCTGCCTCTCATTTTCCCACTCGCTTGTGGGTGGAAGTGACAGTTTCGTTTTGCACTAACTAAACATTTGGCGATCTCGCTGGTCGGTAATCGACAGTTGGACCCACCCGTTTGACAATATCCTCGGGAGAAAGCAAACACAACGTCTGTCAGTGATCAAGCTTTTAGACCGACCCCATCGCACCCCCCATCCTCCATACCTTCCCACCACAACAACTGCATTTTTCAGAATAGCTAGTGAACTTCATCTTTTCTGCGGTAATAGATTAAGTGTCAAGAGAGACGCCTTGATACTGCAGGCCAACAAGGTCAACCACAGAATTTGCAGTGTGAAGCCAAGAGATTAGAGATTTTTTTACACGGCACTGCCTGTGGTCCATAATATACTAAAAACGCAAGTTATGCTAAAGTAGGTCTAATGGAAAAAGCTAGATAGATAGACTAAGTTACCAGTTTATTAAGTACACCCTCAACCTTTGTGCAAATTTCACATTCCAAAACGTCTTACATCACTTGATTGTAGTAACAGGTATAAATCATGCAGACCGCCATTTCTACCAGTTTTCGACTGAGTGCTGGAATGGGTGAAACGAGTGACCTTTGTGACTTTGAACATGGCATGACAGTTGCTATTAGGTGTGGCCGTTCTGGCACTTTCAAAATGGGTGTTGTCCTGAACTTTCCAGGCACGGCTGTTTCAAGGGTTTATCGAGAATGTGTGAGGAATGCAAAAAAGTGATGGGCAGTCCTGTGGACAAAGCCAGCTTGCAGATTAGAAGGAGAGGAGAGCAGTGAGAATCGTGCAAGCAAACAGACAGACTACAACCTGGCAAATCACATCCAAATTCAACACTGGTGTGCAGAATGTCATCTCAGAACACACCACTTGTCACACTTTGTCTCAGATGGGCTAAGCACCATATCGGGCGCTGATGCTATCAGCAAAGAAGAAGAAAGTGCATCTCCAGTGGGCACAGAAACATTAAAACTGGACTGCTGAAGAACAGAAAAAGATTGCCTGGTTGGATGGATACAGGTTCCTTTTGCATTATGCTGATAGAGGTATCAGAATTTGGCAAAAGCAGCTTGAGTCCATGGAGCCATCCTAGTTAGCGTCAACAGTACAGGTTTATGATGGCAGTGTGATGGCAGTGGAATGTTTTCTGGACACACATTATGAGCACTGATACACTGAAGAACATCTGAATAGCTCATCTGAACAGCATTGTTGACCAAGTTCATCCCTTCATGACAAAAGTTTATCCCACCCAGATGGACCCTTCCACCATGATAATGCGCCATGCCGTGTATGGTCAACAAATGATTCTGGTAACATGACAGTGAGTTTTCAATACTTCAGTGGCCTGCACAGTCCCTGGATCTTAACCCTATCGAGCATTTTTGTGATGAGGTGGGAAAGACTGTTACCGGCAAGACTGTGCAGGCGTCCATTTTGCAAGAATCACACAGCACACATGTCTGCATGTACAGCTTTCCTGCAAAGCACATCCAGCATCTTGTAGCATTACTGTCCGAACTAGTTCGTGGTGTTCTGAAGGTCAAAGGAGTTGCAACGTACTACTAGATAGGTGCACCTTATAAACTTGAAACTCAGTGTAGATGGATACGTGCTGAGTTATGTCCACATCTTGAGATCTACAAGTTGCGAGAACACATACCTAATAGTAAGATCACGCAGGCAAGAATCGCTATTAATGCTCCCATGCTTATTCCAATGGGCAAGACAAAAGCTTCGACGTTGCAGGACTGCACGGTGCCCTCACTACTGCAGCCACACACGCGAATGGTGAGCGTGTTGGTGCTGCTCATTGGAGGGTTTCCATTATCACTGATGACAATGGGCAGGAAGTACATCTCCTGCTTCTGTCGCCGAAAGGCGTCGTGCTTAGTTACGATGCTGATGGAGTTGTCTGGAGAAGAAGACGAAAAGCATTAAATTAGTTTGCAATTCAAAGAGGTGAATGTTTATTGTAGTGCACAGAGCATATTTATGAATGGAAAATGAGAGATGCATTTTTATCTTGAGAACAGAAATACTGACAGTAAAAGAAATTATTAAAGCAAGTGCTGCTGCATTTATCTTTGGGTTAGCAGCAGAGATGTACTGCGTCTGGAGAAACAGGCCACCAAAAATAAATGTCACTTACTGTTTATGACATTTATAAGAAACACCTCTGTTCAGTGTCTAGTTTCCTTTCATTCTGACTACTTGGCACGTACTAAACCGCAAATTTACACATGGTCCCGTAAGGTCCATAGATTGGTACTAAACTTGGAAGCATAGTTGCAGTTTCTAGTTTTTTTTTTGGTTTGTTTTTTGTTTTTCGTAGTTTGAAGGTGGCAAAGGTGTGGCGAAAGTGCTGGACAGTGCAAATAAGCGGAATCATACTTCAGTGGATTACTGAGCACCACAAACTGGGCTGCACCCATGATGTAGTAGGCTTCAAAAACAGTGGATATGCCTCCCAACCATGTGCCTTATTTTATGGCCCATTAGTTCCTATTAGAATAAGCTAAGTCTCCAAAGCGTAGAACAAAAGGCGCCCTGTGCAAAGCTGGAGAAAAAAACACTTATGCACACATTTTGTATAACGCAATGCTACTAAAATGCAACATTAATAATATAAAGGAAAAAGGTTGAGGGGTTAAAGAAGAAAAAATAATAATATGCCAAGAAAGGGAAGGCAGTAAACCAAATAAGGCTGTAATAACTTAATGCATTATTAGAGGGAACAAACTGAAGAGAGAGAAAGCAGGATGAAAAAAGATCAGACACCTCATATGGCCAAAAGTAATTTCTCTCTACGGAGAACCAAGTGAACATTTATTCTGACTTATCCACCAGCGAGATGCCCATCTAGTTGTTATGTATCAGTCAGAAGGTCTGTTTTGGGATATTGCTTTTGAAGTCCTAAGGGGGAACTATGCTAAGAAGACCCAAAATTAGGCCCTGAATTTGTTCAAACTTCATTCTACAAAGATCACCGTGCTGGATGGATTCCTCTTATATTCAACACATAGTGCTGACATTTTTATTTGTTGTATTTACTTAGCTGATGCTTTTGCCTAAAGCATCCTACAATTTTAACCATCGGATTACGATAGACGGTCACCTACTATTGTGTCACGCCTTTTAACCAGTTCTACGTTTCTTTTGGAAGCTTAAGGACTAAAGACCTCATTTACTTGAAATGCTGCCACTTGCAGGTGCGCAAACTCCTGAAGCTGGCATCAGATAGTTTGCTCTTCATTGTAGTGTCACCCATTATTTTTTAAGCCTGACCAGATCTGACCGGACTTCCCACAAATGTACAGCAGCAGAAATTCCAGCCCTGGCCCTTCAAATCCACAAGGTTTAGCTCCAGCCACCTGTCACCCCACTGATACAGCAAATGCCATGCTTTATAAAACTTTAGTACTCAGGACTTAGAGACCCCCATACTCCTCTCTCATCAGCTTCGCAAATATGTAAAGTTTGCGTGGAGACGGGCTCTGGGGGGCTGAACCTCCTGATTAAAGAGCATTTAAGACCCTGTCTCTGTTAATTGAGTTAACTGCTGCTCACATGCAGTGCTCCATGGGTAACTCGCCCAAGATACACAGTTCTAACCAAACACGATTGTCCCCCACCTGTGCTGTGCTTCTACCTTGCAATCACACACCGGTGCGATGGAAATAAGTCCACGAGCGCTCGTAAAGTCAGTTCATGCCCACAGCCAGTCAATGGCTTGCACCCATATCGCATTAGACTCAAAATTTCAGAAGATTAGTTGATGTGATCGAGCCATTAGCATTCCCAGCATGCTCATTAAGTTGAAATATGGATCCAGACACATTACAGGAAATAGCTGGTGTTGTAATCCCCCCTCTGACTGCCATTTTTGGTGATGAAGCTACATTATGAGATGATGATCATATATGATGGCTTCACCGCAAAGCACTTTACACGATGAACAGCACCTGACATGGTGATAGGAGAGGGAGGTATGGTATGCATAATTTTGTTTTGATTAAATATGCAATAAAATACCTGTTTTAACTTTAGTCGTACTATGCATCAAGGCAACGACATATATTTGCGTTGCTTCTTCCTTTACTCTCCTACTCCCCAGTGTTACTGTCATTACTGGATTGGCACCCTTGCGTTTTAGGTATATCGTGTACAATATCTCCTGAAAAAGTGAAACAGCTTTGGTCCTTTGTTAGATGCAGAGCAGCACAGGGTAAAACAATAGCAGTTAAGAAAGGGGCATGCGGGAGAATAGTGCATAAACTGAAAAGATGCTGTGATATAATTATTGGTCGCTTTTGAACACTTTTCATGTCGGACTGATCAGAAGAACTAGATTCTCACTGCAGTGAAGTCAGACTCACCTGCAATAAACTGGCATTATTCACATATCAAAAAACCAATTAACCAATGAATAATGGATTAATGCATATAAATGTCACTTTCTTTCCCTGTTCCTTTTTGACAATGAAGACAATAAAGCTGTCCAAGACCATCAGAAAACCTATTATCACTCAACGTAAAAATTCAAAAGGGTACAAATCGATCGCCAGAGACCTTAGGATCCCTGTATCCACAGTTTCAAATGCCATTAAGGAGTGTGCTCCTCATGTAAGTGTCAAGAACCTCCTAGAATGTGGTGGGAAGAAGGAAAACTGATCAAAGAAGTGTCTGAAGGTTGGTACAAACTTTTGAAAAAGCACCATGTAAAAGATCCAAAGAATTTATAGCTGATCTGGAGCGACATGGAATGATGGTGTCAACGTATACCATACGCTGCACGCTAAACCGAGAAGGACTTTACGGGTGAAGGCCAAGGGGGACCCCAATTTGAAAGACTAATCTAAAAAGACACAACTGATCTTTTCCCAAAGCCACCTGGAGAAACCAATATCCCTCTGGAAAAATGTTCTGTGGACTGAAGAACTCAAAATAGAGCTCTTTGCCAAAGCAGACCAACAATTTGTTTATAGGCAACAAACTGAAGCAGATAAGGAAAAGAACTGACTGTCTAAAGTTAAATATCCAACTGGAAACCTCTGGAAAGAGCTGAAATCTGCTACTGGTAAAAGGAATCCAGCAAACATTCAAGAGCTTTAGTAATCTACAATTGAAGAGTGGGAGAAACTAACCGCGGAGAGGTGCAAGAAGCTTATCGATGCTGCAAGAAACATTTGGAGGTGTAACCAAGGGTTGTGTAACATTATTATTATTATTATTATTAGTATTATTATTAAGTATTAGGGAAACTTGTCTGTAATACTGTCCAGTTCATATGTTCTTTTTATTCTGTGAGTAAAAAAATCTATCTTCTATTGTTGTATAACGTTTGGCATCCTACAAAATATTCTAATCATCAAAATTTGGAAAATGTCCAATTGTATCTGAATATATTGTTCATGATATACCCAAAATGTAACGGTGCCAGTAACGTTGACCTGAAAGTCATGTTGTGTATATGAGGCTGAACATCTTTGGCTGTTTGTTTTTTGGTTTGTCAAGCCACAGATTTGAAATTTAGTAGTCATACTTTCTGTCACACACAGACAGGGAAGGATGATGGGGGTTTTCTCACTCTACACACACACACACACACGTTTTAAGATAGTAAAGTTTAGTGATATATAATATCTAATTGGTGTACACATCACTATGGGCGGCGTGAACGTTGCTGTCAGTGGCATCCGTGTTCGATCACGGAAGTTGGTAGCTGTTAAATGTAAGCATTTATAAATACATAAATCCTTTCTCATCCTATTTTTTCCCCTGTGGGTGGTATAGTTTATATATAAATGATATCTCTAAACTTCCAGATCTTCCACAGAAATGCTTTGTTGTTCTTTGACTTCTAGGAAAGAATCTTGAAGATTAGCTTCCCATTTCCAGTAAATCGGCTGGTGGTTCTTACCAAACACAGCCTGCAGCTCAGGCTCTACAACAGAAGAAGGAGCCAGATGAAGATTCTTTACTGAGAGCCTCTTTTGAAAATATTATGAAGCATCAGGGCCATAGACTGAATCTCCACCAAGTGTGACAGAGGACAAAGAAATCCACTTTGCCTTCTTGTCATGGTATTTAGTGGGACACATTCAGTGCCATCTGGTGCAGAGCAACAGCTTTAGAAGATGCATTACTACACAAAGAATGCAAGAACCTGGTTCATTTAGCGATATCTTCTCCATGTAACACACAGTTCTAATATGTTGTTGGTTGTAAGAGCAGAAAACATAGGTAATTTTACCTATATTGTTTTTTATTGTGAAATTTGGATTGTTCGACGTTTCAGGCACCAGGCTGTAGATAAAAAAGTGTCCGTTTCGCTGGTCATCCTTGTCAATGGCGCTGACTGTCTGAATCACCTGAAGAGGACAGCATCAGCAACATGGTGAATAACTCAGTAAAAACCAGCCACTACTTTGAACTCTTCTTACATCTTGTTAGCACTTATTAGTCTCATTATGCACTTTAAACAAGTTTTTTTTTTTTTTTTTTGAAATTTGTGATTTGAAAGAAGATTCAAGTCAAACCGTCAGTAGACTAGATGTTCTCACCTGGCCTGTTTTCCCATTTTCACAAAGGAAGGCCTCTTCACTGCTGGCAAACTCTGGAGCATTGTCGTTTATATCTAGCACCTTGATAGCAACGATGGCTCGAGTGATCTGGCTGTGGTTTCCTGACAGCAGAAAGATGGGATGGAGCAAATTAGTAAAAGCACAGATTTATTTTTTTTAAATTAGGCTACTGTATTCTAAAGAACAAATTAGGGTAATTTTCATTTTCGTTTAAAGGTTTTACATATTGCATTATGTTTCCATATGTTTAAACAGTTTATGGCACTTTTTACAGGCTTTTATTATTATTATTATTATTATTATTATTATTATTATTATTAAGACGCAGTTCATTTCCATAATGCAGGATGTTTATTCTATGAATTAGGACAGAAAGACAATGAGCTCTAGGATCTAAAATCTGAGCTTTATTTACGTTGTAACTGTAAATTATTTTTTCTATTTGTTTCTTTGATTGTTTCAAAACTGAAGGTTGGATAAAGCATCATTTCGGAAACACGGCAGTAGATAAAATGCCTGACCAGGCCCAGCTGTCAATCACACGTATACACATACAAGCATCCACTTACTTTCACCCTCGGGCTCTGTTTTCATATGCCCACCACCACCACCACCACCACCACCACACCACCACCCCACCCCTGCCTATAACTTGTTCAAAGAGTCCCTGCAGGGGGCCTCCAAAAACCTCACAGGTGAGCCATCAAGTGAACTCCAAGCCCCAATGGACAGTGCACCAAGCATCCATCCAAACGCAGGACCAGACAGAAATGTGGGAAATTTCCTCATGTAACTCCTGAAATCTGTTGCTGCCTTATCTGGTGGTGCTCTGTACAGCACTGAACGTCTTATTTAGCTTTAACTGCTGAGAACAATATGTTGTTTTTTGATTTACGGAGGGATGCATGTATCAGATGTCTCAATTTGAACATTAATACTGAAAAACAGGAGTGAGGTGGATAATTTTAAGCCTGACTCCCCAGTAGGTCCTCTGATACAGAGCTACTATTCACTGAGTTTTGTGCCTTATTCATTTTTCTTTAACATGCTCCAAAGATGTCTTTCTTCTTTTAGCCCTCATTCCCAAAACGTTCTTTTATCTCCCTTGAATGCCGGCAATATTGTG
The DNA here is from genome assembly GCA_900497675.1 of Arapaima gigas. NCBI lineage: Eukaryota > Metazoa > Chordata > Actinopteri > Osteoglossiformes > Osteoglossidae > Arapaima > Arapaima gigas. The sequence goes on along the minus strand of UFQX01000462.1, from coordinate 6,519 downwards.
CAGTTTTCTGGTGTGGCTGTTTGTTGCAGACATCTCAGTGTGCTTCAGTTATACAAATTACTGCGCGGCTCAGTCACCAGTAAAAAGGATAAATGAGTTTTTTGGTATTATGGATCCAAGGAGCAATTATTTCTAAAACTGGAAACATTTCGGATGTGATTTCCAGAATCGAGAAAAAAAAAAAAAATTGAAGCAGTGCTTCCACCGTAATGAGACATAGAGAAAGGCTGTTCCACCTCTAAACATATCTCCTTTTTGAAGGAATTTAAATAGGAATATATTTTCCTAAGGAAAATATTTGGATGCTGCATTTAAATTTGGGATCAAACATGCTTTGAACTGTAATTAGATTAACAGGGTGACATATATGCAGGTTCAGAATGTTATTAGAAGTTAAAAAAAAATTAGTTTGCTAGAGATAAAGATAGAAAATCATACTTACTGACTTCTGTGGCTGTCACTGTGATGTTGTGCCATGTGTCCGTCTCCCTGTCCAGGGGTTTGGCCAGAGTTATCTTCCCATCATCGGCGTTGATATTGAACTGCCTTTCAAGGTCTGTATGGCGATCAATGAAGTACCTGGCAGAAAATGTTCATCCTCAGTGGAATGCACACAGTGTGAGTTTGGTATTAAACATAGACATTTGTTGATAAAAATTCCATGAGTGACCATCAGAATCTCATAATTCAAGTTTATGCCAAAAGTCAGACACCTTGCGATCACCGATTAGCACCTTGGGATCAGTGACTTTAAGAAAACCTATGTATACTGTTTAAATGACTTGTTCTTTTCAATGACCCCCTCCCCCCCTTTAGAAAGGAAGAAATACTGAGGAACCTGACCCATGCTGAACCCTTTCACTGATGTTATCTGTCCTGCTGAAGGATGTCAGTCGGCCTCATTTCAGTCACAAGCTACCAGAGAACAAAAACGAACCAGCGGCTCGCTGCTGCAAAAAACTGAGATTCAGAATTGGAGAAGTGATGGAAATCAGAGAGGAGCTTGAAAGTGAGGAAGACATTCTAGGGGGAGTTCAAACACACACCGCTTTCAAGACGCCACACAGACAGCAGAACCCACCAGGGAAGATGTTCCAGGAGAGTGAGAACATTTGATTCTGCCTTGACAGCTTGACAATGCGCCGTGCGCTAAACCCGGCAACGTTCTGCCGCGTGACAATAAAACCTTTTTGAACATGAAAAAAGGACTATGTAGCTGAACAAAAAAGTCAATTAAATGTTCCCTGGGGGTGACTGTAAACAAATGTCTAAATTAGTTTTTTCTTTATAAATATTATTAGCGACAGTGTAGTTTTTTCTTCCTAACACAGTTCAGATTAATAATCTTAAGGAATTTAACATTAATTTCAAGTAAACCTTTAAAAAATTGTCGGTATTATTGCAAGTGACAGACAAAGGTTTGTGGATAAAGACAAAGACGAAGAAGAAGAAAAAGAATATCAGAATATATGATAGATGTGGTGAAAGGAAAGGAAGAAGGAATATGAGAAGCCGGAGAATGTGGAAGGTGAAAACCAAGGTGGTCCCAATGGTGATAGGAACACTTGGTGTTGTGACCCCTAAGCTGGACAGATCCATCAAAACCCTGATGTGACAACATCGGTCTCAGTCCAGAAGAGCTCAGTGCTAGGAAAAACAAAAAATACTGCACCGTACCCTCAAACTCCCAGGCCTGTGGTAGGAGACACGAGCCTGAGGAAAGTTACCCCTCGCTGGGAAAAACTGGGTGAGAAAGGATTTACGACGTCCTGATCAGACATTATTTTTTCAGATTTAGTTAAATGGCCATGTATATGAGCCCATGCTTCAACTGTTTAAAGTATTTTTACAGTTAGAAGTATGGTTCAACTTTTCTTTGAGAATTTTACCTTTATTACTTTTTGCAAAGATACAACAGTAGGAGCCTTCCAGGGATTTAACTTTGCTATTGACTGGTCTGTCTCCCATAGTCCCTGCTTTGCATGGCAATATCTACACACAAAGGTGCCGGCAAATGTTCATTCGACAGCAGCATGTTAACCAGAAAGTTAAAGTGGAAACAGGATTGCAAAATTAAAGAGTTCCTTTCTTCGGAAATAAATATAAGCCTCTTCAATGCAGCAACTGGAACTGAAGCTTAGAAAGTTGGGAATGCATGGGATATACCATTTGAATTTAAATTTCACTTTCTTCATTCCTTTTGACATTTAATTTATATTTTGCCCCTTTGTTTTTTGTCGGTTTAATTTTGTAATCGTACAAAATGTGACGTATGCTAAAGTGTTCAATATAAATGGGCAGCTAAATAGAATTAAAGGTCAGAAATTAAACTCGGGGTTGATTCGCTCTGAAATGTGCAATGGTTGGCTGCCTGTGTGGTGTCGGGACAACCAGCAGCGGGGTCAGTTAGCTTGACCTCGGCACCAACGTGGGAGATCACAGGGAGTTCCTTGTCTTCTCATCAAATGCTTTAGGATCAAAATGTTCTGCAGTCTGAGCTTCACAGTCTCTTTCTTCTCTCAAACCGTGATATGTGACACCTGTTGGCCAGGTGACCTTTCACCCCACCTTTCTCTGCCGCACTCCATTCGATTCAGGCTCAGCTCGGTTGATCCTCACGTTATAATCTGATTACAAACATGGCTCTGCTGAAGGTGAGGGTCTTCACCCACCCACAACTTACAGTGTGACTTTCGTGTTTCATGTCCACCTCAGGTAAAGGCCATTATTATGGCATTTACAACATGTCACTGGAAATGGACGTATTTAGTGGGAGCGTAACCTCGTTCAGAGCGCAAGAGGTGTGTATCTAAACTGAAAATTGCATCCTGCATTTATTCATTACCTGTGCAAATAAAACAAAACAAAGCAGTGGCAGAGAAACTGCGATCCATTTCAGACAAACAGTCAAAAACACTTTTCTGGGCAAGGTGGGCTTGTAGCAGCAGTGGCAAAAATGAAAAACAGCAACAGGGGGAAGTGGCGATATCATTGGCATCATAAAGTGATTTCCCCAGTTTGCCCATGACCATTTATTGGAAGCCTTGTTGGGCAAAATGACTCATGGTTATCTGGAGGTCTACGGGAAATCAAGGACGGTTTTGCCTGGTGGACACTGAATGAAATAAGTGTGGCAAAGCGAAGGAGAGTGGCTCTGTTAGCTCGGTTATTGCATTACTGTTATCTCACTAATAAATGTGAGCTGAATAAAGTGTGGCGGTTTTTAAAGACAAAAAAAAATAATAATACAGGGGACACGCTAACTGAAAACGTGTAAAACCACACGTGCAACAGCGATCGTGGCTACGCAGTCCAGAACCATCCGTGTGATGGGCGCACATTTTAGAATTAGAGCCGTATTTCCTTCATAAAATGTAATGGGATATTGGGGGGAAAAAAACATAAATTAAAAAAAAAGCTTTGGTTTGCATTGGTTTATTTTGTTTTAAATTCTTCTAATCATTGGAAGTGTATAAGATGCTCCTTGTCGTGAGGGAACCCTGCATTCCATCATGCGGCAGTTTGTCAGTGCTGACAGGCTGCGGAGAAAGGAGAGAAAATGTCAGGCTGTATCAGGACTGTCAGCCTTTAAACTGAGGTCTAAAGTCTACTAAAACACTTCCATACTTGCAGGGCACCCTGATATAATGTAGCTGATATGTGCAGCTTCATTCCGAAATTATTTTCTTGCCAAAAATGTTACTGAAAAAAGTAAACCTCCTCCTCCTCCTCCTCCTCCTCCTTCTTCTTCTTCTTCTATTATTATTATTATTATTACTATTATCGAGAAAATTAAATCAATTAAATGTGGCAAACTGAAAGGCATATCTTTTTATTACATTAAGTTTCTAAATGTATCTTTAGAAGATATTTTTGACTTATTAAGAGTTGAGGTTTTCGGGGATTTTGCTATTTGCCGTTCGTCTTCCTCGACTTCATTGTCAAATGAATGAAACGCTCCCTTAGTGATGCCTACCTCATACAGGTACAGATGTTTACCAGGCACTTCAGTGAAACCGTATCCATTGCTAGTCTAAATTTCATCACAAATGCAGCAGTAGGATATAAATAATGGGATCTTGATTTAAAAAAAAAAATATATATATATATATATAAAAAAAAATTAAGAAAACAGTGTGTATTAAAAAGAGAAAAAAGATATGTGTATAACCAAATTTAAATGGCCACAGGAATTTCCTCATTTCTCCTCTGCTTGGTCCACTATATTATCTAGAACCTGTCTAGTTTTGTCCCTGAGCCTGGAGAGTTCGTAAAAAGCCAGAGAAAACAGGGAGAAAAAAATATGTATAAATGTTTATATATAAAATTGCGTGGACAACCTTCCTTCAAGGTTCCTTCGTTCCTTCCCTCGAGTAAGACGTATAATGGATAAAAGAACAATTGTATTCCATTATCGTTTTAATTTCGAAACGTAAATTTGGCATAAAATGAATATATGCAAAAAAACACAGCTAAGTGTGATCCATCTCTTCTTGCTGATCATTTGGCTGCGTGTGTGTTTGTGTCTGTGAGTGTGTGGCATGTGCCTGGTGTGTGTACCTGGTTGGCACAGAATTTGGGGGTGGAAACACTGAGGTTCTCCATTGTCACAATTACTGTTATATTGTGTTGACACAGTCTAACACAAACCAGGTGTGGAATCCCATGTGGCTTCTTACCTGACCGGACTGGCAGCAGCGTCTGGGTCCTGGGCGGACACCTGTCCGATGACCACATTGACGGCGGCGTTTTCATGCACCTGCAGCAGGTAGCTGGCCGGAGAGAAGACAGGCGGCTCATCTGAGTCCTCGACCGTCACCTTCACGGTGGCCGTGTCCCTGAAGGGACCTCCGTTGCTGAACTGTGGGTCGAACCCCACATTGGTTGCTTCAATTTTGAGGGTGTAGGATTTTTTGCTCTCAAAGTCCAGGGGCTGTTGTGAAGAAATGTTTACTTCATTCATGTTGTATCACAAAAATTCTCCAAAGAAAGACCTACTTTATTTTATTTAAATGCATGTGCAGAAATACAGTAACTAAACAAAGGATTAGAAGTAAACAGGGTAAACTGAGGACATTTACTGTTGACGGGCATCACAGTGAAACAAAGCCCACCTTTTGGATGCCTGCATTTTACCAGATTCAGTTGACAGTGTTCACACTTCATCCTGACATGTGAAACCGTGTAACTGTTTCACCACTATTTCACCACCATGCCCTCTTGTGGTCATCTGTGACCAGTCCTGCTGCATTTTCAGGCACCTCCGAGGGCTCCTGTGACACCACAATAATAGCAACAAGTCCATTCCAAGCTGTGCTGTTTTGGAGCTACAAGGGAACCGGAGATAGACCTCAGTGGCAGAAGGACACGAGTGGCCTTAGAGAGCTTAAGGGGGCTTAAGGGCCTGGCTGGAGATAAGAAGTGAGAGCTGATGGAAAATCAGGTAGAGCTGTGTGCTGAAAAATGAATGAATGAACAAATGAATAATTGAATGAATGAACCTGTGAACAAACTACCATTAGCTGCCGGTCCAAGTCAGGCTTGCAGTGATCTGGACACATTTTCTTATACAGTGACACACTGAACAAGTAGGTAGATCAGTAGACAGACAGACAGACAGACAGATAGATAGACAGATAGATAGATAGATAGATAGATAGATAGATAGATAGATAGATAGATAGATAGATAGATAGATAGCGGCTGAGGACCAGAGTTGTTCCCCTCTAGTTTAAGTCCATCTAATCTCTCTGTCTGAAAAAATGGTGAAATTTAAATATATAACACCTTCAAAGGTGCCCCCCCCCTCCACTTTTTCCCATTTTTTCAGTTTTTGATAATGCATTGTATGGCCTTATTTTCATATTTCCTATTTTTAGCCAGAAGGTTCTCCTTTTTGGCCTGTATGACACTTTAAACAGCTACTTTTTTTTTTCCTCGTCTTCGCCAGGTACAGCCACGCATGTTAAAACAGGAGGTCCTCATTATCCCCATTTTGTCTAATTAGCATGTATGACACGGCTCTGCTGCTCTCAGTCACCCACACTGGGAGCGGAGTGTAGTGCCACTGTTTCATAACACACTGCTGCGAACACGTTCAACATGAAGGGCCCTTGACCCGCCGCAATCAAGGGGATCTGCAATTTGGCTTTAGAATCGCGCTCGGCTGAGGTCCGCGCCACCGCGTAGGCGGCCGCTTGCTGGAGGGGGGTTGGCTTTAATGCTCAGTGCCTCCTGCAGCTGCCTGCTTCCGTGCAGCGTGCGGAGGTGCTCTGCGTCGCGTGGGAAACGCAGCCCCAGGTCAACGTGGAAGGCAGGTCCAGGAACATCACGGATCAACGCCATCCAGCGTGACGACCAGAAGCGTCCCGGTTCCGTAGCACAGCAGAGGTTTAAGCCGGTGACGGTGGAAGGCTCCGTACCAGGAATACATATGAATTTGGAGGTACGCTACTGTGCAAAAGTGTTAGGCATGCAACTTCAATGCGTGTTGAGAAGTACAGGTAGATTCTTATCTAC